>OZ007587.1:5216857-5791857 GCA_963931845.1 Maratus michaelseni
TATTAAAAACTTTTAGACGATACGTTCGATGGCGTCATAAGAATAAACGTTTTTTAATATAACTATCGTAATAACATTATATATCTCTCAGCGTATATTTAATCTTTACCCAGATTAATACCAAACCAAACTTATTTATTTTCTACAAAATTATTTCATTGAATCAATTTCTATTCTAAAAAATGCTGAAAACTGAACATTAGAAATATAGCATGCATGATTTTTTTCAAAGAGCTGTTTACAACAGATTAGAAAGGAACATTGTTGATCTATTCATTTAAATATTTCATAAATATGTCTGAAAATTTAATGAGTTATACATAAATTTATGTATTATGTTCCCTATATCTACATTATTTCTTCAGTAAGTCATACACGTTAAAATTCTTTTTGGTAAAAATATTATGACATATATACTATTTTTCTTAATAATGTCAATGAAGCAAAAACTGATTCAAACTATTTTGTTTTTCTATGATGTAGATTACTCTGAAATTATTTTTGAAAATAATTATAATAATAAAATATCGATTTTAAATTTTCAGCGTAAATATTTCATTATTAATATACATGCTTTGATTCAAAATTTCTTTTTCACATAAAAATGATATAGAATATCAAACACAAATAACTTTTTACAAACTTCATTTCCTAATTAATTTCTGTAAACAACGATAGAACTCATCAACGATCGAACAACGATAGAAACATTTTTTCTCTGGTACATATTTTAATTAGATTGATTAATATTGATTCGTAAATTTAAAAAAAAATGAAATTCCTAATTATGGATGCAAAAAAGAAAGTTTTCGATAATTTAAAATTTTATTTTTTTTAACAAACAATTAAAAATAAAGTCGTTTTTGCAAAAAAAAATAAGTCCTTGTTTGAAGGTTCTTTACTTAATTATAATTTATTAAAGCACCTGCTTTTGTGATACCTGATATCTCGTGATGTTTGTTTAGCAAGTGTATATATAAATATTTTGCAAAAATAGTTTATTTACCATTGTATGTAAGAAACTGTAGTAGGTCTATTTAGTAAAAGATTTTTAAGTCTTTATGTTTACTGTAAACACTTTTAGCATATGTATTTTTAATTTAATTGATCATTTTCCAATTAGCCTGAAGTTGCATATGCTCATTTCAATGAGTCTGACACTAATTAGACTGATTCGGAAACAATTAATCATTTTCCAATTAACGTAAGGCTGCATAGGTGCTTTGCAATAAACCTAAAAAATATCAGTCTGATTGGAAAAAGGTAGAGGATTTTCCAATTCGCCTGACTCATTCCAAAAAGGCAGATTTCTCAATTGCGCCAGGACATATATATTTAATAAATTTTGTAAACGCAGAATAAATATCTTGTGTGTTTGAAATAGTTAATAACTTGGTAGAAAGTCCTTTTTAACATTTTTATTCCATTGCCAAGATCATATTCTCAATCTTAACCAAGGCCCCTGTGAAAGAGAAGTGCAAGATATATTCTCTTTGATAAAATGCATAGTATACTTAACTGGAGAAATTCATATAGAACTTTTGTTATACTTATAATTATAGTTTCTTATGCTTTGTAACCTTTAAAAGCTAGAACTCCGTAATCATTTTGAAACTGTAATTCATTTCGGGTAGATGACATTTCGGTCCTGACACTTCTGTCCTGCCGTTTCGTCTCCCCCAATAACTCGGATTCTAATTGCCGTGGGTCCGGCAATCGTTGTATAGTTCAGTATCATGAGGGGTCATTATCAGGGTCCATTATCATTTTTTATCAGACCTCCTTTATAAAAAAAAAACTCAATATATGAGTCCGACAAATTTAAACTCTTATAACTAACTCGCTATCAAATTGTTACAGCGCGTTTAAATTTTGTGTGCGTGAACAACATGATATAGTTTTATAGGATACATTGTCCATTTTACGCAACTGAACCTACCTAAATTTTAGTATAGTGTGAATATAAGGGTCCCATAACAACAAACTCATATAACTTCGATCCAAATTGCTTTAAGAGGAAGCGGTCTCGAAATTTGTAGAAGCTCCCCATGTATTAGTGTACCCTAAATATAAGTTGCTGTTAACCTAAAACACTCTTGTTCGACCTGTAATTTTCTTTTATATTCTGTATAAAAACGTAATCTTTATAAAGATCGACTTTTTCGGCTTTTGACTTTGTCGCCCCCCCCCCCTACATTTCAGAATAGCGCGGATATGAGGGCAAAGTATTAATAATAATAAAATAATAATAAATAAAAAATGCCATACAAAATATGTGTTCTACGGCAATTACAGCTCGAGTAATAAGTGTTTAAAGTTGTCACGGCCTTTTATTGATATTACACAAAAATATTGGTACTTCGATAAAAAAAATTGACAGAGCCACCCTCCAGTTAAAAAAATTACGTTTCCCATACAAATTTGTGTGGGCTGCGACAATTTAGATCCGAGTTATAAGTGTATGTGATTATCGGGCCGTTATATTCGCGATATACTAAAAGTTAGGTGGCTTTGTTTTAAAAAATCCGACCATGTCCCCTGTAAAATTATGTCACGTTGTCCACGCGCAGAAAATTTGAGCGTGCTGATTTTTACGCGTCATAAGAAACTGCGCGCTGAGATTACGTTATAAGAAATAATAAGTTAAAGAGTTTAAAATTGTCGGGATTTTATATTCAGCTTTTTATAAAATTTATGGGATTGTATAAAAAATGACAAGGCCACCTCATGATTTTTTGCCCATAAAACGTTTGGCAGGACTGCGACAATTCGAGTCCGGGTTATAAGGGGGAGGGGGGTTATATGGCATCGGGACCGAAATGTCGTGAACAAAACATCCTGCTTCGATTGATTGCTATTTTTATAAACATATTTTTTTTAAGGATTTTATTTATGAGTTATCATATTTAGTATTTTTTAATAAGTAGCACACATTCAAATACTGTACGCAAACACTTTGAATGTACATATTCAAACACTTTGAAAATTAGTTTCTGCATAACCTTGTACTTTCAGAAAAGCTACTGTAAAATGTCTAAGCGTAATATTTTACAGAAAATGAATGATGTTCTTTAGGGATCTAAAAAAGGAAATATTTTTCTCTTTCCAAAAAATTAATGCATTAAGAAATTTTTAAACATCTTGAATAAGTTAAAATAATCAACGTTTGAAAGGAGAAAAAATGACAGAAGCTGTTGAAACTTTTCGAAAATATTTTTAAATTTTAATAATTTTCCTAAATTTATAAAAAAAAATAATTTTACACATAATAATTATGAAATGTTTAAAATAGTAACTATATGTACCAATTTATTTTCGAAATCATTTGTAGTTTTAAATTCTTATTCTTATTTTATGAAAATAAATAATATATATAAAATTAAGATATTTATTATTGTTGCATTCTTATACTAAACCTTTTTAATACCTTATTTGCAAACAATTATAAAGATATTTTTTAAAGCAATTTTAACATCTAATGCATTTTTTTATGTTTCAATGATTAACTTATTTATTGCATTGTTTCAGTTGAAAAGTTATTTATATGTAGATTATTGTACTATCGATAAAAAAATTTTATAGGTGCAAAAACTATGCGTAGTAATTTAACCATAATTTGAAAGGACATAGTTGAAAATCTTGCGGTGTGCAGTGTGCAATTATTTTTTAATTTGACTAATTGTTTGAGGGTTTTACAAAAAATCAAATTTTCATTATTTCGATACAGATTTATTCCATGTTTTGGAAAGGTACTTTTTTATATTGTTGCCAATTTTAAAATAGCGCACATTATAACACTCCCTTCTAATTAAAAAATGTAAAAAGAACTACTAAAAACAGAAATAAAACTTTAAAATAATAATTAAATGATTTCGTGTTAAAAGCAGTAAATGTGGGAAAATAACGTCATAAAAATGCACTTGCATGTGAATATTAAAAAGATAAATTAAATTTTAAATAATAATTACATTATTACGCGTTAAAAGCAGTAAATAGGACAAATTCCGCTACATTTAAAATACTCAAATAATACTTCGAAAAAGTTCCAATTTAATCATATATTTGCACGAGAGATTCATTTTTTTTTTCGAAAAAGTCATGTTACCTATCGTTACAAATTTTAAAACAGCGCAAATGACATTTTCTTTAAATTAAAAACTGGATTTTTACGTTAATATTAAAAATAGGAAGAAAAATTTAGTGAAAATTAGTTCACATTAGAAACGATACATTTAAAACGGCTTATTTAAAAGAATTTTCTTATAGCGTCGTTATAAAATTTCGGGAGGCAGCGACCTTGTTTACAAACATTATTTTAACACAAATTTTATACAAACTGATTTTCTAATGTTTAATTGATCTTATTTAATCAATAACGAAAACAGTCGTTAGCTATCTGGACAGCAGTTGATTCCACCATAAAATCTCCCAGTGAAAGGGAAATGAATAGAAACTCGATTACGGAAGATCGCCACTGGTCGTTTAATTATAATTCAATCTTCCGTAATCGTTTTAAGGCATATCAAATTAGCGTATTTTTAGAGTCTACTGTGACTAAGCTGGTGCTGGGGAGCGTGTCTCGTAGAGGCAGAGACCCTAATCTTAGAGAAAATCTCGATCACAACAATGTACGCTGTTAAAAAGAGAAACATATCTTGATCTACCAAGAAGGTTCACGAAATATTAATAAAACCTCTTCTGAGTTAGCCTCGATTCCCGAAAGCGTTCCTGTCTCAACAGAAAACTAAGGAACAAATGGATTTCCTAGATATTAAGAAGCATTTCTGAAAACATATTATAGTTACGCGTGGAATATTTGGAAACATATTCGCATAGTTTTAAAATTAAAATAAAATAATCTTTGTTTAAGTAAAATGTACAATTTCTTTTTATATATATAAATCTGTGTATATAGGACATCTGATAGCAAATTAAAATAGAAAACTAATTGATATTACAAATTATTTATCTAAATCAACAAATTTATTTTTATACTTTATTTTCCTGCTTGAAGTTGCTTGAAGTTGCTTTGAATTGCAATAAAAAGAATATACCATAATATATTTTTTAAACATTATACATGATAAAAATACAATAAAATCGCACAAAATACAAGATGAAAGAACATTGTAGACATTTCAAACTTTACCGAAGCCCCTCATCAGTACAAAATACGATGGACTGCCATAGCTGACATACAAGTTACTTAAAATTGAAACAAGCATCCAACGTCCACATCCTGGATCGTACGTTGCAGTTGGATTCATAGATCTATCTTTGGAAGAGGTACCCAACGAACACAGAACATGCGGGCTGCTGATGGCTACGTTAGCTTTGGCCCAAACTAGGAGATGAGGGGCCGCTATCGTTTACCGAAACGGCAACTTAAAAAAAGTGTCACGCCGGCCGCCTTGTGGCCGCAACTCCATTGGCCATAAGTACATTAGAATGTCCATAATTAGGCCACTAAAGGTTAATCATAAATGATATATTGCCTAAAACAAGCCATAATTATACTTTAAATGGCTATTATTAATGGAAACTTGCCACAGCTATGGAGGAAAGGATCATAAGGATCATTTTTTTAAGGATCATAATGAATAAATGCTAGCTACAAACTTGCCGTAGCTATGCCACTTGTGGTTGTCAAAAAATAAATGTAGCCCAAAGCTGCCCAGAAAAGAGCGTTTTATGGTTATTTTAAATGTAAACTAGCCTAAAGCCAGCCACTGACATGCCATAAAGATTATTTAGGCATAAATCAAAATTTATTCTACAATAGAAAATAATTTTTAGAAGGTTAATTAAATATAAAATGCTTTTGCTTGAAAAAAATACTAATAATCATTTAGGTACAATTTTCAAGAAAGTTATAAGTTCACATACCTTGAACTTTTTCAAAAAATTCCAAAATAGAAGAGATGACATAGTGAATTAAATTGTTTATCTATTAAATTACATATTTTTAAAATTTATATCTAATGCCATTTTTAAATAGCTGCATATCATATAAATTTTTAAAAGTATTAATTGAAAAATAAACTAATTAATTAACTATACCAATCATTGTATTTTGAATTTTTTTCAAAAAGTTCAAGGTAAGTGAACTGATAATTTTTTTAAAAAATTGTATCAAACTGATTATTAGTATTTTTTCATGCAAAACATTTTTATCATTTAATTAACCTTCTAAAAAGTATTTTCATTTTTAGAATAATCATTTAAATTATGCACAAATAATTCATATGATCTTAACATGAGCTAATATATAAAATATGTTATGTTAGATTAAAATATATGCATTTCTTTTTCTTTTTTTTCACTGGTTTTTACACATTTATTTTGTAAGTCTGTCAGCAATATATTATGCTTATTCATTAAAAAATCATTATTAAATCATTATAACATGTTATGCATCATTTTAATTTTATGATCGTTTGAGTTTAATGTTTATCTAGTTAACAAATAACAGTTTTAGTATGATTTTTCACAAATATTTTTAAATTATCCTTGAGAATTATTTGTAGTAATTTGAAATGTTAACAATATTCTAATGAATTTTCTAAATTTTATTAAATTAAATTAATTTTGATTTTTGTAAGTGAAATTTGCTCTGGGATAAACAACTTTCTTCACTTTGAAGAAGAAGAAAATAAATTACTTTTGAAGCCGAAGTTTTTTTTTTTTTTTTCAACGTTAAAACAAACCATTTTAAGGAATCTAACGTGATACCGATAATTCGTAATGTTAAAAATTAGTTTAAACAATCTCTACAAAAATAAATTAATAAGTAAACAATCATCTATTGGGCGGAATTTTACACTGGGGGAAATTTTACACTAGTGATAAGAAAGAGATTTGATGAAAATTACGTGTTAAGTACACTTTAACATTAACAAAAAGAATAAACTGTATTTTAATTTAAACTGATCTAACTTTCGCGATATTTTTTATCATATGTGCTATCGGTAATATTATAAAGAAAATATTTTCTTACGTTTGCTGAAATGAAAATATGTATAAAAATTTCTATGGATTCAAAATAATTAATATATAAATATTCTAATGTACATTAATAAATAAAATGATGCAAAACAACAAAAATTATAATGAAATAATTAAATCTTTAAAGAATCAGCATAAAATATAAGCAAACTTACGTGTTGTTCGTGAGATCTCTAAACAACTGTGTTTTGTTTACTCGATCGCTCCATACTAACTGATCAGTGATCATTCGTGAATCGTGACAAAGCAGAATTCATTCAACGCTGCTGCTGCGACTGCCAGCAAAAATTCTTAGTATTCTCTCCCTTTCCCGCGGGCTTACGGACGGAGTAGTATTTGACCTGGGAGTGATTTGAAGCCCCCTCCCCCTCTCTCTTTCTGACCCATCTAAAGGTTTTTTGAATAAGTTTTTTTCGCTTACCGAGATGGATGCAAAAACATGACCTAAAAATTTGAAGAGGGGGGGGGGGTGAAATATAAATTAGTAATGCTGTACAAATTCAGGGATTTTAAATTTTCCTTGTAGCATATGAAACTGTAATTAAAAAAGTAATAATATAAGCTTTAAAAAAACTGATTTTAAGATGCATAAAAAAATAATTAATTATTATATAGTTAAGCTTAATAGATGTGCCTAGTGATGGCATGCAATTCCCCGAACTTTGCAGCAGCACGCCCCCCCCCCCTCAACACTGATTATAACAGATTCCAATTAGCTTCTTTTCGGCTTGTACTGACACAGTTATTTTCATTTTTAAGCAGGAGTTATTGTTATTCAGATGCAAATAAATCGAATAGCATTTCTTATTTTCTGGTATAAGGTGACCTATACAGTGATCTTTCACTGAAAAAAAAATCAAATTATATTTATACTTTTAAAGCCAATTTCTGAGACACGTAGTGATACTTTTAACAGAAAGTGAAAAATGCTATTCGGTTATTCGCTATTTCAGTAATATTTTTTTTAATTACATGTTTATGTCTAAAAATATTTTATGTATCTGAAAGTTTTTCATTGCTGAGGCAGGTTAAAAGGGGGGGGGGGTGGGGATGGGGTTAGGCCCACTCTAAGGCGACTCTCTATTGTTCTAATAAAGTATTCATTTTCTTGTAAATTGTAAAAAGCATTAAAAAATTCACACTGATTATTAAATTTTAATGCGTTTATATAATTTTTTACTTGTTCTTTTTGGGTGAATATTTTTCTGTTGAAACTGAAAATAAATATATAAATAAATTGGCATTTAGCATTAAAACTTTTATTAGATATCTGTATAGTAAATATGCTTAAATAGTGCAATTTATTCCAATTAATTTCGTTCCGTTTAAAAGGGTATTTGGATATCTTTGCTATTAATTTTTGTATCTATTTATCTTTGCAGTTAAAAAATGCATGAATTAAAATTAACATCTATTAAATTACACTGTAACGTGCTCATAAAAAGTACTTATGTATACGTACATATTTTAGACTCAAAACGCCTTTGCTTGTAATTTATAAAAAAAAAATACGTAAAAGTAAAATATATATATATATTTCTTTTTGCGCATATAATATAAATTTTGCACCCCATTTAAAACTTTCATCTGACATATTTTAACTATCGAAAATTTTGTTGAAAAGAGGGAAGATTTTTTTTTTTTTATATCTTATAACCAATGTATCAAATACAATGCATTAGCCCTTTTCTTTTTACTTGATGCCAGGCTTTTAAAGCCTCGCCGGAAACTAATCTTCAATGGCTACTGGACACTGATAATCAATTACTTTTACTCTCGCTCGCCCGTTATCAATAAAAACGGCGGTCAGCGGACGTAGTGGCGAGTCATTTAAAATACAACGGTGGCTGGGTACATATGGCCCCAAGTCTCTTTGGCCTTAGTGTTGACAGAAGGAGGCCACAGATCTTGTGTTTGTTGGGTATGTTGATGACATTTTTCCTTGTTGCCATGTTTGATAGTTTGACAGAAATTTTGTGAAAGTCTAACTCAGTTTCTACGACAATATAATTCACAATAGAAAATTATGTTAATTGTAGACTCCCCTTTCTGGATGTTGTGATTGAAAGGAAAGAAAATATTAGTAATTTTAACTTTAGTTTATCGCAAAGAAACATTTTCCTGAAAATATTTGAATTTGAATTCTGAGAATCCAGTTTCTAATAAAGTGATTGTTATCAATATTTTAGCCCATCGAGTGAGAAAATATTGTTGGAATGATGAGGCACTTCAGTTGGGAAAAGAAAGAATTTTCACTTATTTGAAATCGAATGGCTATCCCATTCGTTGAATTAAAAGAGTTTTTTTCATAACTGTCTACTTCTTCCCCCTCTTTTCACAGATTATAAGAACTTATCAGAAAAGTCTCCTCCTCATTTGAATCTCTCAATATCAATACTGCTTATAAACCTCTAAACGATATGAAAGATATAATTTGTAATTTCAAAGAGAAGATCCCCCCCTTTTCGAGTTAGGAATTATTTAAAGTATTCTATGCAAGGACTATATAATTCTGTGTCTTTCACCATTAGGACCGTGTTTTACCGTTACTAGAAGTCATTTTAAAATGTCTGTAGACAAAATTACTTTTAACAGAATTCTATTTGGAACCGTATATAGAAGGAAGACATATAAAAGATATTGTAGAATAAAACGGCGATTAAAATATGTATATGTCCTAGGATTTACAAGGTTATCCAAATACAGGAAAACCCTCAAACTGTGAAATGGTTATGTGATAAAGATATATCACAGTTTTATCTTTTTTAAGTATTTTATTTTTCAGCTCAACGTATTTCTGTATTTTTATAGCCTTTCCAGTTTAATTTGCCATTCCTTAAAAGCTATTTATCGGCAGTCGCGCACCTTGTACGTTGCTTTTTTGGCAAGGCCATCTCCCCCCTCATTGTGCTTTGCGTTCGTTGAATCGGCGATGTTGTTTTCTCTGCGAGGCATCTTCGCGCTTTGAGTTAGTTTCAATTGGCGCTGAGCTGTGACGTCATCGTCATTCAGCGGCTCTCACCCCGCTCCTGTGTTGTGCGCATGCGTCACCGCCGCTCTGGTTCGGTGTGTTTTCGTGAGCTGTTTTGTTTTGGCGCGGCATCCGAAAGGGGCGTGTCTTTCAAATACAAATTAGAATCGTTCTTTTAATTATTAAATGTTAATTTGTTTCTGATTTGCTCTTTTAATTTTCACGTAATTCCTAATCATCAAATTAGTTTAAATTAATCTTGCTCTCACATTTGTGCACCCCTCTTATGGGTATAAATACTAATGTCGCGCATTTTTCCAACAGAATTTTAATAAAAATGATGCTGTAAATTTATGATAAACGTCGTATGGTCTGGAGGCCCGCTGGCCTGTGCCGGCGCTCACTCGTATCCTAGAATCGCGTAGCGCTGATTCTTTGGAGATCAATTTCGCGTTTTCAGTTTTCAATTATTCTATAAAATGCTGTTGTAAATTTTAAGTTTAATATTTTAAAAGTTTTAAATCAACTGGTAAATTGACTTCTGAATTAATTCTATAATTTTTCATGGACGCGGCCAGATGGAATATTTAAAGATTCTTCGAAATTTACGAAATTTGAGCCAGTACTTTTTAAAGACTTGATGTGCAGCTTTCATCTCATCCTTCCTCCTTCAAGAAAATGTAATAAACATTATTGGATCCAACATATGGTATTCATCATTTATAGTCTGCATCTATTTCTTCACTCAAGTAAGACCGTTTAATTCATATTATTATTATTTTGATTCTCTTCTCAAAGAATATCGACCTAAAGAACGTCATGCAATTTTTTGCATTGGGTTATTGCTCACACATTAATATTCCCATCAAATGCTCTCTCTTTTCTCCTTCACAGGTTATATTTCTCCTTCACAGGTTATAGTTGAAACTGAACGTAGGCTTGATATTCGCTTAAAAGAGCATGAACTTGCATTTAGGAATGAATGGAAGTTTACAATTGAAGATTGTAAATCACTCCCTAGAAGCTGATCATGTTCCGTATTTTGAAAATTAAAAATAACCAAGTCAAATTGCAGCACTTATATAAGTTGTGTGTTCCTTGAAGACTCGCTTACGTAATTACAAGAATCACACCTCAATGAAATTCGTCTGGTTCCACCCGAATATGCGGTACTGCTGTGACGTATGATCCAGGTTGTGGACATTTGATGCGTGTTTAAATTGTAAGTTACTTATGTGTTAGCTATGGCAGTGAATTTGTACTGACGAGGGGCTTTGGTGAAGCTCTAAACGTTTACAATATCTTTTTATCTTGTATTTTGTGTGATTTTACTAACTGTCTGATTTTAATGACTTTTTATTAGTTTGACTCAGACGTATTATATTTGTCTATTTGAAATACGCATGATTTTTTCCCTTTTCTTTAAAATACACTTTAGAGTTATAACTTATTTCAATTATACATTGTATATTTTAAAATTTACGCAGAAACTAAAAAAACAAAAAAATTATATAAGTAGATTCCACGCTAACCTTTGAAACATAACTAGGAAATGAAATTGAGAGAATTTTTCTACCTCATTGAAAAATGTCCAGGTAAGAAATCGAATCTGTGACCCTCTGGCTTAGCTAAACAGGCGATACCTCAGACCAAAGAAGACCATTAACCATGAATATGTAATTATGCAATTATTTTTTTTAATTATATACTAATGAAACAATACGAGAGAATTTTAAAAAGAATTCTCTCCCAAGATTTCATCAATATAAAAATGTATTTCATGGTAAAATTGAAATTCTATTTTCCCCTGTAAAAAGCAGATAATCTTGCATTATTTACCAAATTAAATTATTTCTGCGTTGAATACACAGACTTATAATTTTTATTTTTTACTTTACATTTGTAATTGTTTTATTTTCGGGAAAGAACTAGAAGAAGAATTACAAAAAAAATTACAAATTAGAATTTTATCTTACTTCCTACGTAAGGTATTTCTAACAAATTCCTGTTAATAAACGTGGAAATAAATAACAGCTTCTTAAAAAAAAAAAAAAAAAAAAAAAAAAACATTATGAAACAGAAGGATTTTGTTTTTTTTTGTCGATTAGAAATATATTTTTTAACGAAAACTGCTCGTGGCAATTTCCGTAGCGAAGGTTCTGAAAACACTCATTCGAAGTGATTATATATTCATGCATTTATCATTATGTATTCATGTATTGCAGTTCTTTCATCAACTTTAAAGAAAAAGTTGATGAAAGGATGTTGTCATGAAACCTTTTTCAAAACATTTCCGTGAAATTATTGTTGTGTAAATATCATGCAGCCAGAAAGGTTTTGTCTTGTGCTTTATATCAATGCAATAATAAGTTCTTTATATATCTTTTTTTTTAATGCTTTTGAATTTATGAAATAAAAAGTATTCTTCTCAATGTATCAAATAAACAAAGTTTACAAAAACAGTGCTGAATTTCCTTGTTAATTTTTAAGAGAATAGCGTTAGTTTTCACTTTCATAAGCGGTAGACTTAGGATTCTGTTTAGCATAAAGGGTAGATCGGATAGAAGATTTGGATAATTTTTCTTTTCACTGCATTTTAAAAGCATGTAAAGAAGTAACTGTTGAAATGAACAGCATTTTAAATTTAATTTAAGTAATTAATAGTAAATATAGGATTTAACAGTATATCTCATTTCACATTATAATTGCGAGGAGAAGAAGGTGTATATTTAATCTTATGGCATTTACTAAATAGTCATGAGCATTCAAGTAATTTAATTAGAAAAAAATATTTAAGGTACAACTAGGAGAGTCCGCGCACAATTCAAAAGAATAACAATAAGAAATCTAAATATCAATTTTTTGCTAAACTATCCATGAATAATTTGTACTTCATTTGTTTTTTATGCATTTCCATTGCTATTTTGTTGTTATGTTGCAATTTAATAGAACAGTTGTAATAAAACCAAGAAAGTTATTTTGCGCAATCTGTCCTTATAGGTGTTGGTGTGATTGGGCACAGATTGTCTCCAATAATAACCACAATTAAATTGTTAACAATAATAATTACACTTAAATGACATTGTTGTAAGGTTTTTGTGAAGAAATATTATTGTATTAGGATATTTCATTTTGGTTGAATATTTCAACCTAATGATTAAAGAATCAAAAAAAGGAAATAATTTTTAAAACGATTAAAAAATTTTAATTAAAGGGGAAAAAAATAAAGAATCAGAAAAAGCAAGTCCAGATAAGATTACAAAATAACATTAAGTTACTTGATAACACGTTTAACTTAAGATTAGTCCGTTTTCATTTTTCGTTTTTTTAATGCAAATTTACCAATAAGCTGCGTAATCTCTCCTAGCATGGAAACTAATGGGAACAATGCGCCATATCTTCTAAGTAGCAGATGCGCAAACTCTCCAATTTTGGTAGGAGAGATTGCGCGGCCTTTTATTTAAACATGGCCGCTACTAAAACGAACTGGTGATGTTCACATTGTTAGTCTAGATTAGTAGCTTATGAGAAATCGTTTAAGTTTAAAATATTTTGTACTACTGGCATTGCATAGAAATTCTGATGAATAGCTATGGAAATTCAAGCACTTACTTTGGTAAAACAAAACAAAATAGCAAAGCTTTATCTTAGACGCTCAAAACAATCAACGTGCACTTTCAAGTAGACACTCCACTACTGCTGTTGTACAACTACCTGGAGTCGCTGCCCGCTCACTCTACTCCTTCCTCCCGAACCGCTCTGTGCGCAATCTCTCCAACCGCGCCATCTCTCCTGGCTTTACCTTATGCGGTTTATTACTTTACACTCAAATATTCCGATACATCATCGTTTCAGGATCTAAATTATTTTCTCGGTCGATTATTTATCTATCAGTACTATGTCGGTACTAGACACAAAATATAGTAAAATTCATTTAAACATGAAAATTTTAGTTAAGCACTTGATCAACAGATGGAAGATATGTCCAAGGTTGAATTTCGGTTCGATTAGTGTGACTCTCCGCTGTATCATTTACAATTAACGTTGTCTTCAAATCTGTTTTACTAAACCATGTGCAGGTTTTTGAGCTATTGCGAGAATATATGTATTCTATTTTAACATAGAAATTAAAGTGTTTTTAAAGGTTTTAAAGTAGTTACGTAATGAACACATGATGGAAAAAATTTCTAATTTCATAAAAATGGACAAATATAAGTCTCGTTGAAACTAAAATCTCAAAATGTTATTTATGTGCACAACTGATTATTTGCAACGTACATGTTGAGAAACTATATAGAAACTATATAGAAAAATACCGAGAAAACGAAATTTCAGTAAAATGTACAGAAACGTTATATATATATTTTTTTGACTGTTTGTATCATTCTCCAGAATAAGGAAATCGTGAACAGACTCCAATATGCCTTTTTATGATTACCAAAATATGTGTTTGTTAATCCTCCAATAAGCATTATAAGAATAAGTTTGTTTTAATATATTTGTAACATTTCATATTCAAAAGAAACACTCACACTGAAGTTTACCCAGCTGAATGTAGAACTGTATTGGAACATAACAAAAATCTCCTGTAATTAAGCTTTCCGCATAAGAAAAATTAAATATAATATGGATTTTTGTAATATAGATTTATGATGAATTAAGTTAATTTTCTTTTTATTTATTCTTTTAATACCGAAATATAACAATGCATAATCGTTTTAAAAAAGAATAAGTTATGTATTATGTGAAAAAATTTGCACATACAATACGCAATTATTATCTTAAATTATACATTTTTCGAAATATATTTACAAGTTTCAATATTGTTAAGGAACAGAAATGTTTGAGGTATCCCTACTCATATTTCATTTTATTATTAGAGTAAATATACAATGTCAAATGTTTTTAGATTATCTGAAAATTCATCATGCAGTGAACTTGTGAATCCATTTATTTACTTAATATATGTTGCATTTTTAGGTGCGTTCGTAATTATATAAATACGTAGCACCTATAGTCGTCGTTTGGTCCGTCCGTCTGTCCGTCCGTCTGTCTGTCTGTCCGTCCGTCTGTCTGTCCGTCCGCATATAACAACGCAAAAACTACCCAACCAAATGGTTTGCAATTTAAAATATATTATCTTTGCAGAATTTTGTCGAGACATTTCAAATTTTATTAAAATCGAATCAAAACTTTAGGAGATATTAATAAAAATATTTATTAAGAAATTTGATTTTTTTTTTTAAATCGGTGCTTTTTTGTTAGAGGAGCTTCCGATGGATGTTAAATCGTCAAGCGACCGAGATACTTATTTTATTACAGAAATTAATCTGCAGACGATATAATTCATTTCACAGAATTAAAAATCATCAAGATCTGAATATTTATATAACTAGCTGATACATATATATCTGAATATTTATATAACTAGTTAAGATATTTGTATGAACAGTGTCATAAAATATATACTTAACTAGCTGTTTAGCCCGTTCTACGCATGGGATATCATGAATTTAATTCTAAAACGTGCGTACGAACGCACCTCGTTTGTAACGTTTGACGTACAATTTCCAACTTGTTTTAATTGCATTTATGTACACACAGTATTTACACACAGTTAGGAATAAATTTCTCAAAACTATTGGAGTAAATCGTTCTATGCTTTCTTATAGCGCATCACATAGCATTATTTAAGTAGTTACTGCGAAAATACATAGCATTATAAATCATATATTTATCCTTTTAATATTTGTTTATTCTAAAATGCAAATCGCATATGCTGGTCAAAATAAATCTTTGTCAATATACAGGGTCTGTTCTGAAATTAGTAGGACTCATTAAAATATATATAAATATATATATTCATGAGAATAGTACAAACTATTAGAATTTTTCAAAGTAGCACCCTTCCGCATCTACACACTGCTGCCAATCAGTTTTCCAGTTTTCCTACGCCTCCAGGAACGCCTGGACCGGAATGCTATTTAGCTCCCTCATCACGGCCTGTTGAACCGCCTCTACCGCGCCGTGATGCTTCCCCTTGAGCGTCGATTTTATTCTTGGGAACAGAAAAAAGTCTGGCGGGGCCAAGTCGGGGCTGTAGGGGGGATGAGGCAGCGTTGCCACATTGTGCTGGGCCAGATACTCCACTACGCGAAATGCTATGTGGCTCGGTGCGTTGTCATGGTGCAGCCGATCTCAAAAACTTGGGTTTGAGGAATGCTCAATTCATCAACAATCATTCTGATAGTCATCGTACGATCACTGTTCATTAAATTTTTCACTTGCGACACATTTTCTTTGGTCTTGCTGGTCGAAGGGCGTCCAGAGAGGTCGTCGTCTTTCTCTCTTTCCCTTCCTTCTCGGAACAGCTTGTGCCACTCAAAAACACCCGATCAACACATGACAGCATCACCGTAGGCCTCCTTAATCATATCGTGAGTCTCTTTGCCCGTTTTACCAAGCTTTACATGCACTCCATGATTCTCCGTGACGAGGCGTTTCGGCAGGTGTTCACAGTACAAGCGACCTGCTCTTTTCAACGGCTGAGAGCCGACTGCCGATTTTTCTCAGCATTCCCAATATCCCCCTCCATCGATCGTCTGTGCGCAGGCCGCCTGTCGTCCGTCCGTTCGCTCAGGAAAAAAACAGTCCTACTAATTTCAGAACAGACCCTGTATGAGCCCTTAGCGACCGTATAGTACAAGGAAATGGGATGCCACCTGGGATGCTGATATTTTAATGTGAGCGATCAAGAACAAGTGTAAATACAACAATTAAATACTCACAACTCCAGTTACACTCACAAAATTTTTAAAATTTAAAATGGCAATACTCACACATTCACAATTGTAAAATGATCTTCAGAACGAAAAGCCATTAATGGTGTTGAGACACTACTTGCAGAATTAGGAACGGAGACTTAAAGTATATGTACTGAAAATCATTTAGTGCTTCACCTGTGCTGCAAGAGCACTTTGGTGACATTTTTAACAAAGCCAATACGTTTTTGTCCTTTCAAGTATTCAAAATGTTAACAAGAACGAAAAATCATCCATCACGCGTAAATTCTGAAACACTTTCCAACACATCTAGAAAATTTCAACGGAACTTTACCGTTAAATAAGGTGAAAAACAATATTTAAATAAACAGTTTAGAAACCATACAACGTCTTTAAAGATCCAGTTTTAGAAATTACCTTCCTTATTTGAAAAGGTATTCTTATTGTTTTGTGCAGCCCTGTTTATGATTTTTAGATTTGCATATCTCGTACATTGCATGATAAAATTTAGCTCAGTTATGTTTAACTCAGTTTATATGTTTAATGAACATCACAACACCAAGTACTTACACATGACACATAACAGAATTGCATAAACATTCTATGAGTACACCAGTGAAACAACAACATCAGAACGATTGGTGGCAGTAGTGACTGGATAATTTAAAATTAAAATTTTGTGGCACTGCCATCCAGTATTTATTTTTTATTTGAAATAAACACCACATAACCCTTTTGGAATTTCTTTTGAAAAGATCTATTTAAACCACATAGGTAATGAAATGTTTCTTTAACCAAGCACGTAGGGAAAAATATATAGATAAACACAGTACATAATAAAGAAATAAATTTCATTAATTTATTAATAATATATACAAACTATACGTCACACTGATGTCAGAAACCTAGAAACCTGACACCTGGATTTGAAGGCAAAAACTTGTAAAATATGTAATTCGAATAAAACTTTTCGTCTTTTTTAGGCGGTATGGACTTTTTTCTCACTGTTATTTTTTGAGTTTATTTTAAATCGTCATTTCTAGTGCTACAAGCAGAATTTAAAGCCATTTATGATTTTTTGCTGTAAAAATAATTTTTCAATGAAAAACATGTGTGTTCTGTACTTTCAAACTTTTAAAAAACTGTCATTGTACCTTTAATTCCGAGAGCTCTATTGTTTTATTCACTTTATTCTGGACCTTAAAATATCTGCATGCCGAATGGTTCCCACTCTTTATTGAACGGAACGTTCATTAGAGGCTAACAAAAAAAAAGAAATTTTTATATGACCACCATGTTCAATAAGAAGTATAGCATTAATATAATTTGAAAAATCTTATAAAAAATTATCATAAAAATGTATTGATCTATACTTTGTTAAATGTCAATTTACCAAGAAAGAAAATTTCTGAGTCGAACATAGATTATAAAGCACTTTCCAACACATCCAAAAAACTGTAGCAAAACATCACCATTTAATAAAGTAAAAGAGGATATCTAAGTTAATAATTTGGAAAAGGTATAACTTATTTGAAACCAAATTTCAGTAATTACCATCTATAGTTGAAAACATATCTGAGTTCGTCTGTGAAGGCTTGTAAATGATCTATAGAATTTATACACACCCAGTGATATACAAAAATCGATAAAATACTATTAGCTAAATTTAAAAATGTTTACCGAAAATAAAAACGCACTTCCAGTAATTATAGCCCATAGACTGTACTGTAACCAAATTCTTTTGTGTTCCCAGTAAATGAATGATAAATGCTATGCACACCCTATTCTACAGTAGGCAGCTTGCAGTACATATCAGTGATGTGTATCAATTTCAATATATTTGACAGACAAACACACCTGTCACACTCTAAAATACATTGCAAACGATTATATCCATGGACCATAACATAACAGAATTCTTTGAGAGTCCCTGTAAATCAACTTTAAATGTCGCACACTTCATATACAATACCGAACATGCCATATAAATACCCAAAACATATGATGGGATTAGAATGACAGTGGAGTAAGTCAAAAATTTGAAGAATCTAGATAACCATATTTTTACTGAACATATATGTGGTGTTTTTACGAAGATGAGATACCACGAGATGTAATATTCCACGAGCAAATGGCAGTTTGTTAAAGATATAGAAGGTTGCAGTCGATATCAATAATCATGGCGAAGAGGTGAGGCAATGATGAGACACCAGAAGAGTTTCGTCAATAAAGACTAGCCAATTTCCAGACAAATCGTTTATTTATGAATAAGAGCGATGCAGTAACAGTTCCCACAGGTATAAACTTATAGCCCACAGGTTTCACGATGGCTCACTACATCGTTAAGAGCTGTATGAAAATTCTATGTGACTACAACACCAGATACCTATTTGGTTACACTTCCAAACACGTCAAAAATCTGCTTTCCAAGCCGTGCAAGCAAGTTTTGTTCACTGAGCGTAGTGATACAGAATACGACGTCACGAGCTGACAAACCAATGAGTGAGAGGCGAGCTCCAGCCCAGCGAATGAGGCGCGAGGGAGAAGACCCAACACGAAAGAATTCCTCTCGTAGCCGCGCATTAATTTTGAAGTGAAAAATACCCAGCGCGCGAAAGCAGAGCATGGAATAAAAAAAATGGCTTTTAAAAACATTCGAAATGAGAAAAGCGTCTCTCGGAATTTTATAGATTGGGGAGCTGATAAAAGTTACGAATGAACTTAAAATTTTAGATTAAGATTTGGAATAAGATAATTATTAATATACGGGTTAATACTTTAAAAAGACATTAAATAAGAATACATATTATTAAGAATTAAGGAAATACTTACTATGGCAGAAGTTAGATTAATTTAAAGGACTAATGCGAAATAAATGCGAAGGAAATAATTTTTTTATATAACATATATGCATTTTTGTTCAGTGCGGCAGTCAAATAAGTCGTAGTTCACTTAGGGAGTCGCTAGTGGGTAAAACAAGTTGGACCACTTAATGCAACGTCAATACGACCACTTTCACAAAACCCTTCATTTCTCAAATTACTAAATATTGACTTACTCCACTGTCATTCTAACCCCCCACATATATTAATTACATGGCAATTCGAGTATATTTACACGAGTTGAAGCAAGGACAGACAATCGGACAGCCAAATTCAGTTCATAAATACTATTCAACTATGTTAGAAAGTGTTAAAAATACAAAGTATTTTTTCGATCATAAAGTTATGTGTTTTTGCTATAATAGTGGTATTTGCGCATTAGAGAAAACCGGAAGATAACGAAACAAATGAATTTTTACATAAAATGAATAAGATAAATGTTCAGACTTTAGTCACTAGATAGCAGTACTAACATTACACAAATATATATTGAACATTTTTTACCTTTTAACAGGTTTCAAAGTAATAGGCAAAACTTTCATCAGCCTACGTGTGAGAGATATTTTTTAAAATATTTAATGAATACTTGTTTTAATGAAGTATTCGCTCCCTTTTTAACAAAATTGCATATGATTAAGAAACTTTTACTCAATGCTATTCATTTTCAAATTTCGGTTTGTATTGTGATTAAATTAATTTATAATAAGCCTAAACGCAGTCGAAAATAATATGGGAACTAATAATATGGGAACATGTCATATTGGAAGACCGAAAGTGATTATATATAAACATTGTTGGTAAAATATTTGTTAAATGATATATTTTGAATACAAAATCTTAACGTGGATTATTCTTTTATATCTGTTCAAATTAATGCCATTTCATCAAATTTCATATTTTTAAACGTATGACATGGTAATAAAGACCTCATTCAATTTGTTTTAATAAGTTTTAAAAAATTAAAAAGATATATAATTTTAAAAGTAAAATGTTGTTGACAGAATTTATAATATTGCTGATATAATTCTGTCATTCGTCAATTTAGGAAACATTTATTTTTAAGTAATGTGTTCCATTAGACCCATGGTAAGTCCCAATAGATCCCGAAATCGTTGTCGGGGACAGAATTTTCTTTCAGAAATTAAGACTAATTAAAAGTACTGTACCACACTCCCAGGTATTTTTATCAATTATGAATAGAGATAGATTTTCACATGGCACTCACATGAGATATTATTTATTTTTATGGCTGACGTATTAAGCTTATAGCTCGGGGAGTCTATTTACAACTAGTTGTTTTCATAAGATATATTTTTATAAAATTGATATTGTGAACAATATTTAAAAAAAAAAAACTTTTACATATCTCAATACTTCCATATGTATAAATTCTTATATTTTAAGATTTTTAAAATGTTTCCATGTTAATCATTTTCTTACATGGAAATTTCAGTTAAAAGTATTAAAAACAAAGAAATTCCCTTTTAATTAAAATTTTCAAACATTTAGGAAATATAAAGAGGATATGATAATTAAATTAGATAACTATTGGCTGACATCTAACTTAGATACAGAAATATGTAATATGTAAGATGTCTCTTACATCATTTCACCAGACTTTACTAGATTCTTTACTTTACCGCTGTTATTTGTGTTAAATAAGAAAATATTACTAACGTCCCATCGGAGACATTCAAGGTACCATTTTTCTAAAAGAAGTAATAAGATGGGGAAGTTGTGTGGAAATACATATTTTCTTCCATTAGTAAGATGAAGAAAAATTATGTAGGAAATAATGATAGAAGAAGATGTTGCTGCATTTACAGGTAGGGAAATTACACTCGCACTATTACAAAAAATTGTTTCTAAATGCATATAACATAGCTCCCAACTTTGATACTTTTTTGAGACCACTATTTTTGATAAGAAAAATTACATTATGTAATCGTAGATTTTTCTATTAATAAATAAGGCAAATATAACTTTTCATAATTACTGGAAAAAATATATAAAAAAAATAAAGTTGTCTGCTGTGATGTTACTCAGTATATAAATAACTAAAAATTGAGAAGTTTGAGTGTTTATAAAAATAAATGATTTATCGACATTTAAAAATAGCACATTTTACTTGCATATTAAGTGAAAATTTCAGAAGCATTTTTTTTAAATAAATGACATCAGGTTTTTCTTTTATAAAAGTGTAAACTCAAGTTTGCTATTATTATTTTATTTAAACAAACAATTAAGATTTATTTATTATGTCTGTTTTTTATAAATCTGATATTTGTTCTTGAAAAATGGTTTCTAAAATATTTTGCTGATAATAGAGTGAATTTATATTTACTTGATACAGTTTTGAGTTTTAATTTACCATAACAAAGCCTAAGCGAAAAGATGGAACTTTTTGGAAACTTTTCTTTACAATCACTTACCCATTTCTGCAGATTTGTTTACCTATGCATGAAAAAAAAAATGTCACAGAGAGAAAGATTATAGCATTAAGAATAAAATTGTTTGTGAGTTTTATGATGAAAATGTAAGTTCGAATAATTCGTACTTAATTTTTCAAACCATGAAATGAGAACTAATCCGATAATTTAATGATGCTAACAAAATGTAGCGTTTAATAGTCTAATGCAGGGTTACCCAAACTATACTATGCGTAACAAGTTCCATATGGATACGGTGATATAAAATTACTTTTATTCATAAATATGTATAGAATACTGCAAGTCGAATAGTGCCTTTGACGCTGCGACAATAAAATATTAAGTGAGTTTCTGTGTATTTTTTGAGTGTGCAGGCTGTAATTGAAGATTACTCATGTTACTTAGAAAATGTTCTTTTTGAAAAGTAATTCATATGAGATCTTCAAAAATATAATATAAACTAAAATTTAATTAAAACAAAGAAATTCATTGACTGTATTTTACCATTATGGAATAAATTTCCATAATATAAAAATATATCTATGTAAATTTATTTAAAAGTATATCTATATAAAAATAGTTTTAAATCTTTCTATAAGATTTTACATCTGTTTAATTTTTTTTAATATGTTTATTCATATGCCCATTTATTTGACAAATAAAATGATTGTTAATAAACAATATATTTTAATGAATTTTCAGTTCATTGATAAAACTGAAAAATTAAATATTAATAGACTGTGATTGCTAAATTTTGAAATAACAAATTTCTTTCAAGTAGCAATATTCTATGTATATTATTAATTAGTGTTTTTAGAAAACAATTCAATTTTTCATTAATATTTCAGCTCTTAATACATATTTAATGAACTATATTGTCACACGCTATAATTATCTTTACAATAGATTTTGCTTTGCGAAAATTATACTCATGTTATTCTTTCATAGATTAAATTTTTTTTAAATGTCTTTTGCATACACTAAATAGCAAATTTATTGAAAAGGTCTTTATTGTTTATGCATATATGGAGAAATAACGGACAAAAGTTTTACAAATAAATGGTATTAACAAATATACTGATATTATTGATATAACAGCAATAATTAAATTAATTTGAATAAAAATAAATAGAAGCATAGAATGAGACTTTAATTACAAATTTTTAATTTTTAATTAATTTTTAAACTACAAATTTATTATTTACTATTCTAATTGTATTATTATTAAATTTAAAGAAATGATAAATCAATGGATCTTAAGCTTTGTGTCATTAAATTTATTTGAAAAAAAAGGTTGTATTTTAAACTAAAGGAATCTTAAATGCTCTAGAAAATACTCTAAGAGAAAAATGCTAGTTTATTTTGTAATATAATAATAAAAGAAAAACTTTTAAAGTCAGTCTGTTAATTAATTCCGCATAAATTAATTTACATAATATGCAAAATTATTCATAACATCTTAATTTTAGCAATTGTTAGAAAATTTAATTAATCAGAATTTTCTTAATTATAGAAATTTTTCTGCATGTAATTTTTTTAACCATATCAAGAACATTGGAATTATAAGAAAAAAAATTAAGCACTGTGGGAACAACAACGTTTAAAATTTCAAAATTTAAATTTTGTTCGTCAGTAATTTTATATTGATCACGTTTATTTATTATTTTTGTAGCAAAATATTTTTTTTTAAGATGAATTCTGAATCATTCTGAATTAAAAATCCTGAAGTTATAAAAATGTAATGAAAAATAGTATTTTATAGCATATGATTAATTATAGATAACAAAAATGTCTTCAAAGAAGACAATTAGTTAGTCAGAAGTAAGTAGTTAGTCAATTTCAAAGAAGAATAAGCTTCCTAGCATTCGATTGTTTTAAAATTTACATTGCAAAAAATGGTATATTAAATACAATGTGTAGTATAAGTAAAAAATGTAAATTCTTTGATAAAAATAAAATGCTTATACAATATATAAAACTACATGAGAGTTTTTTGGCTGGAAAAACAACCATATTTTATTAAGTTATTTTGACGTGTAGGAATAAGGTAGAGGTGTGTAGGCATATATTTGGAACTTTTTAAAACAAATTTTTTTCTATTTTTATTGAAAACGCCCCTGTTGAACTAGCTTTTCTTGAATATTGCGCGGATAGATGTTGTATTGATAGATTTCATATATTTCACTAAGTGGTTTCATTTCAAATCAATAATATAAAACACGTTAAAATAAATATAAATGTCTAGTTCTTGAGATTTAATGTATAAGTTTCCAAGAAAAATCTAACTTTGTTACTGCTACATAGAAAAACAAAAACAAAAATGCGAACGAATCATAAACTTTACAAAAGCATTGGTTTAAGAACTCGGTAAATCAACACCTTTCAATTTAAATAACGTAAGGAAGTCGGTTAACCCGAGATATTTCTGGTACCGGTTTTATAAAAAAGGTGTTTCGAGAAAATTGCGATAAAAATATCCCCTTGGGCATTGTTTGTAAGAAAACATCTGACATATTTAGTGCAACGTTAGACATTTCATTTTGATTCGTTTTAAAGTGTGCGAAAAATATTGTTTTCCTAAAATCGATTTTTTATAAATATTTTAAACTTTCATGCCTCCTTTATTTTTTTAAGTGCTGAATCATATTTGTACAAGCTCCATTAATAAAATTCAGAGAACGTAAAAATAAGTAATTTACATAATGTGCATAGATCAATAGCACAAACCCCAAATCATCAAAATGCTTTTCCGTGACTATAACTTGTCTACAATATTTCCAGTAATATTAGCCGCACGCAAAACTCAAAGAACGGAATTTTATTTTGTTGAAATAAGATTTAAAAAATACACGGAAAGAGACAAAGCATCACATGCCTATTTAAAGTCAATATGTATTTTCATTTTGAAAAGAGATAAGATCTATCTATTGAATTTTGTAGTACTTATTTTGCAAATGACGCAAAATATACGCATTTTTATTTATTCAAAAGTGCACCCCCCCCCTCCCTCGAAGCCGCAAAAATCCCTCCCGGAGAAAAATGTCTGAATTCAACACTGATATTAATCTGTCAACGATATTTAACTAATCTCAGCTACATTTCCCATTGTAATCGAAATTTAACTGCAATAACAAAAATAAATCAAAACACCCAAAATTTCAGGACATCCTACAAAAAGTAATATATATTGTTTTTATAATCGTATTTTATTTAGAATCGGAATTCAATATAATGAAAATATATACTAATGAAACAAATTAGTTATTTTCAAATAAATTTAACATTTAAGATACCAGCAATGAAATATTTATGATAAGAGTTACTTTTTGAAATTAATTGTTGTCATTATCACAAATCAATATTATGATTATTTTACACTGATTTATTTTTAACGTTTGTCTTATTTGTTTTTAATAAAGCTTTTATGCCTTTTTATGTATTTTGATATGTACAAAATAAATTGATATGTTGACAAGGTTCTTTATTGAACCACAGAACTGACTTAGGCCACATGGACACACATTTTAATATTTATTTCAAATTTATTTCAATAAATTGGGAGTGAGAAAATTTTCTATTTAACCTAGCATTCTGCCTTACACAAAATTTAATACATGTCTTTGTATATGCCATGCTGGAAAATCTTTCTGCAGTAGACAACATTTACTGTAAAGATATAAATATAATATAAAATACAATTAAATTACATTCTGTGCCTCTTATAATGGTGCACATGCATGTGCCACCATTATAAGAGGTACAGAATGTCTTTTTAAATAAGAGGCACTTGAATACATAAATTCAGCGGCACACTGTGCCTCTTTCAAAGGCACTTACGTTGTGCCTCTGAATCTCAAAGGCACTATGTATCTCTTAATTTCAAAGGCACCACGTGCCTATTAATATTCAGAGGCACAAAAATTCAGAATGTACCTCTTAAATCAGAGGCACAGTACACTTCTAATATTGTACTACTTTCCATACATGTATCTTTAAATTTGTGTTTGCAATAAAACCTTGAAAAAATCAAAAGACATTGTGTATATACTATATTTTTTGCAACTCTTTAAATAAACAGCAAGTCCGAAATTGGACATTTTCAACGATAATGGCGAACATTAGTAATTTTATCCAAATGTCTTCCAAAATTTTTTGTATTCTTGTAAGTGCTGAGGCATTCGTTTCAAATGCTGCATTATCTTACTGCATATGTTCTGTGTGTCCTCTGTAGTCGGGGTTCACCGGTACACTTTACGCAATGGAGGTCCAACGACACTCTTTAGTAATCGGGGAGCTCATCGAATACGGATGGGGCATTCAGCGATGATTATCGTCCGTAGTACCGCGGTCAATAATAGTTATCTGAATTTTGTATCCGAAATTCCTTTAGATTTTCAAAAGGGATTACGTTTATATCACTAGGAGCATCATTACTAAAGTTGAAGCTTGGATGGACGAGCTATCAGACTAACAAACTGACTATCAAATCACTTTTCACGTAACATAACAACACTTTACAGAGAAATTGTATAAAATCTTTAAAATACATTTTTCTCAGAAAATATCCGTAGATTGTAATGTATGCGACATATTTGAGTGATCCTATATAATGCTGCTTTATGATAGGCAACTTACTATGATCGACTGCAGTAACATATCGTAATTGTTAACTAGCGTTTTTATGATAAACATTTTCTTAAAATCATAGCATAAATAACTGAGGGTGGAAAACATCAATTGCTATTATATAAAAGTTTTAAATATGCCAATATGAACATACTTTAGCGAATTTGTTAATATAGGTTAATCTCAAGAATCCTGTAAAATGTTTACTCCTTAATAATGCACCTTTTCCGATAGTATTTGGCCTCATAAACCTTAAAACAAACTTTACATTCTTACATAATTCCTGTCAAAAATAATACTTTTTAATAAGTTACACTGATGAGACAATCTTAAAATCTCTTTCTAAGTCTCTAAGATTGAGGTTAATAAGTATTTTTATACCTTTTGCAAAATAATAATTTGGATATAAGTAGCGTAATAATTGAAGAAAAAGTAAACATTTTGTGTCGGAGAATTTACATTGAAGATATAGTATATATCGGCTTTATATATAATAATATTAAGAATAAACAGTCACTCATATATACATACATATCTGTATGTTTATACCTGTACTTATCTTCTACTATAAATAGGTAAATTTAGCTTTGAGTTCAACTCGATATATTTTTCTCTCTGTATTATTACTATAATGCCTTTTATTTTATAAAAATAGCTTGACCCATAATGACCCATAATCAAAATTACCAAAATTTCTTGAATTGTGACCAAGACCAATTGTCTTCTCGTGCCCGAAACCCGTAAGAATATAAAATTTAGTCAAAATAGTCTGAGCCGTTTTTAGATAAAATTAGCTTGACCCATAATGACCCATGACCAAAAAAACCCACTAATCGAATTTTTTCGAACATGTGAACTAGCCCAACAGTCTTCTTGTGCCCGAAAACCATAGGATGCAAAATTTAGTCTAAATAGTCTGAGCCGCCGTTTATTAGATAAAATTAGCTAAACCCAAGGTGACCAAAAATGACTCACTAATCGAATTTTCTCGGACATGTGACTTAGCCCAATTATTTTCTCGTGCCCAAAACTCGTAGGATACGAAATTTAATCAAAATAGTTACAGCTGTTTTTTAGATAAAATTAAATTGTCCCGCGTTGATCCCTAATTGACCAACTAATCAAAAATTCTCGAACATGTGACCCAGCCCCATAGTCTTCTCGTACCCGAAAATGGTAGGATACAAAACTTAGTCAAAATCGTTTGAACCATTGTTTAGATACAATTAGATTGACCATGTCCCATGGTGACTGAAAATGACCCACTAATCGAATTTTCTCGAATATGTGACCTAGCCCAATGCTTTCTGGTGTCCCAAAACGGTAGGATACAAAAATTCGTAAAAATCGTTAGAGCCGTTTATAAAATAAAATTTGCATATATATATATATATATATATATATATATATATATATATATATGTGTGTGTGTGTGTGTGTGTGTGTGTGTTATATAAAATTTTTTATTTCCTTCGCATTTATTTTGCATTATTCCTTTAAATTAATCTAACTTCTGACATAGTCATTATTTCCTTAATTCTTAATAAAACCACACACACAAAAGATTTGCTCGTGTTAGAATATCAGTACAAAAACCCTTAACCGGTGAAAAGTTGTGACGCAGCACTTTCTTTTGGCTCTAAAAATTTAAATATGGGTCTTAAAAGCAATGATATCAAATTTGAGTGACGCTATGTTAATAATATTTTTTTAAATCATCATTTTCTTTTTAGTTTTATTTATATTCACAGGTGCAATTATTACCTTAACATGAAGAAATATATAAAATTTATTTGCTGATGCTTTTTCATTCAGATCTCTCAGGAATTCAAAATATGGGTTTTAAAAGAAATGATATCAAAATTTGAGTGACACCTTGACGTGAATTTAGTAGGATTGTTTTAAAATTCAATTTAAATTATTTTTCGTTTGTCTTCTAAAGTATATTTACACATACAAACAATACTTTTAATTTTTCAATACACTGTTAAATATATTACTTTCACTGAGCCTATATAATGTATTGAAATGTATTTATTTCAATAAACTGATTTATGTTTTGTGCCACGCTATACCAAATCATAAGTAAAATTTATGTAAATGATTATTTTGCGTCATATTATCCACTTGCATACATTTCCCTTTGTTTGGATACTATGACGCAAAATAATCATTTACATAAATTTTACTTATGATTTGGGATAGCGTGGCACAAAACATAAATCAGTTTATTGAAATAAATACATTTCAATACATTATATAGGCTCAGTGAAAGTAACATATTTAACAGTGTATTGAAAAATTAAAAGTATTGTTTGTATGTGTAAATATACTTTAGAAGACAAACGAAAAATAATTTAAATTGAATTTTAAAACAATCCTACTAAATTCACGTCAAGGTGTCACTCAAATTTTTATATCATTTCTTTTAAAACCCATATTTTGAATTCCTGAGAGATCTGAATGGAAAAGCATCAGCAAATAAATTTTATATATTTTTTCATGTTAAGGTAATAATTGCACCTGTGAATATAAATAAAACTAAAAACAAATGATGATTTAAAAAAATATTATTAACATAGCGTCACTCAAATTTGATATCATTGCTTTTAAGACACATATTTAAAATTCTTAGAGCCAAAAGAAAGTGCTGCATCACAACTTTTAACCCGTTGAGGGTTTTTGTACTGATATCATTACTTTTTTGCGGTTATTGATGAAAATGTCAATTAGTCGAAATTAAGCATAGGGTATAAATCAATCATTAGAATAAAATTTTCAAGAAATGCTAAAAAAGACCCCTTCGGACCCCAATAAAAATATGAGTGTGGTGGCCCGAGGAGAAGAGGAATCCAAGACTCAACTTTTAAATTATACAGCGAGAGAGTAACACAAATAGAAGGATGAAAATGCATGGCAAAACCCGTTTGTTCCATCTTCCTCCGCCAAAGGGCGCAATCTTTTCTATACAAACATAGCTGAACATTTTCAGGCTGTCGATTCAGAGTCGAATGAGCCATACCTCGTCGTGATCGGGCCCATAGAACATGAGATAGGAAAGCGTACCCTGGTGGTTAAACTTGTAACTAAAATCTATATATCCTGTCGATGTTGAGTCGAATGAATCAAACTGCATTGTGATGGGACCCATAGAACTCGAGTTAGCTGCAAAATCCGTTAGTTCCATCTTCCACCACCAGGGGCGCACTCTGTTCTATACAAACATAGCTGAAATCTTTCAGGCTGTCGATTTCAAGTCGAATGAGCCATACCTCGTCCTGATCGGGCCCATAGAACACGAGATAGGAAAGCGCCCCCTGGTGGTGAAACTTGTAACTAAAATCGATATATCCTGTCGATGTCGAGTCGAATGAATCAAACTGCATTGTGCTGGGACCCATAGAACTCGAGTTAGCTGCAAAATCCATTAGTTCCCTCTTCCACCACCAGGGGGCGCACTCTGTTCTAAACAAACATAGCTGAAATCTTTCAGGCTGTCGATTTCGAGTCGAATGAGCCATACCTCGTCGTGATCGGGCCCATAGAACACGAGCTAGGATAGCGCCCCCTGGTGGTGAAACTTGGAACTAAAATCAATATATCCTGTCGATGTCGAGTCAAATGAATCAAACTGCATTGCGATGGGATACATAGAACTACAGTTATCTGCAAAATCCGTTAGTTCCATCTTCCACCACCAGGGGGCACACTCTGTTCTATACAAACATAGCTGAAATCTTTGAGACTGTCGATTTCGAGTCAAATGAGCCATACCTCGTCGTGATGGGGTGCATAGGACCCGAGATAGGAAAGCGCCCCCTGGTGGTGAAAATTGTAACTAAAATCTATATATCCTGTCGATTGAATTAAAGTGCATTGTGATGGGAGCCATAAAACTCGAGTTAGCTGCAAAATCCGTTAGTTCCATCTTCCACCACCAGGGGGCGCACTCTGTTCTATACAAACATACCTGAAAACTTTTAGGCAGTCGATTTCGAGTCGAATGAGCCATACCTCATCGTGATCGGGCCCATAGGACACGAGATGGGAAAGCGCACCCTGGTGGTTAAACCTGTAACTAAAATCGATATATCCTGTCGATGTCGAGTCGAATGAATCAAACTGCATTGTGATGGCACCCATAGAACTCGAGTTAGCTGTAAAATCCGTTATTTCCATCTTCCACCACCAGGGAGCGCACTCTGTTCCATACAAACATAGCTGAAATCTTTGAGGCTGTCGATTTCGAGTTGAGTGAGCCATACCTTGTCATGATCGGGGCCATAGAACCTGAGATAGGAATGCGCCCCCTGGTGGTCAAACTTGAAACTAAAATTGATATATCCTGTCAATGTCAAGTTGAATGAATCAAACCATGTTGTGATGGGACCCATAGAACTCGAGTTAGCTCCAAAATCCATTAATTTCCTCTTCCATTGCCAGGGCCGCACTCTCTTCTATATGAACATAACTGCCCCTGGTGGTCAAACTTGAAACTAAAATTGATATATCCTGTCAATGTCAATTTGAATGAATCAAACCATGTTGTGATGGGACCCATAGAACTCGAGTTAGCTCCAAATTCCATTAATTTCCCCTTCCATTGCCAGGGGCGCACTGTCTTATATATGAAGATAACTGCCCCTGGTGGTGAAACTAAAATCAGTTCTATCGATGTCGAGTCGAATGAGCCAAACTGCATCACGATTAGGAATGCACAACCTGTGGCCCGTTGGGTAACTGGTGGCCCGCAGAGACCATACATGCCAACCTATCCAAAAATTTCGAATTTTCTTAATAATTCGTGAGAAAAATTTGCAAATTTTGTCCATAGATCGTAGGAAAATATGAATTTCATCGATCAGGCGCATAAAATCATGAATTGCATAGACTGGATGCGAATTTTGTTGAATGGGCATGGAAAAATAACAAATTTCGCCATTTTGTCGCTAGAAAAAAAACCCGCAAATTTCAATAATCAGTCAACAGAAACTAGAGATGCCAAAATCGGTAATTCCGGAGTTGTAAATTTCGTCAATCACTCAAAAAAAAAAAAAAAAAAAAAAATCTTGAATTTTGTAAACTAATTGAAAAAAACTTGCGAATTTTGTCAATAAGGCACTTAAAATCGTGAATTTCATGGATCGAGCAGCGAATTTCATCGAATGGCGTGGAAAGATCGCGAATTTCAACGAACAGTCGCGGAAAAAATTTGCAAATTGTCCATAGATCGTAGGAAAACATTATGAATTTTGTCGATAGGCATGGAAAATCGCAAATTTCGTCAATTGGGCATGGAAAAATCAAGAATTCCATCGAATGTTTGTAGAAAAATTGTAACTTTCAACAAACGGCAAAAAAAAAAAAAAAAAAAAAAAAAAATGCGAATTTCGCCATTGTCTAGAGAAGAAAAATTGTGAATTTCATTATTTGGCCGACTGAAACCATATCATTTGAAAATCATGAATTTCGTCAATCAGGCACGGTAAAAACATGAATTTTGTGGATCAGGAGAAGGGAAATCATAAATTTTGTTGAACGCATGCATAAAAATCATGAATTTTGTTTATCAGGCATGTAAAAATCATTAATTTCGTCAAACGGATGCATAAAAATCAAGGAAATCATCAATCGGGTGTGTAAAAATCTTGAATTTCATCGATCAGGTGTATAAAAATATAGAACAAAATTGCCATTCGCCAATCGGCAAGTAATACTGAAAATTTGGCGATTGACTTTACTGCCACCACTGGTCAAACTTAATAGTCACACTTGCCAATTGCGATGATTGAAAGGAAAAATATTTTTTCCCCACTGTCGCTCGACAAATTTCGAAACAATTTGGTGAATTTCACGATTTTTTCCCCGAAATTATTTGACGGATTGTGATTTTTTTTTCTCAAAGCCATTCGACAATATTCAAAAAAATTTCCCCCCGAAACCAGTTGTTGAATTTTGCGATTTTTCCACTATCAATGAATTTTATGATTTTTCTGATATCGATTGATGAATTTTGCGATTTATCGACTATCGATTAATGAATTTCATAATTTTTTCCATGAACGAACAAATTGTGCACTTTCTTTCCGCTGATGTTCAACAAATTTTGCACTCTATTTCCGCTGCGGTTCGACAAATTTTCCAATTCTGTTCCACGATTGTTAGACAAATTCCACTATTTTTCTCCCAAGATCATTTTACGAATTATGTGATTTTTTTCCCCCGAACTTATATGACGAATTTCTCTAATTTTTTCACGACAGTTAGACATAATTAATTTTTTTCCTGCAATGCCTGATTTCTTTCACGAGACCATTTGGCAAATATCGCAATTTCTTTCCCGACACTATTTGACGAATTTCGCCGTTTATTCCACAATCGTTTGAGAAATTTCGTAAATATTTTATCAAGTATTTGTAAATTTGTTATTGGTCAGTGCTGGAAAACACTGGCGAGTAAAAAAAAATCCATGTACGGGCCAGTGGCCACTGAGTAAAAAAGTTGAAACCTATACATAAAAGTTGAACCTATACATAAAAATCATGAATTATTTGAACGGGCACGTAAAAATCACAAATTTGTCAAGTAGCCGCATAAAAATGACAAATCCATCTAGTGGGTGCATTCTTCCAAATTTGCAACCGAACAGTGCTGTATGTATGGATAATGCTAATTATCCCCCCCCCCCAACATCTCCTCGAAACAAAATTCTCTCTGTGCTACTGATGGTGGTCCTCGACAACCCAACCATTTTTTTAAGTGCCCTTCACTTAAAAAGATTGTGCACCTCTACTATCAATTAACAATAAATTAACCTATCGCTTGTGTCATGTATTCATGAGCGGTGATTGCGATGCAAATTCTTGTTTACAAGAATAAGACTCATATTAGGTATTTTATTATTTATTTATTGTTTGTTTACTTATTTTGATTTGATTTTCTTGTCATTTTAGAAATTGACTTTAGATTGTTACTTAATGGTAAGATGACTGTCAATTACCTGTTTTATCGATAAAAAATTATACAAGGTAAGGAAATTGCATCGTGTCGAGTGAATATTTAGGAAGACTTTTAAAAACCGCAGGCTAAAGATTTGTTTTTTACTTGTTAGCTATATTTTGCAACTCTCCAAATTACCGCAATGTAAATATAGTGTGAAGTATTATCCTACACTAAACTTTCCTCTGTTGTATAGCTTAATTTTATTGGAAAAAAACCCTGAAAATGTATTGTTGTAGTAATGAATTATTTTTGCAGTTGTGTAAATTCTGTCATAACAATTTTCAACTAAGGGAAATCTTATATTGGACATTTAATCACAGTATTTTAAATAAGAAAACTTAAAGTATTTGCAAATTAAAGAAATGAATGAGGAGATTTTGTTTAAAATTACATCTAAGGATTTTTTTTTTACAAAAAATGCAAAATTCGCCAGTCATTTTGGAAATTATCACAAAATTCTACTAATAAAATGGGACTGTAAACAAACCGGTTCAAAATGTGTCCTTTTTAAAAATTAAATTCCATCCCAGCGGCCCTTAGAGTCCACTACAGAAAAAACTTGTATTAAATGCTTTTTATTTAAAAATAGGGTACTTAAATGTTAGTCGAGCACTAGCTGATCGACAAAATTTTTTTAATCTCGCCAACCCTTTTTTTCTAACCAATCTTTAACATAAGCTAATAAAGTATAGCCAACATTTTAACATTGCTATATAGTATCTTAAAAAACTTACTTAAAAATAGCTAAAATATAATCTTAATAAAATACGTAAACACAAACATATCAATACAAATAACAAAATCTCATGTAATCGGGTATATTAATGATTAGGCTTAGTCAATAGCAAAAATGTTAAAATAAGCCATAACATAAACTATAGAAACATTGTATTTCATAATGAAAATATCGTATCTAATTTTATATACATAAAAGTGAAAACTTACGTTATATAAATTCCCTATATAATATACCAAAGTTTCATCACAATTAAACGTATTTCAATCACACTGGAATAAAAAGTTTTAGTTATTAAATCTGTGTGAGGTGAATGATGGGGAAGAGTTGCAACTGAAATGATGCCAAATGAATAGTCATCAGATTTTTAAAAGATTCACTGGCCATAATGCAATTTCCTTATATAAATACCCTATATAATATACCAAAGTTTCATCCCAATTAAACGTATTTCAATCACTGTGGAATAAAAAGTTTCAGTTATTAAATTTGTGTGAGGTGAATGATGGGAAAGAGTTACAACTGAAATGATGCCAAATGAATAGTCATCGGATTTTTAAAAGATTCACTGGCCATAATGCAATTTCCTTAGATCATTTTTAACGATAAAACAGGTGACTATTGACAATTATCTCACCATTTACGTCACAAAATCAAAAGACAATTTCTAAGAAGACAATCTAATCAAAATAAATAAACAAACAATAAACAAATAATAAAATACTTCATATGAGTGTTATTCCTACAAACAACGTTCGCGACTCGCTCATGAATACAATATTTATATCTACTCTACTACTATTACGAGTGATTGGTTGGTTAACGGTGCTAGTTTTGCCTTCGCTCAGCAATAATAACTAATAAATGGAAAATCTTTTAATCCTTTGAAAATCGAAAACTTATTATAAATAACAGTAAAATTGAATACATATAATTAAAAAATATCTTCTCATATTAAAACATGGATATAAATAGTTTTTCGATAAAATGCAAATTTATAATTTCGAAATATTTTCTTATAAATGGTAATTTAATATCATACATATGTATTAAATATTAGAAGTGTATAATTAACTGTTTTCGCATTTAAAAAAATTAATAAGTTTACCTTCAACATGCAGAAGTTTTTAACTGTATTCGTGAAGCGATTATTTGGCATACGTTGATCGCGGAAGAAAGGAGTAAAGAGTCTAATGATAAGTCTATGGAAAAACGTGAAGGAAAAGAGTCCGATTTTAAAACTGGATTATATAAAATACAAGAGTTTTCCTACGTTAACTCAAAATCTTTTTCGTTTCATCTAAAACCGATTAATATAATATATTAATTTTAAAAAAATCCTTCGAGCCGTTTTGGAGATAATAGATATGTGCCAATTACATTCCCCATTTTCGCTTAAAAATTGGTTTCCAGATCTCAAAATCCACTGCATGTAGAAATTTATAAATTTCAGGATAGAGTTAGACCATAGATATAAGACTAATGTGAAAAAATCGAAACGGTATACCTCATATTTACTGAGATATTAAATGTCGGCGTTTCGATTTTCCTTTGATGTCCTGCTAGCTGTATATATGAGAGTTACGGAATCTTCAGTTTTGGGCTTTCGGTTTTTCGGTTTTTCGCTGCGTCACTCGGGAAACTGCCGTCTCTCATGATATGATAAAATTTATGTTATCGGAGAAAAACTGATGAATTTTACATTAATGCATTTCTCATTACTATTTTTTTTTCATATTTTGTTTTGTGTAAATATGACAAAATGTATTGAATTCTTTCAATGCAAATTCTCTGCAAAGTTATTCATTTTTAACACTTTCCAACATAGTAGAAAAGTGCTTATGACTTCGGTTTGCCTGTCTGCGCTCCAACTGTTGTAAATTTACTCAAATTGCTCTGTAATTTTGATATGTTATTGAAGTTTACTATGACATGATAGGTATTGAAAATGTAGTGTGTATCATTTATAGTTCGATTACACGGACAGTCAAAAGTATTCCGTTAAGATCACTGGGACAAAATCATTCCAAGTGCATTTTAATGATGTTATATCATTACAAACATAATGAAATCGATATGCATTTATAAAGTATACTAAAACATGCATTCGATAGAATATAGGATGCAAAGCATTTGTTATTTATTTTCAGGTCCACACAAGAAAATTCCGTTACATAATGGTCTACGGGAAAACTGTTTGCAGCCTATTTTAATCATATTACTCTATTTCAAATATAATGAATATGATACAAATTACTTAGGTTTACTACAAGATAACTTACTTGCTTTAGAATATGATGTCCATACCATTTATCGTACTTTTACAGATACACACAAAAGTTTACGGAAACAATATCGCATCCCATCTACTGTCTATTAGTGACAATTGCTGGAAATGCATTTTCAATTATGGCATGCGTTTTTAAGTTTAACTAATTTTGTGCATACTACGTGGTGTGCATAAATGCTATAGATCACATACAGAGCTGCACAAAAGAATTTGTAAGCATTACTGAGTATGAGCGTGAATTGTTTTAAGGTGGTTTTCAGTTGAGTTAGACATTTTAAAGCTGAATTATATTTTGTATACTAAGATATGTTTGTAGAATAAAACTAAAATTATATACAGGGCCATGCAAAGAACAGGACACATGGCCGCCTATGGATGATAATATCTGGAAGTGTGATTTCATTAGTTTTAATCGTTTTTAGCATGAATTAAATTTTAGCTTAATATGTGGCGTGTTTAAAAATCTGTATGTAATTTACAGGGCGATACAAAAGAATTCAAGTATGAGTCCGTCTGTTGGAAAAAATTGTTGAAGTTGAATTTTAAACATATTAAACGTTTCTTACTAAACTAACTTTTAGCATACTATGCAGAATATATACAAATGTTTAGAGCATATACAGGGTTGCACAGAAAATTTAGAGTACTTTTACAGATATAGACGAGAATTGGGGAAATGTGGTTTGCTTTTTCTAAAATGTTCACTTAGGTTTATTTTTTTTTTATTTTTTTTTATTTTATTTTTTTTTTTAATCTTGTTAAACAGCGAAGTTATGTGTTAAAGTATTCTGCAAGTTTTAGAAAGTGTTTCATGATCTAAGCTTGACGCGTGATTTTTCTTTCTTGTTATTATTTTATTCTCCTCTTCCAAGAAAATAATAGATTCTCACACTAATAATAGCTTTACATTTTTACACCTTTCAACATATGCAATATATAACAACATAAACTTATTGTAGTATCAAATATCTTAATTTAATGTGCAATTTTCACAATCTCTGTGTTTCCCGTACATCACAGTATTTTTCAAATTATGAATTGCATGTTAACATATTTTTTATGCATTAGATTTTGCATTTAGTGACCTAACGTAATTTATAAGAAATTCTATTATTTTTTTTTCTCGTGCTTATTTTCGGTATAGTTCAATGGAAATCTTAAAGTAAAAGAATTTCATATACGTTACACAAAAACTAGACAAAATTAATGAAACAAGGAATTTTATAAATAAAAGGAAATATTTAGAATTTTTGAATTAAAATATAATAAAAAAAATCTCATCGCCATCACTTCCAAAATGAACTAAATATTTTAAACGTGTAAGAACATTTTTATCAATTTGTAGTTTAATAATTTTTTGATTATCGATGTTTTTTAAACGGTATGTGATAAGAGAAACTCATTTCTTTCCTAAAATTACATTTAATATTTTTTTTCTCGTTTATTAGATTTCATGTGTAATTAAATTTATTTTGCTAAACAAATACAAAATTTGATCCCAAAGGATTGACAGTTAATTTTGAAACAAAAAAGTCAAAGTTACTTCAACTGACTGTTTCTGGATAAAACAGTCGCGTGAAATTGGGCCAAAATCCAATGTTATTAACATTGCTCATTTTGTTTGCTTACTTATAGAGCACCAGTTCGCGCGTTTTAACGAGAATGGTTTGGCACAAGAACGTGATCCTATGTCGTCGCTATCTTATATAAACTAGTCGTTGGGGGCCACCGTAATACTTACCCCTTATGGATATGCATAATATAAAATATGAAAATAAAACTTGTGTAAACTATTTATAAAATGCATTGCAATTCGAATAAAATCGTGGCTTGATGACGTCATAAGCTTTAAATGCTCTATTACTGAATTGCATAAAAGAAAATCTTTATAACTAAAAAATTGATAATCATATTAACTAACGGTTTACTGCTTCGGATTAAGCGTCTCGTTTACAATTAAAATATGTCTTTGAATTGAATTTTGAATGAAATACAGGGTCATGAAAAATCGAAGAGTGTGGGAAATAGGATTACAAATATCTCAGCAACTAATTATCCGATTGACTTCATTCTGTATGCAAAATTTATGTTTTTTTATTGTAGTTTATATTTACTCCTTAAAATAAACTATTTAGAATATTTTTAGATACCTTTTATCAGAACGAATATTTCGAGAATCTGAAAAAAAAAAAAAGTTCCCGATAATCGAGGTTACTGAAACTCACACACACACACACAGACACACAGACAGACGTACTGCATTTTTTTTTTCTAAAAATACGTTTTTCGGAATCTCCAGTGTCTGAAACGTGTAAATCCGTCAATTTTTTTTTTCGATTTTCAAAACGATTGCAAGATTTACCCTATACTCGTTTGGACGAACATGCCTCTTATGATCTGAAATTTCGGTTAAGGAAAAAAAAAAAAAAAATCAGTTCCAAAATTTTCTCATAGATGGCGTTGTTTCGGAAAGTTTTTGAAGATGTAGAATGTCTTTATACATAATAATGGTAAAAGACGCACAATTTATGCACAGTGTTTGTCCAAACTATGGTAACCCACATTTCAGAAGTTAACAATACACGTCTATCCATCCTCACTCATCTAATCGGACTCAGGAGGGCGAGTATTGTGCACATTTTTGCAAGAACCTTAATTCCCCAACGTGTTAAGTATCTTACAAATCATATTTATTTAGTGCTATATGTACCATATTGTTACAATGTAAATTATTTTTAGCATATCTATAATTCAATTAATAAAGCTTGCATTAGTATCAAAATATTTTTGATCTTATAACATTTAAAATATTTTATGCGTTAACTGGTTACCCATATACACCCCTAGTATTAAACCAATATTAGTTATATTAGGTTCCCATAACCCACATGTATAGCATTTATCAAAAATACGCTAAAATAATACTTTTGTTAATTATATATTTGGTTTACAATTCGAAATATTTGCCACTATGACAGGAATATGGACTTTACATTGGAAATATTTGATCTGAAACCATAATACGGAAAACAATATATTGTGTTTTGCATTGCAAAAACTGGCAATGAAATATCGAAATACTTCTTGTCAAAATTGAAGAAATGTTGATTTCCAATATATGCCTAAGTATTTCTTGACTAATATGTTGCCATTATAGATTTGTACCTTAAATACAAACAATATTTACCAGTCTTAATGTCCTACTTGTGACTAATTTTGCGGGTGAGATAGACGTGAGCATACATCCACAACACAGACGAATTTGCATTCAATATTTCTGACTCTGATTCAGACGGAGAATATATTTTCTGTCAATTGGTTGGATGGTTGAGTGTGCTACGGTCAACGTTTGCACACGGAGGCTAAACCTTGTCCTATAATATATTACGGAATGCTAATTCGGTGGTCTGCTCCGTTTGCGAAATCCTATTGAAGTTCATATTTGGTGGCACCATTTTGACCGTGATTTCTCCGCTGTCGATACATAGTGCTTCTGCTGTCACGCTATTATAGAGTTTCACTTTTGATGTTTTTAATATGTTAAAATTATATGTCTTGTCCTTTATTCACCTGTTGGTGCACTCCTAAGCAGGACAAGACATCGCCACGTTCAAATAATTTAAAATTTTGAATCTAGAATAATCTTTACGTGCTACGGAGAAATCTGTTTAGTCATTATTTTTCATAGAAGATATACTGATTGAGCAAACATTTATGGCAAAATTTTAGTCATACGCGGACTTCTGATTTCAATATTAAAGTGTAGGTAGCGTTCCGTTTTATAAAAGAACTCAGTGGTCTAAAGAGTCTGTTGCTGTAAGATAATCCTTACAGTCATGTTTATGTAAAATGACCATTGTTCTGTTCATAATAAACCCTCTGAGCGTTTTGAAAAAGGGTAAAATTGGAATGTTGTTTTCTATGCATTTTGTTTTAAATGCTAAAAAAATATGATTCTTTCAGCATTATAAATAAAACTTAATTACAAATATAAATGTAACCCTTGAGAGTATTAATCATTCTTCAATGTTTTGAAAATTCATTAAATCTATAGAATTATATTATCTTAAACATTGCATATATTGCAGTGAAACCTGGAGCTTAGTGAACAGAATATTACGTTCCACACGCTTAGAGGGTAAAACAGGCTTGTAAAGGTGTTCAGTCTTTAAAATATTTAATATCATTCCATTTCATTTCCATTTACGGTAATATTAAAAAATATATAAATGTTACTGATGTAATAATTTACAGAACAATTGTTGAAAAATACCGTATTCTTTCGGTAAAACTTGTAATATGAAAAGCCATCGCATTTATATATATTACAACTTTAATTTATTTGAAAGTAATGTATCAAAAATCTATCAATGAAAGTGAATATAGCCTGCTGTCGTTCCGTCAAATCAAAGTATAGATATTGTCTATTGCATGTGATAATCCCGATAAATCTATGAATGAATGATGACTAAATGCGTCGATAGAATTGTAATGCTAGTTCCTCTTATAGAATCGTGTAGGTTTTCTTTCTCTCTCATCTAACGCAAAAAATTTTAAAACTTCAAATGAAATTATGTTTTGGCCAATCCAATTTCTGAATAATTGTATAATATAAAGTTCACTTCTATAAGGCTTCCTTTTCTACACTGTAAAAAAAAAAAAATCCTGAGGTTACTAAACTTTTTTTAGTATATTTGTATTCCACAGATTTTTTTAGTAACCGGTACTAAAAACCGGAATCATTGCTAGCTGTTTTCTAGTATTGTTGCTGGCTATTTTCTAGTAATTCTTACGGATTTTCTTGTAACTGAGTAAGAATACAAAAAAAAAATGATAGTAATTGCAAAAATCAATGAGAAAAACTAAATTTTTTTTTAGTAGGTCGACCCATTTTTGTTTACAGTGTACAAGCTCAACCTTAAATTAATACATCTGCTCTTTTGTTAAATTAAAAATATGGCTCCTTAACTTAACGAGAGATAAATTTACACGTTGTAGTGAAAATCATATTACTTAATATCCCTTTTTCCTGAAAAACAAATCTGGGTTGAAAGCTGTTCTAGTTTCTCTGGTTCGTTTCAAACGTGATACAAAACTTATAAATTTATAAGAACTGCTCATTTTAAATACCGAATCATATATTATTTCTGTTGTCAACATCCCTTTTTCTCAACAAATATAAAACACAGAACGATGAATGAGAATACATATGAAAGGATTTTGAAGCGACTTCTGACATAGTCACTTACATTTCGTAAAAACATGTTTTTAACACTTTCCAACCTAGTTTATGACTTCGGTTTGTCTGGCCGTAAGGCCGTCTGCCGCCTGGCCGTCTGCCGTATGGCCGTCTGCCGTATGGCCGTCTGCCGTCTGTCCGTCTGCCGTCTGTCCGTCTGTCCGTGCTCTAACTCCCGTAAATATGCTCGGATTGCTCTGCAATTTTTATATGTTATAGTCGTTATCTATAGCATGTTCCCTATTTCAAATGAAGTGTGTAGCACTTATAGCTTTTTACAGGGACACTCAAAAGAATTCCGTTACATTGCGGTCTACGGTGAAAAATCATTGACGGTTTATTTAAATAATGTTTCACTATTTTAAACGCATTGAAATTTATATATATCACTAAGGTGCATTAGAAGAAACTTAATATGGAATAGGGTGTGCATAGCACTTATAGTTACTTTACAGGGACAGTCAAACGAATTCCGTTACATTACGTCTATGGAGAAAAATCGTCTGCGGTTTATTTAAATAATGTTTCCCTATTTTAAACGCATTGAAATTTATATGTATATCACTAAGGTGTATTTCAAGAGGCTTACTACAGAATAGTGTTTGTACAGCAGTCATCGTTCATTTACAGGGACACACAAAAGAATTCTCTACTGTAAGTTAACAATAATTCCTGGAAGTGCGTTTTAAGTTACTGATCGCGATTTTAATTTTAACTCGCTTTTTGTCTATTATGTGGTGTGTATAAATTCTGTATATCCTATACAGGGAAGCACAAAAGTTCGAGAACACATTTCCGTATTATTTAACTCCAGACGGAGAATTTTAAACTGTGCTACGCGTTTCCTAACTGAACTAAAATTTAACATCCTATGTAGTATATATACAAATCTATAGATCCTATACAGGGCAGAATAAAAGTATTCGGATTACTTAGATGATATCTTTTAGCTTATTAAACGGTATGATTTGTAAAATTATTTTGGAAGTGTTGGAAAGTGTTACATAATCTATGCTTGACGCATGATTTTTCGTTCTTGTTTGATTAAAAATTGCTGTTATTTAAAAATTAAATCAGTATTGTTTTCATAAATGTAATGAAAGTTTTTTCTCAAATTAATGTTGCCACTACAATAAAATACTGCATTATATCGTTCTCAACGATGATTTAAAAAATGCAAAATTAAGATAAAGCTGTTGTTGCTGCACGGGTTTATTTTATATTTAGGATTAAAAAGCGAAATTTAAATTCAAATGCTTATTTTATTTTTCTTTATCCCATGTTTTTTTTGAACAGATGATGTCATCCTCTAATGCAGTTAAAATACGATACATATATATATATTGCCTTAGCTATCTGCGATCAATTTTTACTGTGAGTTTGATAGAATAAATGAGATGATACTCTGGCTTGGTTAATGTTGTTTGCAGATAATTTTAAAACTTAAATTTTTCTATAAGTTTAAACCTGCATCTAAAAAACTAGTCGTTGGGGGCCACCGTAATACTTACCCATCATGGATATGCATAATGTAAAATATTAAAATAAAAATGTGTAAACTACTTATAAAATGCATTGCAATTCAAATAAAATCGTGGCTTGATGACGTCACAAACTTTAAAGGCTCGATTACTGAATTGCTTGAAAGAGGTTTTTCCTTATAACTCCAAAAATAATAATCCTATTAACTAGCGGTTTATTGCATCTGATTAAGCGTCAAATTTCCAATTAAAATATCTCTTTGAAGTGAAATTTGGATGAAATACAGGGTCATGAAAAATCGAAGAGCGTGGAAAATAGGATTCCAAATATCTCGGCAACTAATTATCCGATCGACTTCATACTTTATGTAAAATTTATGTTTTTTTATTGTCTTTTATATTCATTTCTTAAAATAAACAATTTCGAAAATTTTTATATACCTTTTATCAGAACGAATATTTCGAGGGTCCGAATAAAATAGTTCCGGTTAATCGAGGTTAATGAAATGAAATAGGCTTCTTCCCATTATTACATACTAAGTACATACCAAATTGCAAGTCTCTATCTCAATTTTTTCGGGAGATAGAGCGTTTACAGACACACACACACACACAGACACACAGACACACAGACGGACGGCAAAATTTTTTTTCTAAAAATATGTTTTTCGGAATCTCCAGTGTCTGAAACGTGTAAATCCGTCAAAAAAAAATTTTTCGATTTTCAAAACGATTACAAGACTTACCCTATACTACGTATGATGGGTAAGTAATATTAGATTGCAGAGCGAAATCTTCGCACGGGTCCACTAGTAACATTTTAAAGCTTTAATGTCGCTCAGAATATTAACAATTTTGAAGATTAATTTTATTATAATGCAACTTTTAATGGAGGGTTTTAAACCACCTTTATTTTTTCACCGATTTATCACTGATAAGAAGTTAAGATTAAACATATTTCAAACATCTATTATAATTTTATTTTTAGCACATTTTTGTTTATAACAGGATTTGTTTTCCATTCTGTATCTTGAATCTTTGATTACAAGAATGACGATGATTTATTCTTAAGGTCGACGTCAGGATTGAAAGCTAATTTCTGTTGGAATTTTCTTTTTGGAAAATGACATGCAGTTTATTATATAGAATGGACGGAATATAAATGTAAGAATGTCCTGCAAATATTTTTTTTTTTTACGTTACAATAGTTTTTTGCCAACATAAAAATGTTAATAGAATATTATATATTACATATCCATCATACGTAGTATAGGGTAAGTGTTGTAATCGTTTTAAAAATCAATTTTTTTTGACAGATGTACACGTTTCAGACACTGGAGATTCCGAAAAACATATTTTTAGAAAAAAAAATTTGCCGTCCCTCTGTCTGTGTGTCTCTGTGAGTGTCTGTAAACGCTCTATCTACCGACAAAATTGAGATAGACACTTGAAATTTGGTATGTACTTAGTATGTAGTAGTGGGAAGAAGCTAATAGAATTTCAGTGACCTCGATTATCCGAAACTAATTTTTTCGAACTCAATTAATTAGGGATTTTTTTAAAAAAATCGACTACTTTTTATCATGAATTATCGTTGAAACATGTTTGTTATTTCAGTTTAAAATATAAACTTAGGGAAATCCTAACATAAAACAAAATCGCAATTTGATCTAAAAAAATTTAAATTTACATGTATGTATCATAAAGCAGCTCACAATAATTCTGATTTGTATTTCAAAGTATTTATACATAAATTTTTCCAATTATCTATAAAGTTGCTTTTCGATAGTCTTTATTTATCCTAATCCTAATCCTAATAATATTATAAATCCGATTGTGTGCAAATGTTAGGCTGAAGCAAGCGTCAAAATGGAGCATTTAATGATCCTGTATTTTTGCATATAGGTTGATTATAACCCTCAAATGAACATAGGCTGGTTTTTTTTGTTTTATTCAAATATTTTTCTTAATAATTCAAAATTTCGCTATTTTCATAGAGAATAAATGGACATTTTTTCGTATAATATTTTAAAATGGTTAAATTTACTTTACCTTTGCTAATAATTTATAGTTGCCAAAACTAAATCAAAGCCGGAATAATAATTTTTACTCAACAATTTAGTTTCAATTGAAAAATTTTTACGTGAAAAATGAAAATGAAATTAAAAAAATTAAAGAAGTAAAAATAAGATTAAATAATATTATTAGAAATAAAACGTACTTTTTTTTAGTTTTTGATAATATTACATGTTTTCAATATGCGTAACCATAGGAAACAGGCGGATATGATGTCATACATCGAAAATAAAGCTTTGATGGTGAAATAAAATTATCTTGGGTTTTCTCTTTACTTTTTTCTTTTTTATCTTTTGTATGGTAACAATACTTGGCGTTTTACCGTCTGCGCACGGCTAATATAACTATACCGTATTTTTTATTTAAATTTTAAAAAAGTAAAAAAAAAAGGCTAGCAAACGTCAATAACATGCTCCGCAAAATTATCCATGTCGAAAATGATGTCATGGATAGACAGAAATAGTAATTTTCGTTCTTAAAACTAAAAGAAATAACTCGATTACCTAAAAAAAATGACGAATGTTAATAGTTCCATTTTTGTTGATAAAACCTAAAGATTTAATATTCTTTCGTTAAAGTAACATAACTTCCCCTATGCCAGTATTGAAATTAATTGCCTGGAAAAGAAAATTAACAAGAATTATGTCATTAAAAAGGGATTTCTCTGTGGGAAAAAGAGATCTCATATTTGAAATAAAAGGGGGATCCTAATAATATTATAAATCTGATTGTGTGCAAATGTTAGGCTGAAGCCAGCGTCAAAATGGAGAAATTAATGGCACTGTATCTTTGCATATAAGTGGATTATAACCCGGAAATGAACATAGACTGGTTTTTGTTTATTTTATTCAAATACTTTTCTTAATAATTCAAAATTTGATTATTTTCATAGAGAATCAATGGACATTTTTAGATAAAAATTAACCATTTTACTTTATCGTTGCTAGGGCTTTGATCGTTGCCAATAAATAAAAATGCGGAAAAATAATTTTTCCTCAACAATTAAGTTTCAATTGAGCGATTTTCACGTGAAAAATGAGAATAATTCAAAAGAAGATGAATTTCTGTGATATTTGAAACAACAATATGGAGTATTTGTTATTATACATGAAGTATGAATATCTGTTACATTAAAAACATCTTTTTCTGTCAAAAACTGCGTTATAATTAGAAAGAAGAATTAACAATAATTATATTATTAAGAAAAAGATTTCGCTTGAACCATGGAACTATGAAAAGGATCTTTCTTGACTTGAACAAATATGACGTCTTAAATAAAACATGTATTTTCAAATATTCGTAATATTACAAAGAGCATGACTATCAGTGTATAATAAAAGTATATACATAATGGACGTCATATTTAAGATGAATAACTGAAATATTTTTTGATACTGATTAATAATAAGCTTGAATATCAGTTACAACAGATGTGAGTTTTCTGCTAAAATTCACGTCATTATTGCCAGGAAAAGAAAATTAACAAGAATTATATCATTGAAAAGAGATTTCTCTGGGATCAAAGTGACGTCATAATAAAACGGGATTTTTTAAATATGTTTCAAATGGAGCGGTATCAATTTCATACATTAATAATCACTGCGTACAGTGAAAGAATAGAGAAGTACTGAACCGTAAAATCGGCTTGCAATATGAAGCCGGTTATCGCTCAAATCATTAGGCCCTAGGGCTGACTTCATTGGATGGGGAGAGGCTGCACGTGGAACAATGACTGGATTCATTGGACAGGAAGAGGTTTTCAAAGCAAGCCGCCAGTTGTTTGGGTCGACTGTGGGGTTGCATTTTCAGCATTACGCCAAACATGAACATTTCATCTCTATTTATTCTCTGAACTCTGTGATTAATAATACAAGCATCAGTAAGATTATTAGGAAACGAAAATTGAACACAAGTCTATTAAGTTAAAATCTGACTGTGTGTATTTCGAAACTACTCCTCTCAATGCAACGCGATTTACTTAACACCGGTTATCATTGATTCGAGGATGTCATATAAACTCTGAGAATTTAAAATTTTGAATTAGATTCCGAGATATTAATATATTTTTTTGTAAATTTTAACGAAATTCTCTAAAAATGGTACTTAAATTACTCCATTTTTGAGAATAAACAAGGGGAAATAAAATGGATTAATATATTTTTATGCCATTTTCTCATTAAAACTGAAAAAATCATTCAAAACTGAAAAATTCATCTCTATTTATTCTCTGAACTCTGTGATTAATAATACAAGCATCAGTAAGATTATTAGGAATTATTAGGGTTAAATAAATATATTTTATTTTCAATTTGAATAGTTGGTGAAAAAAAATCTTGATTACAGTAAAATTTCCGAAAAATAAAAACATATGTCCACATATTCAAACTTTACGAATCAATTTATTCTGCAGAGCAAAAATCGCCTGTTAGCATATTGTCAAGAAATCAAGAATTGTTTCAGCTATAGATTAAACCAAGGACACAAATTTGCTGTTACATGCAAACGTAACACTTGCAATTGCGAAGCTTTTTGCAACCCCAAAGTACATGCAAACGTAACATTTACATGTAATTTGTATCCAAATTCATTTTAATTTGAACCGTAATAAATGTTAATTTGCAATGAAAATTACAGGCAAAAGTAATGTTTACATGTAATTTTGGGTTGCAAAAAGCTTTGCAATTTAAGTGTCACGTTTGCATGTAATTTTGGGCTGCAAAAAGCTTTGCAATTGAAGCTCCTTCCATTTAGGTGTAGAATTATTCCTCCCTATTCACAAGAATTGAATTTAAAGAAAAAGCATATACTATTTCCTATGAATTATTTTTAAATGATGGCTGTTAAAACGTTTCTCAAAGTCGTTAAAAGTAAAATGGTTTATCAGGTAAAATTGACATTTCTTTTTACCCAATTCGTCGATTAACACGATTTTATTTGGCCGTCATTTTTTCATTGGTTGCAGTTTCCTTTTCGCGGTTATTTGGCTAAAAAATTTACCTTTTATATACTGATTTATGTCAAGGCCCCTATAACAAAGAAATATAGTATTTTCTTCTATGAAACGTGATAAAGAGTTAGTTAATTATTTACGTTTTTAATTATCGGGAGTGAAATATTTTGCCTGATTAGTACATTTATTTTTCTTTTAATGTTGCGTGAACAAAGTCACGGGTAACAGCTAGTAATATTATAAATCTGATTGTGTGCCAATGTTAGGCTGAAGCCAGCGTCAAAATGGAAAATTTAATGATCTTGTTTCTTTGCATACAGGTTGATTATAACCCTCGAATGAACATAGGCTGGGTTTTGTTTATTTTATTCAAATATTTTCTTTAATAATTAAAAATTTCATTATTTTCATAGAGAATGAATGGACATTTTTCCATACAATTTAACCATTTAAATATATCGTTACTAGGGCTTTGATCGCTGTCAATAAATAAAAAACACAGAAAAATATGTTTTCCTCAACAATTAATTTTCAATTGAACGATTTTTACGTGAAAACTGAAAATTAAAAAGAATTTAAAATAAGATGAATTTCCGTGATATTTGAAACAAAAATATGGAGTATTTGTTATTATACATGAAGTATGAATATCGGTTACATTAAAATGATTTTTTATGTCAAAAACTGCGTTATAATTAGAAGGAAAATGGACAATAATTACATTATTAAAAATAGATTTCGCTTGGACCATGGAACTATGAAAAGGATCCTCCTCAGCTTGGACAAAAATGACGTCATAAATAAAACATATATTTTCAAATATTCGTAATAATACTAGGAGCATAACTATCAATGTATAATGAAAGTAGATAGATAATTAACGTAATATTTAAGATGAAAAACTAAAATATTTTTTATCGATACTGATTAATAATTAGCTTGAATACCAGTTACATACAAATGCGAGTTTTCTGCTAAAATTTACGTCCTGATTGCCAGAAAAAAGAATTAACAACAATTATGCCATTAAAAAGAGATTTCTCTGAGGAAAAAGTGACGTCATATTTGAAATAAAACGTGAATTTTCAAATGTGTTTACAAGGAGTGGGAATCAATTCCTTACATTAATAATACAAGGATCGGTAAGTTTAGAAAGTAGATGAGTTTCACGCCATAATTAAAACGTAAAATGTAAATGTGTTTTTTATCCATACCGATTATTGAACTTGAATATCAGTTCCATACAGATGAGAGTTTTTTGCCAAAAACCACATCATGATTATTAGAAAAATAAAAATAAATACGAATCTATTATATTAAATCTGACCGCCTGTTTGTATTTCGCAACTACTCCTTTCAGATTGTCGAACGCAATGTGATTTACTTAACAACGATTATCATTGATCCGAGGATGTCATAAACTCTCAGAATTAAACAAAAAAATGATTTAAATTCCTAGATATTATTACTTTTTTTTTTTTTTGTAAAATTTAACAAATTTTCTCTAAAAATGGCAACTAAATTATTCCAATTTTGAGTGCGTTCAGAGACCGAAACGCGGGTTACTCGTATAGTTGGAGAATGACGTCATCTGATTTTCTCAGGGTAAAGTTGGGTTAAAACGGCTGTGAACGCTTTTGGGTAAAGTTATGGGTATATTTACAATCAAACACTTCTTTCAACCATTCTACCATTACATTTTGATTGTACGAACATTTCAGGAACCATCCTAGCCGATGTTGGCCAATTATATCATAGTCCTGTTAAAGGTACACCAATCAAATGTTCAGGACTCAAGTGTACAGTAGGAGTCATAAAGAAAAAAAGTTAACAGTTGCAGTTAGCTATAAAGAAAACAAACAAATCAGATTTCCCAAACACGTGATCTCTTTACCCAATAAAATTTTCCAGGTAATGTGGGTTACCCGAAGTCTGAGTAATTTCCAGCTCTGGACGCTACGGGTAACTCACAAAAAGTCACAAAAAGTGATATCGCGCTCTGAACGCTTCGGGTTACCCATGCAACCCTATGTAACTCGGGATTCGGTCTATGACAGCGCTCTTAGTGAATAAAAAAAGAAGAAATAAAACGGATTAATATATTTTTTCTCATTAAAACTGAAAAAAAAAAGAATTTATTTTCAATTTGAATAGATGGTGAAAGAAAAAAAAATCTTGATTACATTAAAATTTTTGAAAAATAAAAACGTATTTTCACATATTGAAACTTCATGAATCAATTTATTCTAAAGCACAAAAATCGTCTGTCAACATATTTTAATTTAGAAATAAAGATTTTTTTTTCAGTTATAGATTAAATCAAGGAGGCAAATTTAAGCTTCTTACATTTAGGTCTAGAATAATTGGTCCATATTCACAAGAATTGAATTTAATGAAAAATAATATACTATTTCCATTATCTTTGAAGGATGGCTTTTAAAACGTTTCACAAGGCGTTAAAAATAAAATGGTTTACCAGGTAAACTTGACATATGTTTTTGCACAATTCGCCAATTTCCACGATTTTATTTGGCCCGCCTTTTTTCATTGGTTGCAGTTTCCTTTTCGTGATTATTTGTCACAAAATTTCACTTTTTTAAAACTTAGTTATGTCAAGGTCTCTATAACATAGAAATACTGTATTGTCTCCTATGGAATGTGATAAAGAGTTAGTTAATTATTTACGTTTCTATATATCTGGAATGAAATATTTTGCTTAATTAATGCATTTATTCTTCTTTCAATGATACGTGAACGAAGTCACGGTTAACAGCTAGTTACATATATATTTCGAAAGATACAGTACATGTCTCCAGTATAAAAGCAAGAGTGTTTGTTCTTTCAAAACACATATGCTAAGATATATATAAAAACAAATCCCGAAAGTTATTTGTTTGCCACAGACACAGTATAAAACGCTAAGGTACGTAGCAGCGAAAAAGCGATTATTACTGTTTTACAGATGGCAACGAGTGGTTTGTTTTCACTAATTTGCGAATATTAAGAAAAATGTATTTGAGGTATCGATTTAAAACTCAAAACACATGTGTAGAAAATTTTTCTTCATCCAAAACTGCAATTTTTGTCTAAAACTAGGATTTTTTTTTTTTTTTTTTTTGGTAAAAAAATAGCTATTTTCTAAAAAGGAAAGAAAATAAAGTGCGAAGTCGAACCTAAAAACGCGCCATTTTGTTATTAATCAAACCATTAGCTACATTGTACCTTATGCAGTTTAACCTCATTGTTGTCCGTATCGTTATAACGTCAATGTTACCGATGCACATATTTGAGATTTAGAATATCGATTGAACAATCATAAATAAATAATAATTAATAATTATAAATTAATAAAATAATCTTATTGGGTGGAGATTTCTGTCAAGTTCTACCTAAGGGTACCTGTCATTTTTAGAAGTTCAAGATTGCTAACAGTTTCAAGTTGCATAAAGAAGTATAGACTTTGTTCTGAATTCTACATTATGAAACTTACAGAAAATATGCGTGCCCTTCAAAACAGAGAGAGGGTTAGCAAGTTGACTGTTACAGGTTGACGGATGTCACATTGGGGAAACTATTAAGTTGCCCTCATTTTGCTTTCCAGATATACAAGATACAGTGCTGCAACCTTTCAGTGACATCGACTTTAAGACAATGACACCGCAAAAGCTTAAAGGACAAGCCATACTAACAGTGACAAACTCTTTGCCAATTCAAATCAATAATCGTGTTTTAGAATGTACATCAGAAACTGAACGGGTTTATGAAAGCATTGACACCATCATAAGTGATGATCCACAAGATCAAGTTGCATATAATGAAGAATATTTGAACAGTTTAACACGAACTGGAATGCCACCTCATAAACTGAAATTTCAGCCAGGAGCTATCATACTGTTACTAAGAAATTTAACACCTTCGGAAGGTCTGTGCAATAGTACAAGACTTATAGTTACTATAATCTATATGATGACTATACATATAATGCTGAAATTCGTGTATTCTAATATGCATATATTTAAAAGCGTAGATACTAGAGCGCAGATGCTTTGCGCGGGATCGGCTAGTTATCTTTAAAAATCTATTTTAATCATTTTTGATTATCTTATGTTCTCTTTATTATTAATTAATATTTATTTTGAGATTAAAAAATATTAAAAAAAAATTAAATGTAAAATAATTCTATCATTGAAATTAAAACATAGTATGAAAATAGTGCTGGTAAGTTCTGGGCCTCCTAATTGGAGATGGTTACTAATGCCCAATTGCATAAACTCCCTACATTAGTTAAAGGAAGCACGGGTTAATGCTTCTTCCGGAAACGCTGGGTGTTGGATTATCAGGTTAAAGGTGTGATCGTGGCTTCTGGACCTCGGTGAAAATTTACAATGATCCCATAAAAGTTACCCATATTATTGAATTAAATTAACTACTCTAGTAAAAAAAAAAGATCAGATTATTACGTTGTGATTATTTACGCCGCCCTACGTCTTATGAAGCCGGACTAGATAAAGTATATAAATCCCTAACCTCTCATAAATTATAAACTAGTCCTCCTGATAAACCAACTAAAATTAATAAACGATTAAATTAAAGAAAAAGAAGAAAAACACTACTCGATGACATATGAGTGTTAACCCATATAAATTAAATACAAAGAGTTAAAAGTAAACGAAAAAACATTTATTTACATATCTATTTACAAAGACATAAAAAATAAAAAAAACAAACATCCCTAACAGAATGTTAAATTTTAAGTATAAAAAATAAGATGAAACAATTGAATACTCATTAAAAGAGTTAGTGAGTCTTTTCCCGACTCGCACTACCGCACTTACGTGCATTAATTATATTTCAGAGAAGGAACAATTTCTCTACATTTACTAAAGTACCTCTACCAGTATTTATTTATTATTATACACATTCAATATGAGGGAATAGTAAATTACAGATACCTGTACCTTCAGAGTACTTCTGGTCTGCATTGTTAGCAATAGTCTACCTCCACGGGATAGGCAAAGATCAACTGTTAGGTCATTCTTTTGTCTTTTGTCGCCACTACACCATTTTTGGAACTATCTTCGTTTTTACACACTATCAGCACTCTACTCTTTCTTTTTAGATGTTACTTCCTCGGACAGGACGTCAGGTACTGGTCCTCTTCCAGATTTTCTCTTGGGGCTCACTTTTTTCTTTTCCCTCGTCACTGGGCCGTCTATTGGCTCCAGTGGTTTTGTAAAGACGTCTCCCCCCTCATCTTTTATTGGTTTTCGCTAAATGTTATTCAGGACCACCTAGATGGGGTCCTAAATTGTAAATTTGCTATGCACTTCCCAACAGCTATAAATTTTTCAGCTCGTAAATTTTTTTCTCCGTAAAAGATGTCCTTGTTAGATCGCAGACCAGTGTCTCCGAAGGTAATAAAACTACTCTGGGTGGACGTTTCTATTTTCCCATACGAAAAAGAAACTATGTACACTAATAAAATAAATACTCCACAGAAATTCCTGGTTATACAATATATATACATAAAAAATACATATTAAAAAAATAAAAGTATATAAAATAAATAGTCCACAGAAATTCCTGGTTATACAATATATATACATGAAAAATACCTATTAAAATAATAAAAGTAAACTAATTTAGTCAGAAATTGGGAGGTGGCTCATATCTGACCACCATCCATGAAAATAGAGTAATATTTAAACCAAAATTCACGTAAATTCAATGCTTTCATTCATTTATTTCTTCTAAGCCATTCAAACGACCATATTCATGAATATATTAGCAAAATATTATTACTCATGTGATTATACAATGAACAAATCTTTATTTTAATATAAACGTGGGATAAATTTCTGTACTTTATACACTGTTGCTAAATGAAATTATTTTCTAGATTGCAGAAAACAAACATAAAACATTTTAAAGTAAAAATAGATTCGCATTTAAACATGTGATTCAATTGTTTCACTTATTTAGAAAATTACTCAACCAGCAAATGATATTTACATAACGTTGTAATGTTATTAATAGCTTTTATCATCGAAGTTCAATTATAATTTGTTTAAAGCTTTTTATTTAGCTAATAAAGATCTAATTAAAAATACATGTGTTTTTGAAAATAATCGAAAATCTATGATTACTTTTTATTTTATATGCGATTTTAAAAATTTATAATGTTAAAAGTTTTTCGTATATTGAATAACAATTAGTATTTAATTTCTCTAAACTATTATTGCATTAATTTTACGAATTGAATAAATCACATCATTGATTGAATTTCAACTTCGTAAATAAATAAAAGGATTTAAATACATTTAGTAACTTTTATCGAACGAAAAGTACACTGAAATAATTAAAATTAATAGAACATCTATAAATGCATTTTCTAAGTGCACAGCATGTGAATAATTTATTTTGATAAAATAACTATTATTAATAACTTTTATGACTGATTATCTGCATTTTGTAAAGTTTCGTTTTTAACAAACTAATATATATATATATATATGTGAAAAATAAACTAAAATATTTATTTAAATGTTTTGGTTAGAAAATGTATTCTGCTTTTAATTGCATTTTAGTATTGAATCATTAGTCCTTATTAACATTTTCTTGAAAAAAAAAACATTCATCTTTTGTTTACAACAAACATATCAATTATATTCTCTGGTTAAACTTAATCACATTTCCTTAACCAGATGTATCTTACTGGTAAAAATTTGCAGCAAACTGTCCAGTCATTCGAACGTTTTTATAGAAAACGGTTACATAACAGTAATTTAACTCTATTCTGACTATATTATTGCCCATATTATGGTTAAAATAGAATTAAATTACCGTTATGTAACCATTTTCTATAAAAACGGTCAAATGATTGGAGGGTTTGCTGAAAATTTTTAACAGTGCTCTGTTGAAATAAAATATACATATTTTCAACGACCGACAAAATATATTATCGTAATAGTTTCAAATTACAATTTGATTATTTGTATTTAAATCTGTATTATGAAAAGTAAAGATTCTAAAATGAATGAGTTAAAAAGTATCATTATTAATATAATTATTTATTTTTCATAAAATATAAAGTTACTGATAATTAATTGAATTTCAAATAAATTGATTGGAATTTTAATAGTCGTAATATTAGTGAAAGTTGTTTTCATCCATTACTTGAAATAATAATTTTAATACTCATTTTTTGAGCATTTTATAAATGCTATATTTCTTTATTAGGCATTCATTTGTACAAAGCCAGCGAAGTTCAACCTTTGCGCAAACAAATATAATTAATTACATCAATTATAGTCAACTTGATGGTATTATTGTGTTAAATATTTTAATCTTATTTACAAAAATATAAAACCTTGAGTTATTCTTAATAGCAAGAGTTATTTATATTCTATTTCCTATTAATAAATATTCAGAATTAAAAGAAAATAACATCAGATATGCACATGTTATTTTATTCATCATAGTAAAATATCTATTATAATTGTCACATTGTTTCATTCTGTTTACAAAATGTAAAAATTAGAATCTTCCCTGTAACAAATATTTTTTTTTTTCATTCTGATACTCTTCAGACAGTATTAATCAGTCTTTTTAAATTTTATTTTGTGTATCAGATAAAAAAGTTTACGCAAACTCACAGAAAATGTTTAAATGTCTGTATTTCAGTATTCAATACTTTTTTTTGGTTTTTAATATGCAACAAAAATTTTAAAAGAATGCTAGAAGGTCAAATTACAAGATAGTTTGTAAAATTATTTTAAAAACATTTGGTCCAAGATAAAAAGAAAAAAAAAACGTAAAAAATACTTCTTTATTTCACCAGTAATTTTCATTTAAGGGAATATATTACAAACAAACTTTACTATTGAAGAGTAGTAAAAATAAATGCTGTTACCTATGAAGAAATCGATTTTTAGACTGGAAGTTTTTAAAAGTTTTCTAAGTGAATAATTTTAAACCACATGAGATATGTGACTAAATGAATAATAATAGAGACACATTTCTAAAAAAGTAATGTTCTAAAACATTCAATTGATTAATTGAGTCCAGAAAATGCATTCTTTTAAAAAATCCAAATTCATGAAATTCTATCTCCTTGTAAAATGTTGTACAAATTTCCTTGCTTAAAATTCGAAATATTTGTTTAATTTTTTTTCAATAATAATTTTTAATTATATATATCTTAACTAACTAACAAAATCAATAATAAATTTTCTTTATTTATACAGCGGAATTTCCAAATAACGTCTCTAAAAACGCATTTTGAAATCAATGTTTTTGAGGTTTAAAGCTATAAAATGTATAGATTTGTACACGAATAATTCAGATAATTTAATAGCGGGACTAAAAATCTTTTCTTGTAGAGACATAGTTCTGCTTGAAATAATGTTTTAAATCTTATTCTTTCAGCACATGAATGTTCAATTACATCAAAATATTTATTTTTTAAAAGGTTGCGTATTTTAAATTTTCTTACGGTCTCTCGGTTCTATAAGTTATTTATAGAAAAACGTTCCTTATACTATAACAAGTAAAACAGTAAAAAATCCGTTTTTGTACGACGAAAATTTACCGACATATGACTATTTAAATTTTATAAATTTTCAGCGCTTTCTGGCACTAAAATCGTACTTTTCGTTTTTAAAATGGTATTTCATAATATAAAAAGCATGAAAACGGATGTCATACGCATATTGATGATGGCACTCTTAAAGTAAATAATACTTTATCAAGTATGAAACAAATCGTACTAAAATACAGAATGATAAAAATGAAAATTTCAATTCAAAACACAATAACTTTAAAACAGTGTTCAGAAGAAGTTGGGATTCAACCTGAATAATTGTAAATCTCTATGGAATTCTTTTTGAGAAAGAAATAATAGTTCAAAAATGTACCGATAGATGTTGCTGCGCTCGGCAAACACGGGAGCATCAGTTACCTGCTCAAATGGAAGTAGGCATGTATTTTTTTATGGAACGACTAATGTCATTACCAATACTGTAAACACGCAAAATTGCAGAATATGGGCGACCGGGAATCCGTTTTCACAACAAATAGCACATTCATTTTCAGCAGTAATCACTGAGTGGTGTTGGTTTACGAAGACGTTCTTCTTAGATCCTTTCTTTTTCGAACGGTTTCTGCGGGGCCCCGTTACTAGTACCGTCACTGCTAATTGCTATATATAATTTTGCGCATCCACATCTTTTGTGCACTTCAACAGCATCAGTATGTCCATAGCACTGCTCTTATTGCAAAAATAGAGAAGCAGCTGCTGATCATTCATTTCATTTTTCAACAGTCTGACTGCCACCTGGATTTATCCCTTGCGTATTGTGGTTTTTGGGACATATCACATATGCTGTGTTCAGTGGTCAGATAGCAAACTTCAAAATGAAAGCAGGCGTTACGCACCACATATTCCGCAGCACCACTAATATACTCTTATCTGTTGTGAAAGATGTTGTTTTGCGCTTTCAATTCACCACAGGAAACAGTGGACTGTATATTGTTACAAAATTAGGGTTCGTGTGATTATTAGTCGAAAAAATAAATCTTTGTGGCGTCTAACTATTACGTATGTAAAATTTTCCTTTTCTTTTCATGCAAACAAACAAGAGTCATAGGCAGAAAAAGAGAAAGTTTTCCAAATTTAGTGTAGAAAGGAAAAGAGATTTCCAGCATAAAAATTTTAAAGATGCAACTTTTTGAAAAAATATGGTAGGACTAATTTATTAATATAATCTTATTTTGAACACTTTTGAACTTTACTTTGCCTGTTTATCCGCAACTGGTAAAAAAATTCGGGCGCCTTGAATAACGTTAAAAGCAATTGTGAAAACATTGTTCATATTGTAAAATCATTAAATTTTTATTTTTTAAGTATAATTGTATAAGTTAAGTTACAAAAATGTCACATGTAGCGCTAAACCAACGCAAATTTAATCGTACCCCAAATATTCTTCCGTAAGCTATTACAAAAAAATATATCTAAATTTGATTTAAATTATTCATATTTTTATCATATCAGGAACATACTATTTTAGTTAGACAGAAAAAAAAAATATTTCCATATCTAAAGTATTTTCTAAAATAGGTTATTAACTTTTTCTACATTAAAATGCCCGCGAAATATTTTTTTCTCTCAGCAAAAACTCTATTGTTACAACATAATATTTTGTTTTCAAGAACATAACGTTAGCATAAATGCTTTTGTACAAAAACATGCTTCGAACACTTTTCTTTTACATTATTCTTGATACATAACTTTGAATTATTCATAAATATTTATTAAGATTTTATGAACCATAAACAATGTAATATTATCTGTGCTTTAAATTTATAATATTCGCTCAGTATCCATACAAGTTTTTATTTATTTATTTTGTAAAACGATTGTGAAATATATATCACGTCTTTTGATATGAAACAAATCATAAACTGGAATATTTGTTTCTTTAAGTGAGATAAATTACATTGGAATAAATTATTTATAAAAAAGAATACCAAGAACACTAAAAAAATGAGCAATATTTGTTTTGCATTTCCACTATAGATTCTTGCTGTTTAAAAGATATGCTTGATGCATTACAAAAGTTCTCTTTTAAATATGAAATGCTACATAGTACATAATGCTGCTTAGAACATAAATCACAAGTATTTTTATATTATTTGTATTATTTTTCAAATTATTAAAGACATTGAAATAATGTAAACATTAAATTTTCTTAACAGCACATTTTCGATTGCAAATATTTATTTTTCATGAAGTTTGTTGTTATGTCTGTTATTAAATTGCAGATTAAAATAAATAATATTTCATTTTACAATAGAAAATAATATCTTAAATTTACCCAGTGTTAATATAACTAAATATATTTTTCTTCACTTTTACATATCTTTCCAAATTTTTAATATAAAGATACATGCAAATAATACGCTTTGCAGTTTGTAAAAAGTATTAGCATTATTAGTGTTAAAAGTTTCTCCTTCATAATTATTCATGTATGTTAATTCATAACATGCGCCACTGACATTAATTTTAAATGATTATAAATAAGTGACTTTTCCTCTTAGAAATTATATTTTGTGCAATCAATATTGTATTATGATATTAAAGTGTTCAAGAGAACACTTATTAAATTAGTAAAAATGTATTACATTAGTAAAAATCTGTTGTGCTAAACGACTTATTACAATTCATTTAAGAAACATGTAATTGTAATAAAGTATTTAGTAATTTTATTGTAAAAAGTTTCAAAGCATATTAAGAATCAAATTGATCATTTGCAAGTTTAAATTATTACGCTGTTTTTTTTTTTAGATCTTTGCTGTTTTCGCAAAAGTCGACACGCCATTTAAAGACATTTCATCAGCAACCACTGAAAGATCAGTGTTAAAAAATCGAAATATCACGGAATAAGGATACATTTTCACGCACAAATCATCGAAACTTCTCATCGAGATACCCTCATTCGGTTATCGGAAGGAGAATATTTGGATAGAAAAGCCGCATGTTGCGGTTGGAATTTTTGTAAAATAAGTATCCTCGTAATTTAATACGGAAATGCGATAGTTTTGATCTGATTTTATATGGAAGTTTTCTGGATGAAACAGCTTATATCAGAAACATATCTAATGTATTTGGTGGTGGTAAGTTTTGGATATGGTGAAACACATGGTGAGTTTTGGATGAGATTACTGACTGATCAATTACATATAGATGGGTTCATGCTGCGAAGAACGTAACATTACGAGACCAGAACTTTCAAAGTAATTGTTTCTTTTTTATTACAAAGCAATATTAAAAATACAGACTTTTTATCAAAAAAATATATTAAAAAAAAAGTTTTATAGTATGTTACAATTTGTTCCGGGTGAAAACGGCTGGTAAATTTTAATAAAATCAAAAATAAACATTCAAATATGCACTGGTCGTATTGTGATTGTTCTCGATTAATAAGTTGTCGTAAATACGAATGAAATAAACAGAAAATAGAAAGAACGAAACGTAATATGAATATTAAAACAAAATAATTTCAATGAAATATTACTTGAAAAGGCATCCACCTACTCTGCCACTGATCAGTTCTCATTCGAATACGTCTGTTATAATATATCCCCTGCACTAGGATACCTTCGAAGACAAAATTATTCATAATTTTTAAATTCAGTTAAAGTAATATTCAGCTCATATAAAAAACTACTCTAACACGTTGCTATGATGATATTACTGCAATCAATACAATGGTTCGAATGGTTTTCCTAAAATTGGGATCCTGAAACTAAACATTATTAAGTTGTTAATACTTATAAAATACTTCAAATAAAATAATTTTAGCATTTTACTTACTTCAAAAGTAATAATATGTTGTATTATTCAAACTACTGCATACTTTTTCAGGTAATAATAAATTCTGAAATGTCATTAATAAGTTTGGTTCATATAAGGCATCATATTTAATAACATATAAAGCAATATTTATACAGCTTTTCTACATCGACACTGGTAAAGTATTTTCCAGGTTGTAGTATTATTATACATATACAATACTTAAGTCTTTCGGAATTAAATTTAACTCAGATAATACAACTTCTGCTGATAATGTTGAATAGCTAATTCATATTCTGTGTTACTCAACGTATTTACTCCGAATATTCAGTGCATAGATAAGCTTGTTATTCCACAGGTAATTTCATTGATAGTCTTATCGTTTCGTTACACTTATTCTGTAATTATAAAATAAACGTTACTGTAAGCATGGATTTAATTTAAATTTTTAAAACAGGGGTCGTCCAAAGTTTTGCTATCATGACCGCAGTAGATAATAAATAGGGGTTCTACGCCAGCGCAGTTCGCGCAGTCGACCTCTGAAGGTGAAGTTCAAGGTTACCGGAAGTGGCAGGTGTGGACACTGGAAGTCGCAGGTAGGGATAACAGGCATGTTGAGACAGGAAGTGAACAGGAAGTATGATCGGAAACGCGAAAGGAAGTTTAACCGGAAACACGACAGGAAGTGAATGCGATAAGGAGAGAGGGGGAGGGCTTATTTTTGTGGGGGGCTTATGCTAACCTGAAATAAAAATGGAATTATTTCTTACTTTGTAAAAATTTAACATAAAATGTATCTTTTTTTTTTTTTTTTTTTTTTTTTTCCCACCTGAAATAAAAATTTTATTTGCTAACTAACACCTAATATAAAAATGGAAATCTTTCTGAATTTGTTTTACTTTCTAAAAGTTTTACATGAAATTTATTTTAAGACTGGAAACGCGACAGGAAGTAAGACTTGAAACCGGATTAGACATGCTTTTTCCAAAAAGGGTTTTCAGGAAGCAGTAAACATGTTTTGGGAACATGTTTGGGAGCTTGTTGCAACAGGAAAGGCAGTTTAAAAGACCGGAAGTGATTAAGCCATAAGAAAAATACAGGAATATACACGTAGATTTTGTTCTTTGTAGAGGGTGAAATTTTATTTTATTTTTTATTTAAAGAGTTTTCTTTTCTTTTTTTTTTTTTTTCATTTAAAGCGTTTCAAATTATTTTTTATATTATTATTTTTTTTTTTTGTAGTGGGTTACGTATTATTTTAATTTTTAGTGACGTTAGAACCTACAATGTTCTGTACCACACATGTCTTATCTTAGGTTATCAAGGATGTGTATGTGTTGTTATCTCTTTAAATGCGAGAGATGGGGCTTCAGACCTGCGTTGAGATATCTTTATCATAGTTTTAATGAACTGCAGGAAATTGTCTTTAGCTATTGAGTAATTCGCGAGTTTTGGTTTAATATGAATGCTAGTACATCTGTTTGTTTAATTTACAAGCACATTTCTCTTACAACATTCTGTCAACAGATCATTTCTATATTCGAAATAATAATTTAGAAGGAAAATTTTTATATGAAAATACTATGAAATGTCATTTATAGAGATTGACAAAAATAGCATGCTTGATTCTTTCTTGTATTAACCTTATATTCGAAATAGAGTTTTGTTACGAAAAATAACGTGTTTACATATTTTAAAAACGAAAGCAAAGTGATTTTTACAAATGTAACTATAAGCTATACACCCACGCATTTGTGTTATTGAATTAAATTACAATGCTTAATATTGTATTCACCGTACTATTTTCCTGCAAAAGCCGTTTCACAAACTTGTGTACTGAAATTAATGTGGCATTTTTAGGGAAAAATTAATTCAAGTCTTTAAGACTAATCTTTCAAAGGAAAAAAAGATTTGTCATACTTTCTCTTACATTATATCTTCCGTTTTTTAAGTTTACAAATTTGTGGAGTAACTTAAATAATCGTTTTTATACTAATTAAACAATATATTTTTTAATTATATGTTTTTTTAATTAACTTGTAATAGATTCTTTTTTTTTCTTTTTCTTTTTCTTAAAAGGGTACTGTAGAATAACTTATGTCACAAATACTACATCCTTCTTTAGTTAAATATGTTTCACTTAAGACATGACAAAGTGTCTTAGAAACATTTCATTTTGGAGTTAAGTGATTAAACAAGAAAAATATTATTTATAAAAACACAACACATAAGACTAGCGGCTGAGAGGTTCTACTCTCAAAGCTGATAGATGGAAGGTGTTAGGTTTAAACCTCTCTCACGGTCGTCGACCTAACCGTTCGAAGTTTTCTTCGAAACTTGTCAATATGGGTAAGAACACCTTAGAAAGACCTACATGGAGACACTTATCCCTAACGCAGATAATCAACCCTATATTTAACCAACCAGTCACAACACGCAATTCATAATCATTACATTCAGTTAATAAGTGATTCGACATGCAAGATTTGATTTATAGAAACATACAATATGATATATCACACTAAACATACAATTTGAACGATTTTTTCCCTTTCATATGAAAAAATTTTAACAAGAATTTAGTGACTATTTAACTTATTAAAGAGAGCGGGTAGTTTGTTTAGAGTTATACGATTAAAATAAATTTTCAATAGATTTGACTTTATACAAGCAACATTTAAAAAAAAAAAGAGAATGGAATCTAGTGTTTATAAATTAACGTATTTCAATTTTACAAATACTTTACACACCCCTCTTTTTCCCCTATTTTGGTAGACTTTATACACATAAGACATAAAAGGCGTTTTAGAATACATCATTTAGAAATTAAGCAACTTGATAAGTAAAATATTATTTCTAAAAGCAATAGATACGAAAGTAATAAATATTTCTACTTACAAATGTACGAAATTCTGATAGGTAAGACCTTCTCAATCATTGTGCAAGAATTAAGTCGTGATTGAGCTTATAACATTATAGGATGAAATAATCACGTGACGTATTTTTAAACCAATAAAATATTAGTATTTTAAACCAATAAAATGTTAGTATTTTTACACGAGCGCCCTCTATCATTATATAAATTTCAATGAAATGAGTTCATAACATTATACTGTCCCTTCTCATCGGTGTAATAGAATATTATACTGTCCCTTCTCATCGGTGTAATAGGTTGCATTTTTCGTTTAAGTTAGTTTTTTTTTTTTTCATTTAAGCTAGTTTTTTTTTCATTTATATGGAACGAGTTATGAATTCTTATGTTGATGATCTAACCAACTTGAAGTGTCAACCCTCATAACCAGAATTAAATAATCAAGAGATGGATTCTACAATTTTATCCAAAGAAGGACCCGTTTCGAAGTATGGAGTGAAACCCACATCATCAGGACTAAAGAAACAGTTTGTGTGTTTTACTTGCAACAAAGATTTTTTCCGAAAGGATCATTTAAAACAACATTTGATGACCCATTCAGGAGAAAAACCTTTTGTGTGTGTCATCTGTCGAAAAGCTTTCTCTAGAAAAGCTCTTTTGAATCGCCATAAATTGTCTCATTTAAAAGAACCTACACAACATAAGTGTGGTGATTGCAACGAACTGTTTTCAAGAAAGTACGACTTATTGAAACATGAAAAGATTCACAAATCACCCAAACAATATAAGTGTATTAAATGCAATGAACTGTTTTCGAGAAAGTACGACTTATTGAAACATAAGAAGATCCATAAGCCCCGAAAGCAGTATAAATGCATCCAGTGTAGTGAAATATTTAATCGGAAATATGATTTATCACGTCATATAGACACCGCGCACAAAGTACTACCCAAAGTTGTCAAATCGACATCTTTAAAAGATTCGTTATATGAAAAAGTGAAGCATTTTAAAAGACAAAATGCTTTAAATGTATTTACTAAAACTGTAATAAATTCTAATGAGGAGAATGATCAAGATTTTCACACGTTTTTTAACAGTATTCGGTCGGACGTTTTGAATGAATTAAATTATCAGATAGAAGTAAAAAGGTCAAAGAAATGGTATGCAACTGCAAAAGTTGTTGTAAGCCGCCAAACACCGGACGGTGATATAGATACTATCACCCCATATTTTCATTCAAGAACTGTACTGGAATTGACGAATCAAAACATACCTGTACATGTTGAGGATGCCTTTACGAAAATTATTAACTCTTTTGAGAAATTCACTCAACAAGGATCTAATTGGGCATTGCAACAAATATTAAATCTAGAACTGTCTACAGCTAAATATAGAATGGTTTAAAATGTGTGGACTAGTTTTGAAACATGTATATTCATGTTTTTGCTATTGTAGTTATTGAAAATGATAAATAAATAGTCTTTGACTAAAAAATCATAAGTTTTTTATTATTTTCATGGTAACTATTTTATATAAATTACTTATAACAGTTTGTCAATGCTACATAAACTACTGTTTAACATTTTGAATGTCTTAAACAAAATGGGAATGAATTTGTTGAAATTATGTAAAACATGATGAAATAAATGTGATGTATTTATTATATGTTACTTAAACTACAAGAGAATGATTGGAAATGTGTTATTTTAAATCTATGATACTTTTAATCACTAACAAGGTAAGACGTGACGTTATGAATCATCGATGGGTTTTCCTTTGAATATGTATTAATCTTACTTATTGATAAGAAAGTTGGAAAAATAGACTTAACACATTGTTAAAGGTTTTGGAAAAATGTATAGTTGGTTAAAAATTTTAGAAAATTTAACATAAAGTAACAAATTTTAGAAAATAAACGTTTCGATAAATAAAAAAATTACATTTTGGTAAACTTTACACTTAGACAATATTTTAAACTAAGGAAAAATTAGACTTAACGCATTGTTACAGTTTCTTTGAAAAATATCTAGTTGGTTATAAATTTTAGAAAATTCGACCTAACGAAATTAACACACTTAAAAATATCTAGGTTATACATTTTATAAAATAAGCAACAAATACACATTTCGATACATTGACAAAAGAAAATAATTAAGTTTAAGTAAACTTTACACTTAGACAATATTTCAAACTAAGAAAAATAATAAATTTACACTTATACAATATTTTAAACTAAGAAAAATAATAACTTTACACTTATACAATATTTTAAACTAAGGAAAATTAATAACTTTAAACATCAGACTTAACACATTGTTAAAGTTTTTTGAAAATAACACGACATTTTCAAAGCAGTGGAAATAGTATACCTGTAAAAAAATTCAACTTAGTGGAATTTAATATTGAAATTTTTTAACCGCACTCATTTAAAAAATAAAACTTTATAAAATATTCACTTTTTTTAAATAAGCAACTGTTAAACATTTTGAATGTCTTAGACAAAGTGTGAATAAATTTGTTGAAATTATATAAAACATGAAAAATTTCATAACTTTTAAAGGAAATTTTATTTTTGGTGAAATAAACTCGAGCTATTTATTGTATGTAACTTAAACTACTATAGAGAATCGATTGAAAATGTGTTACTTTTAAGCACTCACAAGATAAGACACGATGTTAGGAATTATAGATGTGTTTTTTCCCCACAATTGACGTCACTTGTAGCATATTTACTGATCAAGTCATAAAATCATAGTTCAGGGTATGTTTATGAGCACGGCGTTTAGTTGAGATTTAAGATATTTGAGAAATATAAACTACAACTTTGACTACTTTTTGAAATTTCCCCCTACATAAGAAAAAGGACATGGGAAAATAAAATGAAAAGTTGTCTTTGAATGGAATCGAACCATTACCTTTTCACTTAACAGCTGAATGCGTTGACAATTACATCACAAAGGCACTGATAACAACTGGTTGAATATATTGGGTTTCTTTTTTAAGGTTAAATTCATTTAATATTCAAGTTATTTCTTAATGATACACTTAAAAACAATAAATTAAATTAGCATTCAAAAAACAAACGATCACATTATTGTGTAAAAAAAATCAAATGTTTTGAAAGTCACGAGTTAAAATTGTGGAGGGTGCGATAACTTGGAAGTGCATTGCAGAAGGGGAGTTAAATTTTTGAAGAAGTTTAATCTTAGAAGACTAGAGTAAAATTTGAAATGACTTAGAATTTAATTAGAATTTAGATGTGAACCTTTTAAAATGAAATAATAGTTTTTTTTGTATCGCCCTCTATCGGTGGGTAATGGAATTAAGAGATAATTAAAAGTTTTAACTTGGATTCGAACCCACAACAAAAATTATTTTACGGTTTGATAATTTAGGGTAGGTATAAGTAAGAAAACCATGATATTATAGTATTTAGAGATGTTTTAAGATATTCGATAAAGGAAATCATCTAAATTTTCAATTTAATTGAATGGTTTACTGCTTAAAGTACTACAAAATGAATAGAACCCGATACATAGTTTTTTTAAATTAATTATATTTTTCGAAAGGTTAAATTGACTTATTGATAAACTTAGGATTTATGTTTAAAGTGAATAAATTTGATATGTTAGGTTTACTTAATAACAGAGGGTTGAATAAGTTATTTTTTTTAAATTAAAATTTCATAAAAATAAAGTTTACTAAAAGTTTTTAATGTTAAAAAAATTGTAAGTTACGTTAAAAAAGTTAACAAAAATATAGTTTAAAAAAATTAAAAGTTTACAAAAAGTTTAAAATTCTTTAAATTAATTAAAATTAACTTTTTAATTTTAACTATTGAGAGACTATAATTTAATTGTTAATCCTTGTAACCAACTGGTGCATATCAAATATCTGCACATGTGCAGAAAAAACATACACTTTTACACTAACGTGAGTTCGATTTTAAATTATTTGCTAATTTTTATACAACTCGTTTACCTTTCAGAAACAAAATAGAATTAAATACTTACCGAAAAACACGTCCACTTCTTGTGCTTTCTTTCACTAGACTAACCTATCTCTCTTAACTTTGTTAGGGGGCGCTGCAATCGACGTAGAGGCGCTACCAGTCTTCCGGTTTGTGACGTCATTTCCGGTTTGAGATAAGAATAAACTTTAAATACAAACTACACTCGCTCGGTCATTCTTCCTCCACTCTTACTTGATAGCAGTTGTTAGTTTCTTATATTGACGTGTTGAATGACGTCATCACGTGTTTGTCTAAACTTGTCCAGTCTTGTTTCTGTGCTGCACGTCTGTTTTGCTAACTCATCTCTTACTCGTCTAGACTTGTTTCGTCTGCTTTGATGATTCATCTTTTGCTTTAACTGTTTGGCCTTGCTGGTGTCAACCACCTCATGTGTTTTGTCATAGCTTGAATATACTTTACACCAATCACTTAAATATAAAAGTCTTGTCACAACTTACTTAAACTTTGATAAAAATATTAATTATTCATAAATTTTATCAAATTCTTATACATTTACTAAGTCACTTTCATTCAAAAATATGGTAAAGTCCGATTTTAAATCGAAGTCTAAGATAAATTCCCCAAATTTGTAACATTTTAACACTAATAATAAGTATCGTAAACACCCTGTACATACAAGTTTTGTAAACATAATATTACTTATAGCTAACTCGATCAGTCTCATGATAAATAATATAAGAAAAAGTTAGAATAGTTCACATATTTTTGCAATTAAAAAATGTATGCACAAACACACACACACAATATCTTACAAGGTTACAATACTCAACACACAGTTCACCATACTTAAAAAAACGATTCACGATAAATTTATAAATTTAAATTTAAATATTTGAAAAATACTGAAGTATTTTTATTTATAATTGTTCATTTATAAATAAAATATTTAAATTTAAATTTATAAATTTATCGTGAATCGTTTTTTTAAGTATGGTGAACTGTGTGTTGAGTATTGTAACCTTGTAAGATATTGTGTGTGTTGGCAAAGGGTGGGAATCGGGGACTTCTATATGTATACACACCTTCAAACCCAGGACGCACACTCAACCCAGGACGTCCTGGGTTAGAAAAAAATTTTATTTTGCGTTTTTATTGTTAAGTGATGCATTTTTAGTATAAAGACATTAACAGGGGCAATTTTTTTGTAGGTCCTCATTTGCGGGTATTTTAGAGAAAAGTTCCTAGCACAAATGTGTATCGCAGAGACGAGTGTGTATGGTCGAAAATGGTAGGTCCCCATTTGTACAATAAAATTACATGTTATCAGATTTATGAAGGAAAGCTGTTAAACAGGTTTCGAAACGAGGGGAGGAAAATACTATTTACTACGTTCGAGTATTTTATAGTAATTTGTGCCTTTTTTTGCACGTATTTTCTCAAGTAGTTTTTAGAACACACATAGTTTGGGGTTACGTCGATTTCTTTCCTTTTTTTAATTTATTATTTTTTGATTTTTTGCAAAGAGTAATCGCAACGTAAAATGGTTAATTTAATTTAATGATAAGTTATTTATAATTATTTGGATAGTTTTTATGAAAACTAGGTGAAAAGAAGGAGGAGGGGAGGGGAAGGGGGGGGGGTCCTTCCTCTTAATTTTGCGCTTAAACACGTTTATTTCTCAAGATAACTAAATTGATTAGCTTCCAATTTTGTGTACCTATAAATTCGATAATGATGTTTCCAGAATTAAATTTCGGGCCCCACGATATAGTATGTTTCATGGATAGTTTTTATAGAAACTAGGTGAAAAGAATGGGGAGGGGGGGGGGTCCTTCCTCTTAATTTGGGGCCGTTCAAGTATTACGTAAGCAGCAAAGGGGGAGGGGGGGGGTCCAGAGTCTGCTTATTTTCTCTGACAAGGGGGAGGGGGGGGTCACGACAGTTCTTACGTAAGCATTAAACAATGAATTTGGTGGTTTAAACAATGGTTTGTTTAATGCAATAAACAACAATATATTAAAACCCTTTTGTATTTTTTAATATCACAATCCCTATATGCCTATTTATATAAATTTGTATGATTAATAATGTAATTTATTGGTAACTTTTTATCTGTCAAGAAGTCTTGATGTATAAACTGTCATAAAATCTCACGTAAGCAAAGAAGGGGGGGGGGGTCTAGCATTTGCTTATATTTTCTTACAAGGGGGGGGGGAGGGGGTACAAAATGACTAAAAATATGCTTACGTAATACTTGAACGGCCCCTTTTGCTTAAACACGTTTATTTCTCAACATTATTTACCGATTAGCTTTCAATTTTGTCTCTGCAGTGATAAAGATCTGATTCGATAAAGATGCTTCCAGAATTAAATTTTGGGGTCCCACGGTATAATGCAATGGGGGAAATTTGCCCTTTTAATTTTACTTAAACACGTTTATTCATTGATATTATTAACAGATTACCTACAAATGTTGTGCACGTATATATTGAGTAAAGATTCTTTACTGAATAGTTTATAGGGAAAATAAGTGAAAAGAAGGTGAGGAGGGGGGGGGGGGGGGCTTCATCTTAATTTTGCTTAAACACGTTTATTTCTCAACATAACTAACCGATTAGCTTCCAATTTTGTGTACGCATAAATTCGATAATGAGACTTCCGAATTAAATTTCGGATCCCTCGGTATAGTGTAAGGGGGGGGGGGACACTTGTCCCTTTTAATTTTACTTAAACAGGTTTATTCAGAGATATTATTAATCGATTAGCTTCAAAATTTGTACTCGCATATATTGAGTAAATATTCATCTATGAATAGTTTTTAGGTAAACAAGGAAAAAAGAAGGGAGGGGCAATGATTTGGTTTATTCAAAAAAATTAAGCTGCAGTGTATATTTTAGATAAATTTTACACAGATTATCATTAAAAACAAGCTTACATATTTTAACTTAAGATTGTCTGAAAAATTAGGGATATTTTAATTGCAATAATGAAAAAAAAAATATTTCAATGATATAGAAAGAGTGATAATTATTTTGAAGAGAGTCGTATTAAAAGAACGAAAGAAATGATCTCATTTTACCTTACTCTGTAGCAAACCATTATCTAAATAATGCATTTTATTATTTTTTTATTTTTTATTTTTTGGTTAAAAGCTAATAAAGTTCTTTATGTTGCTTTCAACAATTTTAATGGTTTATTTGATGGTGGAATTTTGTTATTTTATATTTTCTAATATTACTGTCTTTTCCTTCTTTATCGATTTCTGTAACTTGTGGATTGCTATTGCCATATTAAATGTAAATAAAATAAAATAAAATAAAACCTTATTTTTAATAGGGATTTTTGAAGATCTTCTGCAAATAATATTATATTGGAATCTTTTAAATACAATTTAATACAGAATTTGATATAGAAAGTGATTCGGATGATTTAGAGTACCAGATTTAAAAATTTTAAATTTTCATTTCAATTAAAATTTTAAGAATGATAAAATTAATATTTTAAATAACAATCTGAAAATGAGACTTTTGAAAAAGAAGACGACTTTGAAGATAATGGATAATGAATCGAAACTTATAGATATTAAAGTTTCTGTTTGGAAACAGCTGAAATAAATGAAAATACATAAAGGAAATAATTTATCTCAAGTTGACGTTAATCCTATTTAAATTCTTTATTTAAAATCAGAATAGCTGCATATCGGAACTAATATTGGTCCCAGTCCCAATTTCTTGTTTCTGGAGCTTCTGATAAAACCAAAATAGTTTCTACTGAAAAATTCTTCGAAAAAGCAGGAAAGGTGAGTTCAAAGGATCCGTTTTCTTACTGCGGTCACTAAATGATCAGTCAAGCTGTCAAAGCGATCATTAAGCAGGGAGATAAGGTAGACTAGAACTTAACAAGATTTCCAACAGTTTTAAACGTTTTCCAGATTGAAGGAAATTTTATTATATTTACAAATGGCTTATCCACAGACATACTAAAGTGTTGGGTAGAATACGTGAAATTTTTGTCATATCATTGAGACGCTTCGAAATATTTTAAATTGTGACATTTTCGTGACTCGTTGTGCATTTAAATGCAGAAGTGTATTATTCATCCTCTGCTAAAGGGAAAAAAAAAAGCAAAAGAATAATTCAAAACTAGCGAGTATGCGTTTGAAAGAGATAATTTCACATCTTTATTGAATGTTGGCCCATGCCCCTACATACAGCGTATAAATATTAATCGACCATTCTGTGCAACAGAATGAGAAAAAAAAAGTATTTTTTTATTATCATTTATTTATTGCTTGACTGAGTGTATACTTTTCTTTATCTTTCATAATATGAAATGAAATTTTTAAAAAAATTTGAAAACTCCTACAGAAATTTGATTCAAAACGTCAATTTTCGCAGCATTTTTTAAAAGACCCCTGCCTTTGTAGAAAAATGGATAAACTATTCGATTTAGAGTTTCTGAGTAAAAGATATCACGAAAATATTACATGTTTCCGAACAAAAATTATTTCAGAAATGAGGAATGTACTCTTTTTTATTTATGCCAGTTTCCAACGTTGTTCAAAATATTATGCATTTCTACATGGCCAAGTTTTGAGGCAGCCCGCAAAGTTTGGATGTCCCAAATAGTTGAAATTTTATTATTGTTTACTTTTTCTTTTCTCTTTTATTCGAAAAACATGTATATTTTAAAATACTTCATTTCACAGCTGTTAAATTTGGCATAACTATAATGTTCCGTATTGAAACAGAAATAATAATAATAATAATAATAATAATAATAATAATAATAATAAATAACAATAAAAAAGTCAAACAAGATTTTGATGGTGTAATTAATCATTTTGCCAACATCATAGTAGAAAAAAACATTTATTTAAAAATATTATATATACATATATGTTAGAATAACTGTAATGAACGTTGCCTCATTTTTTAATAGCAAAAAATTTATAAAAAAAATAAAGAAAAATAGAAAAATATATAGAATATATATCTGAAAAAATTGCACAAAGTATCATAATAGCTTTTCTTTGAGAGACATTCAGATATATAATTTAAAATGCGACGAATTGAACAACAACAAAAAATAAGGACTCTGAGATTAATGGATTTAAATCGTGGAAGGCAGCACAGCAACTACCTTACAAAATAAACTTACAATGGTAATGTCTGGTTGAAATTATTTTTCTAATAAATACTAAGCAAAACTAGTGTCGTCAGGTGTCTCAAGTAAATCGGGGCTCCAAATACTTTGGACACCAGTATTTTAAAGTAAATTTCTTCGCTTTATATAACAGCAGATTTATCAGCAATTAAAGATAGCGAAATATTATGTAAGAAATTAGTGGTGTCCAGAGGAATTGGAGCCCCGATTTACGCGGGACACATGGCCATAGGTGCAGAGTTTTGAAAATTATTGATGGGGCTGAACTCAAATGTAACTATTTTCCACACAAATACGTATATGTGTGTAATATAGATTGATTACCAATTTAAGACAGTTCTCAAAGAAATATTTTTCCCTGCTCAATAAACTTTCTAAGAAATTTTCTGACTGATGTTTGAACATAAAATCATTATACTTACAGGTTATGATTATTGACGTGATTTGAAAGTAAACAGTTTTTTTTTTTCGATATTTTTCCTTTTTTGCGCTATCAGTTCAGGTATTCTTTTCAGAGAGCCAATTTTGACAGATTTTCTGAAAGATCGTGTGCCTTTACCAAAAAAACGAAGAAACCAGCTGGATAACATAGTATCTTAATAAGAGCAAGTTTTAATTTCATAAGTGTGCGAAAAAAAATGAATTAAAATATTTGACAGAAAGTAGCCAATTTGGATTTGAGAACAGCCTTAATGTTGGTTCTTAATTTCCCTTTAAAAAGAAATTAAACAGAATTATATATCGTCAAATAAATCACAAGTTGAATAAAACGTTATGACAATGTAAAATTTTTAATGTATAGTTCTGTTTATAAAAAGTATATACTGGCTGCTATTTGCTAATCATTTATAATGAAATCACAACGTAAGTTGACTTTGAATAACATCTCCTTTCGGATTATGTTTTTTTTTTCCCTTCTGTCTTTTATATGGCCATTTGACTATACGAATTCAAACGTTTAATATTTTACTTTAATATAAAAAATATATATATAACTTAAAGAGAACAACAACAACAACAAAAATCTAATGTCGTTTATCTCTGTAACAACAGAAAAAGAATATAAAAGACGCATACAAAAAGAATCCATCTTTAAAATTTTTGGTGGGGGTCAAGCCCCATGACCCCATACAACTCTATTCCAATGCACCTGGCAACACTAAGAAAAACTTAGCCCGTAAAGATCTTGGTTATATTAAAATTGTTAGCCTTTAAAAGTAATCAAAATTGTTTTTATTATAAAAATAAACGAAATTATAAAACAAAAGTTTCACTTCCAAAAGTTACTTCTAGAAAGAATAAATAAATTAAAATCCCTGCCGGCTAGACCTATCATTCACAGGTAGATTTCGAAGTTATATACTAATTTCACCAATAGAAATTAAATCAAAATTAGAGATAAATCCAGTTTAACAATTATCTGATCGCTCTTGAAGAATTTTTTCCTCCCATTATACTTCATTTAAACTGTGTAATGATTGTTTCATTAAATGAGCCATACACTATATATTAATTTCTGATTTTTTTATTTTTTTATTTTTTTATTTATTTTTATTTATTTATTTATTTATTTATTTATTTTATTTTATTTATTTATTTATTTATTTATTTATTTTTTGAGACACGCCGCTTTTAATAAATTAAGACGAAAATGAACAAGTTTATTGAAAGTAATAAAGCCAATACGGGCCTGTTTAATAAGTGAGGCGAAGAAACATTCCTTTTTGTTGTTTATTAATTATTTTTTTTATTATCTTGTAGCAACCAGCTGCACCTTCACAGAAGTGCCATCAAGTTTTAAAATAAGTGTTTTTTGATTAAAAGGTTACTTCACTCACACGAAAACCTTCGCTCGCTAATGTTAATCCTATAGAACAATTCTTTTAAGGTGGTTCTCAAATGACCTGCTCAGCAAAGCGAAACTTTCTGACACATTTTCAGACGCATTTTTCAACGCAAAGGCATGAAATCGACATGCCTGACTATTAAAGCGTCTGGCAAAAAATTTATAAAAAAAATAAAGAAAAATAGAAAAATATATAGAATATATATCTGAAAAAATTGCACAAAGTATCATAAAGCGAAAAGGAAGGAAGGAGGAAGGAAGCTAAAGGAAGCGAAATAAGTTTTCCATTTTTTGAAAAATAAATTACTTCTCGTTATAAGCTATTCGTGTCACGTGGCAACGCATTTTTTTCCAGGCTCGCTTAACAATATACAGATATATGTCTAACATACAAACAGGAAGAAATATCGGCCTGAATAAGAATACATGAATGTTTTATATACATAATAATATTGGAGTTCTCGAGAGTGTGGGCAAAAACGCTTTTTCGGGTGAAAGGAAATGAAGAATTTAAAACTTTATACATTATTTTTAGCAAATGAAAACAGTTTTTTTAATATAATATCAGAGAATTCTTTCAATCTGTGGAAAAGTAGCATAGTAGAAACTTTTTTACAGGCACAAAATAAAGTTATCGAAAATATTACAGATTTTAAGGAATTCCGAGTCGATAGTAATCGAAATATAAATATTTAATGTCATTTTCAAAAAAAAACATATGATATAAAAGCATGGGCACACGAGGTACTTGTCTAGGGCTCATAAATTTGGAGGCCCCCAAATCTATATATTTTAAATCGATCAACAGATGAACTGTATCTAAGTGATACGTATACGTGGCTCTGGTAGAGGACCTCATAAGTTTGTCTGTGTGGAGGGGGGGAGGGGTAAGATCCAAATCAGTCGATAAAAAAAAAAAAAAAAATAAGTTGTTGAGCTTTATTATTAACAGAGTTTTATATTGTATAATAGAAAGATTATTAACCCGGAAAACCCGTTGTTAAACGTCTGTGCTTGTATACTTCATAATGCATAAAATTTTGACATCGCGACTTACTGGGATCATGAAAATCACGTCTGAAAATTTATCCAATCAAACATGCATTTAAAAGTTATAAGGGTATTGTCATGTATTTTCTTTTTGCCTTGCAACTGGTAACTCACATCTTTCTAACACATTCACAAGGAGATTATATATTTAAAAGTGTGCAATTTGTATTTATTACTATTTAAGGTGTCATGGATTCGAACAACGGAAAAATTAAAGGAATAGATTAAAAACTTCTTTTTATAAATTTATTTTGGAAAGGAGGGGGAATACCAAAATTCCTGCTTACTCCGAGTGAGTATAAATTATATTTTCTTTCGCAGTGAAGAGAGAATGGAATAGGGTGAAAGGATTCTTTCACAATTTGGGGGGGGGGGGGGGAGGTATGACTTTTTCGTTACTTTATTTACGTCTCAAACAATTAAAAAAGTTGGAAATTGTACGTTAAACGTGGAATATGAGGTTTGTTCGTCATATAACTAGTTTCACAATGTAAAAAAAAAAAAAAAAAAAAAAAAAAAAAAAAAAAAAAAAAAAAGAAAAATCATCCTCATTATTTTAGTGAAATGAATTATGTCGTCTGCTAGGAGCGAAATGATCATGCTTCTTCTTCTTATTATTATTATTACGTATGCCACGTTTACAAATGCGAATTATTACCTCCATGGCTTAATATTTGTATGACTCATAATGAACGAATCTCCTGTGTTTATTTACTCTAATGGATTGAAATATTCGGTTAACCTAATTTCCACCGAAGTTATCTCAGAATCTCTATATTGTTGAATGTAACTCATTCACAAGCAAACAATTTTTGTGGACGAGCTTTCTAAAAATGTAACTTTTATGTAATTTTATTCGAAAAAAAATTTTTTGAATAAAAATGGCCGCTTGGCATATGAAAAAAGATGTGGTTTGCCCGTATTTGTTTTCATCAGTCTCATGACTTGCGCTTTTATTATATACATTACGTATGGTAGGATTTAACAGAATAAAGAAAACTTTCATTAATAACTTTTTAAGTTTTGATTCGATTTTCATAAAATTTGAAATGACTCGACAAAATTCTGCAACGATTATATATATTAAATTTCAAAGCATTCGGTTGGGTAGTTTTTGCGTAGTTTGTAATTTCCAACTAGATAAAAGAACAGGTCTGGTAGACTAAAAAATATATGTTTCCGATCTTTAAAAATAAACAAATAAAAAATATATAATTCAGATTTTTTTTTTTATGTGTTTTGTGATATGAGTGATAATAAATGTGATTGTAATGTTAATGATTATAATATTAATGTATACTGAAAAAAAGGAAAAAAAGAAAGAAAAATAATTAAAGATATAAAATTGACTGAGAGTTTATAATTCAATATTGTATCTATACATGCATGATATAGTGAGTAGCACTCTACATTGTAAAACTATCTTTTCTCAATATTTGCTTCAGGCATATTTTCTCTTACTTTCCCATAATGGACCACACTGAAAAAAAATCTAGTTTCTTATTTTGTTATTAAAGTAACAAATATTTTGTAAAATATCGTCAAATTTGCATTTTGAATAGAATTTTTTAACATGACAATTACGAAATGATGGTTATCTGCGAGCAATATGCTATAATTGAAGATTTATTAAATGTGTAAAAAAAAGTATAAAATCTTTTCTATTTTTTGTTATGTAAATGCTATTACTTTTAATATGTGAAACAAGGTTATTAATGTACTAGAAATTTTGTGTGGTTGAGCTGGTTAAAATTAATCATTTAAATTGTCTCTAAATGTGGCCATGATTTCGTTTGTCTGATTGCTTTATTCTCAAAAAGTATATATATATATATATATATATATATATATATATATATATATATATATATATATATATATATATATATATATATATATATATATATATATATATATATATATATATATATACATGTATCATAAAGTTTTTTTTTTTTTTTTTTTTTTTTTTTTGTTTTTTTTTAGACTATAAGTGAGACATTTTGCTACACTATGAAAAGTACCTAATTGAATATTGAACACTCTAAATTATTTTGTAAGGTTTTAACTGAATCAGTATTAAGAAATGGTTTATAGTTTATACTCCGTTATATATTTAGCTAACTATACATTTAATACAGTACATTTGCTTTCATTATAGAAGGATCGTTTAATACTGCATAAATAAAATTCATGAATAAATGTGAATTTCATTCACAATTATTTAGGAATTTAAATTTGACAATCCATAGTTAAAATCAACACAGATGGATTTAAATTATTCGCGAGTAATAATTTGTGTTTCATGTTTTATTCATTTTATTGTTTAATTTTTAACCATTTCAATATTTTATTCTTTTAATTAAGAAATACATCCAAAATTCTCATTGTGAAAAATATAACAAAAAGTAAAAGTCATGGAACCATCTACAATATCATATAAACAAAAAACAAAAAAGATTTTTACATATGTCACTCTCTTGGATAAAATTTTAAACTTATTTTAGCCTGAAGCAGGTTCCCCCCACTCCCCACTTGACACGAACCTGAAAGTCTACTCGTTAAAGAATTTTAAGGAAAGCATTTGGAGAAAAACTGGATTATCCACTTTATTCCTGGTATAGTGAAAGGGGATGCTGCATTTTCATTTGCCGTTTCCGCAATGGTGTATATTTGGTTATTATCAGTAGAAAAACTTCTTGAACCTGCAAAATGTACTTTAATTTAAATATTGAATGCCTAATCTACTAGAATGAATTGAATGTAAAAACTCTGTATTTTATTAATTTTTTTTAATCTGTTTTTTGAAACACAAACAAAGAATAAAGTTATAAATAAAAATATTACTTATTGCTACACCCTTCAATTAGCATAACTACCCATTTTTATGAATTTTCTATGATTAGTTTCAAGAATGTTTAATATTCAAACTGGAGTTGCGGTGGGATTCTGGGGGCGGTTACAACAACGAAATCTGTTTTCAGGTTTAGATTGCGAATACGAACTTTACAAACATTTTTTTTAAGGGAAACGAGTGTCAGTAGTGTCATATAAGAAAAGTACTAAATAAATCAATTACATATTCCATCGAATACACAACTAGTTTGTGTTCCATTGAAATATTAATATACATTGAAATTTGTCTAAAACAATGAATTTCCCATAGTACAAATCTTCAAAAACTGTAACAAAATTCCCAGTTTGAAATTGAAAGCTAATCGGTGTGCTATTAAATATTCAGTGGGGTACAAGTTATGTATCCTTCTCCATAAAAAAATTTACAATACAAATATTTTAAATATATATATAATGATTATAAAGATGCAAAACTTAGAAAATCTGTTTATTTATTTATTTATAAAAAATAATATTTTATGTAAAATTTAGATAAAATTATTAAACAAATTTATATAAACTTTATATAGTTAATATTTATTTAATATAAAAAATTTTACTGGGATACTTAACAAATGAATATAATATTTTCTTTATTCGCCCCTTTCTTTTATTTATTTATTTATTTATTTTAAACACTCATTGAAAATTATTTTATTGATTTTAAGTTCAAGTTTGATGTTAATGATATTAATGTATACTGAAATAATAAAAGAAAGAAAATAAATCAAATAAAGGGATAAATTGGACTTAAAATATAATCCCAGTTTTGTTTGTCTATTACAAATAATATTGTTTATCTACATATATGTCGCGTACAGAAATTTGATTCAATACGCCCACTTTGACAGCATTTTCTTAAACACCCCCTTCCTTATCGAAACATGGAAAAAACTATTCAGTTTCACAATTAATGAATAAGAGCACTTGCCGATTCCATGTGTTTATGAATAAAAAGGAATTCATTTATAAAAATTTGTGTTTCGCAGGTAATTTTTCTACGTACCTTTTCGCTTAACTTTTCATTAAATAAACATCATTCTGCATTCAAAAATTTTTAAGATTTTTTTTTTTTATGTGTAAACAAATTCAGTTATTTTCCTTTTTTCTTTCTTTCTTCTTAACCCATTTCTCACATGAGATTCGAACTCAGCAGTGAAGTATCAAGTATTTTGAATTCGTGGAGGAGGGAGCCTGAAAATGAACTAAATCGTTCCCCAAATTAGAATAAAACTCACATTTCGGGGTAATAGACTAAAGCTTTTCTGCCCCTAGATTACTATACTATCATGGTTCCAAAAGGGAAGTATCAGCATAAATTAAACCTGCAAACAAAATCAAAAAATTAAAAAGTGGCGATTATAGAAATTGATCTTAATTATCAAATGCAAAGAAAAATATTGCTTCAAAATATTAAAATGCAAACGAGATATTTTAACGCTGTTCTCAAATTCAAGCTTGCTACTTTATGACATATTTTTTAATTCATGTTTGAGCGGAAACGCATGAAACTGGCAGGTGTTATTATTCAGAAACTATGTAATTGGAAAATATTTCCCAGTTTTTGTTAACCCTCTAAGCGTGTGGAACGTAATATTCCGTTCACTAAGCTCCAGGTTTCACTGCAATATATGCAATGTTTAAGATAATATAATTCTTTAGATTTAATGAATTTTCAAAACATTGAAGAATGATTAATACTCTCAAGGATTACATTCATATTTGTAATTAAGTTCTATTTATAATGCTGAAAGAATCATATTTTTTTAGCATTTAAAACAAAATACAGAGAATAAAACTTTACAATTTTACCCTTTTTCAAAACGCTCAGAGAGTTAAAGGCAGAACATTTTTTAGAAAATGCTGTCAAATTCGACCTTTTGAACCAAGTTATTGCTGTGCTTGCGCAAACCTGAAAAAAAAAACGCGTTCCCACGTAACACGAATTATTGCGATACGACTTTATTTTGTGCCAGTAAAAAAGTTTCTACTATGCTACTTTTCCACAGATTGAAAGAATTCTCTGATACTATATTAAAAAAACTGTTTTCATTTGCTAAAAATAATGTATAAAGTTTTAAATTCTTCATTTCCTTTCACCCGAAAAAGCGTTTTTGCCCACACTCTCGAGAACTCCAATATTATTATGTATATAAAACATTCATGTATTCTTATTCAGGCCGATATTTCTTCCTGTTTGTATGTTAGACATATATTTGTATATTGTTAAGCGAGCCTGGAAAAAAATGCGTTGCCACGTGACACGAATAGCTTATAACGAGAAGTAATTTATTTTTCAAAAAATGGAAACTTATTTCGCTTCCAAATCGCTTTAATAGTCAGGCATGTCGATGTCATGCCTTTGCGTTGAAAAATGCGTCTGAAAATGTGTCAGAAAGTTTCGCTTTGCGGAGCAGGTCATTTGAGAACCACCTTAAAAGAATTGTTCTATAGGATTGATGGTTTGTTTGAGAACTGATGTAAGAGATATTTAACGAATTTTATAATCTTTAGTTTAATGCAATCTGAGTTAAAATATCAAAAACATTTGTTACTGTATTTTAAAATTATTTCCTAACTGTGACATAAATTTTAAGCGGTATCTATGAATATTTAATGAATATTATTTTTTTATGAGCAATTATAGTAAAATTTATATGCATTTTCTAAATAAATAAATAAATATAAGATTATTATTTCTATTTTCTTTTTCTTTCTTCTTTAAAAGAATTTAAAAGAAAAAAAATATTTAAAAGGAATTTAAGGAATTTCTTCTGTGAAGGTAAAAAAAAAAGAAAAAAAGAAAGAAACAACACAATATCATTTTCTTCATTGGAGAACCCCTTTGAACAAGTATTTATTTATCGCTTGAAAATATCCCTGAATTTTTGCAGATGTTAAACAGATGTTTTTTAGTATCTAGAGCGATTTGCACACCTTCCCAGTCCTTTGTTTAAGATTCTTGCTGACATGTGGCCAGGTCCCCGAAAGCTGGTCAAAAGGTGCGACGCGTAAATGGCTATGGTAAAATTCCGCTGAGATGAATAAGAAAAGTATACTAGACAAATTATTAGAACAGATGTGTCATTACTCCGAGTTTAAATTGCAGTTTTTTTTCTTTTATTATTATTATTATTATTATTATTATTATTATTATTATTATTATTATTAAACAATATAATAAATTTATTTTATTATGCGTTGATGCACTAACATTTCTCTTGCTTTTAATATTCCATTGCAGAATATATAATTAAGTTTAGAATATTCTTTTTTTTTCTTTAAATATGAATGAATAACATTTTTAATGTTGATTTTATAACAAACTAGCGGCCCTCCCTCACTTTGCTTCGGGTTAACCTTGAAAACCTTCATCTCTTTGTGTTTTCTGTAGACCTTTTTAATGTGTACAATAATTAGTTCATTATTTTGATAAATCTTGTAGGGTTCAGATTGCGTTTGCAATGTATAAGCGGAAAAAATGAAATTATTTACGACATCACACTAAAAACCTCAAAAATAACAGTATTTCTCCACTATTTAATGGATTTTATTATACATATAAACCTTCCTCTTGAATCACTCTATCTATTAAAAAAACCCGCATCAAAATCCGTTGCGTAGTTTTAAAGATTTAAGCGTACATAGGGATATAAGGACAGAAAAAACGACTTTGTTTTATACTATGTAGTGATAATTAAAAGTAGTCTCAAACTTTTCTATTAAAAATCTGATAACATCGATTTTCATAAAAATTTTAATTTTTAAATGTAATAAAAGTTATTGCAGCTAAACAATTGTAAAATTTTAACCAAAATAATATTTCGATTTAAGTATAACTAGCGGAGTTTCGCGCTTCGCTGTTCCTTTTATTCCAAACGGTCCCGAATTAAACTAACTGAGGATTGCACACCGACTATTGTAATTGTATTTTCTTCATTTCGCCGGAACAGTAAAAAAATTCCGTTTAAAGAAGGAATATGTTGTATACATGCATTAAAATATGTTGAGTTCAGATTATTGAATATTGATTATACATATCCTTTAAAATATGATAAATAGCTTGGTTTAAGCTATTTTTTAAATCACGAATTTTAGTAGATTTGAGATTTTTAATATTTTTCAACGCATTAAAAAATATGATAACTTCAGTATATTTCTGTGGTCACTAAATGATCAGTCAAACTGTCAAAGAGATCATTACGCAGGGAAAGACTGGAATTTAACAAGATTTGCAACAGTTTTAAACATTTTCCACATGGAATGAAATTTTACTATATTTACAAATGGCTTATCCACATTCATACTAAAGTATTGGGTAGAATACATAAAATTTTTGTCATATCATTGAGACGCTTCGAAATATTTTAAAGTGTGACATTTTCATGCATTAAATGAGGGGAGGGATTTAATAAGGAGCACACTACAAAATATTTAAGATGGAAGAATGAAGTGTCGTATCATGTTTTCATGTTCATTCTTTAAAACCTGTAGTAAGGCACAGGAGTTAGAGGTGGGATGGGATGATTTACCATCATGAGACATGGATTTTAAGATTTGTTGTCAAGAAAAAGACAATGAAGAGAGAGAGAGTCAGCCTGTGAAAGAATATACTATTATGAGATTTTCTTTAAAGATATAATGGGCTCAGAATAATTGTAATCACTTTTTACCAATAAAACAAACTTTCGAAAAAAAAAATTCGCTGTGCATTTAAATGCAGATGTGTATTATGCATCCTCTGCTAAAGGAAAAAAAAACTGTAAAAGAATAATTCAAAACTAGCGAATATGCGTTTGAATGAGATAACTTCCCATTTTTATTCAATGATGGCCCCTGCCCCTACATAGAGCGTATAAATATTAATCGACCGTTCTGTGCAACAGAATGAGAAAAAATAGCATATTTTTTATGATCATTTATTTATTGTTGACTGAGTGTATACGTTTCTTTATCTTTCATAATATGAAATGAAATTTTTAAAAAATCCTGAAAACTCCTAGAGAAATTTGATTAAAAACGTCAATTTTCACAGAATTTTTTTAAAGTCCCCTGCCTTTGTAGAAAAATGGATAAACTATTCGAATCACGAAAATATTACATGTTTCCTAACAAAAATTATTTCAGAAATGAGCAATGTGCCCTCTTTTTTTTTTTTTTTTTTATGCCAGTTTCCAACGTTGTTCAAAATATTATGCATTTCTACATGGCCAAGTTTCGATGCAGCCCGCACAGTTTGGACACCCCAAATAGTTGCAATTTTATAAATGTATACTTTTCCTTTTCTACTTTACTCGAAAAACATATATATTTTTAAATAATTTATTTCACAGTTCTTAACTTTGTCTTAACTATAATGTTCCACATTGAAACTGAAATAATAATATTAATAATAATAAATAAATATCAATAAAAAAAAGTAAAACAAGATTTTGATGGTGTAATTACTCATTTGGCCAACATTATAGTAGAAAAAACATTTATTTAAAAATATTATATTATATCATATTTATGTGTGACTGTAATGAACGTTGCTTCATTTTTTTAATAGCAAAAAAAAAAAAAAATAAATAAATAACACTCTCTCTATATATATATAATATATATCTGAAAAAATTGCACAAAGTAACATAATAGCTTTTCTTTGATAGGCATTCAGATATACAACTTAAAATGCGACGAATCGAACAACAACGAAAAATAAGGACTCTGAGATTAATGGATTTAAATCACCGAAGGCGGCACAGCAACTACTTTACAAAATAAAATTAAGTAAAACTAGTGTTGTCAGGTATCTCGCGTAAATCGGGGCTACAAATGCTTTGGACACCAGTATTTTAAAGTAAATTTCTTCGCCTTACATAACAGCAGATTTATCAGCAATTAAAGATAGCAAAATATTATGTAAGAAATTAGTGGTGTCCAGAGGAATTGGAGCCCCGATTTACGCGGGACACATGACCATAGGTGCAGAGTTTTGAAAATTATTGATGGGGCTTAACTCGAATGTAACAATTTTCCAGACAAATACGTATATGTGTGTAATATAGATTGATTCCCATTTTAAGACAATTTTCAAAGAAAAATTTTCCCTGCTCAACAAATTTTCTGAGAAATTTTCTGACTGATGTTTGAACCTAAAATCATTATACTTACAGGTTATGATTATTGACGTGATTTGAAAGTAAACAGTTTTTTTTTTTCGATATTTTTCCTTTTTTGCGCTATCAGTTCAGGTATTCTTTTCAGAGAGCCAATTTTGACAGATTTTCTGAAAGATCGTGTGCCTTTACCAAAAAAACGAAGAAACCAGCTGGATAACATAGTATCTTAATAAGAGCAAGTTTTAATTTCATAAGTTTGCGAACAAAAAGGAATTAAAATATTTGTCAGAAAGCAGCCAGTTTGGATTTGAGAACAGCCTTAATGTGGGTTCTTGATTTCCCTTTCGCAGAAATTAAATAGAATCATATATAGTTTAATAAATCACAAGTTGAATGAAACGTTACGACAATGTAAAAATTTTAATGTATTTTAATGTACTCTTTATAAAAATTATATACTCGCTGCTATTTTCGAATCGTTTATAATAAAATCACAACGTAAGTTGACTTTGAATAACATCTCCTTTCGGATTGTGTTTTTTAGCGTTTAGTTCATCTCGCGAAACCCTATTATACTCCCGCTTCCTTCTCTGTCTGTCACAGAGCTATTCTCAGAAACTATGTAACTTACAGAGTTGGAACTTTGTGTATATAGCTGAATACCAGCTATAAAGAGCTCAAAATATTAAAATTTGAAAAATTCGTATTATTTTAATAAATAGAGATAAAAACCAAAATTCTAACATCCTTTTCCTATTAAATTTAAACATTTTTCGGTATAGCAGATGCCAAAAATTAAAAATCCATGATGAAATTATTTCTACTATAATTAATTTTCTATCCGACGATTTCCACGTGAAAAATGAAAATGAAATTAAAAGTTTCATCAATTGAAAAAAAGATTAATATGAAATAAAAATGATTGTCGTCATAGTGGTAATTAAACTGACATTTTCAAAGATTTCTCAATAATACAAGGAGTATGAGTATGTGTATGTACATAAAGCAGATTAATATCACGTCATCAGAGAATTAAAAAGAAAATCTGACTTCAAATTCGAAGTTTAACGAATTTTTCAGATGTTTGAGAATAATGCAAAGCGAGTATCAATATGAGTAATAGAGAATAGTAAATATATGAGTTTGAGAAACATATTGAATCATGATAAAAATCCAATTATGGAAATATTCGCATATTTTAACATTTTGAAGGTGTACAACATGTTTAATTTTGAAATTATTTTTTTATATCGCATTTAGCCCCCGTGACAGATGTTATTATGACAGAATATAATTGCCGGCTTCGCCCGTTATCGGACTGGTTTGGATACTCGAAAAAACGAAAAAATAGACTGGTAAATATTTACTTTATAAAAAAACAAAAAACATGAGGGTTTTTTTTTTTTTTTTTTTTTTTTTTTTTTTTTTTTTTTTTTGGGGGGTTGCTAAATGAAATTTATTTGGATCTATTAAAGAAAGGATAAAGTGTTTTGAAAGGAATATTAAACGAAACCCTTTGAGTCATCTTCGATCCCACTTACCCACTTGTTTTTTGTTTTTTTTCCTTCTGTCTTTTATATGGCCATTTGACTATACGAGTTCAAACATTTAACATTTTACTTTAATATAAAAAATAGAATTTAAAAAGAACAACATCAACAACAAAAATCTAATGTCATTTATCTCTGTAACCACAGAAAAAGAATATAAAAGACGCATAAAAAAGAATCCATCTTGGAAATTATTGGTGGGGCTCAAGCCCCATGAGCCCATACAACTGTACACCTATGCACCTGGCAACATTAAGAAAAACTTAGCCCGTAAACATCTTTGTTATATTAAAATTGATAGCCTTTAAAAGTAATCAGAATTGCTTTTATTATAAAAATAAACTAAATTATAAAACAAAAGTTTCACTTCCAAAAGTTAATTCTAGAAATAATAAATAAATTAAAATCCCTGCCGGCTAGGCCTAACAAGCACAGGTAGATTTCGAAGTTATGTACTAATTTCACCAATAGAAACTTAATAAAAATTAGAGATAAACCCAGTTTAACAATTTTATCTGATTGCTCTTGAATATCTTTTTTTTCCCATTATACTTCATTTAAACTGTGTGTGTAATGATTGTTTAATTAAATATACACTATATATTCAATTCTGATTTTTTTTTTTTTTTTTAATTGAGACACGCCGCTTTTAATAATGTAACCCTATATACAGTATCTCTGAGAGTTGTCAAAAAATTATATCTTTCCAATGATACTCTTTTACTTCCTTGGTAGCGATTAACGGAGATGTGGCGTATTTTCTTCTACAACACCCCCTTTTTTGCTGTAAGAGTTTGTTGCTATCAAAAAATTGTCAATATAAAAGTTGTAGATAATATTAAGAAGATTTATAAAAAATGAATTTAAGAGGATTTGATGTCTTGTGAATTGATGAAGTTGTGAATTTTGTTCTTTTTAAAACTCAATTTTTGGCCTCTTTGAGACCATTTTTAATGATATAAAAAATTTGTCATATATAAATTTTTGGCCCTTTTGTTAGATGTAATAATAACTTTAAGCCGATTAGATATGTGTCATAATTAAGAAGTTACGGAGGTCTTTCTGTTTTCGCCAAACCTCCTCCCTCCCCCCCCCCCCCCACTCCCCCCCGAATTTGCCCAAGAGCTTGACCGAGACTTTCTACTCCTTGATTTTATGTATCAGTTTGGAAGAGATTTGTGCAAAATTATGGAAGTTATGTCCATAAAATAGTGATATTGATAGATAAAGTTTTGAACTGGGGGTGGTTTTGGGTTCTAGGGGTCATGATCGGCGTAGATCTGCAAAAATGTTTCAGAAATTCTAACATAGGGGACATTGCAATAGGTAGGGTTTCTTGCGAAATCTACCTACAATGTAGTTAGATTGATTTTCAGGAACAATAAATTCTGAAAAAGTGTTACAATTTCCTTATTGGCACTGACTCTGATAATAACTGAGTTTCTTTAAAAAAGTGAGCATAAATAAATTGTGTGAGCTTTAAATAAATTTAAATCAAAAAAAAAATATCACGACAAAAAAAAGACACAAAAATAAATTTCTGAATCGAAACTGAGAATTTCGTCTGTAATGTAAATATTTGTTAGGCTATTATCAGTATTTTTTTTTTTTTTTTTTTTTTTTTTTTTTTTTTTTTCTGCGAGCGAGGGGGAAGAGGTTACTGCTCTAATATTATAAAGCATAAACGAAAAAAATGACGTCTTAGTTTATTTTTATATCAGCAATTTTTTATATTATATTGGGCTGTATTCATAATTTAATTTAAAATTAATGAACCCCTCGTGAAGATAAATGAACTCTCGTGAGTAAAAGAAATACCTATTCGATTTAAAATAGCTTCAATATAGTCCTTCCCTCAATAAGCAATCTTTTATGTTACATTGGGCTATAATAATAATTTATTTTTTAAATAAATAAGCCAATCCCCTCATGAGCAATAATAATAATAATAACTATTCAATTTCAAATAACTTCAATAGTCATTCCTGCAAGTGGCATGACATTTGCATATTAGTTTCCAAAGGTGTCAGAAAGATCATAGTTGTTGAGCGGAGGAGTGTTATGAAGTCGACTTCTATAACTAATAAATTTATATCCGAAATTTTATATCAAAGCATCTTTGGACAACCATTTTCATTTCTGCTTTTTTTTTATCTTTTTTTCTTTTCTTTTTCTTTCTTTCTTTTATAGAAAAGATACGTTACGAAAGGCGCGGATTTGGGCAATTGAGAACAGGCTTTAAACATGTGTCTAACGTATGTTTTGTAAACGTAGTCAACGATAATCATAACATTTCCTTCAATTCATCCCTTCAACAATCACTGAGCAATCTGTTTTGCGGATTATATACTTTATTTTCAATGCAGTGAAGGGATGGGGATACTTCCATTCAGCTTTCTTTCGACCCATGGTTCGACTTACATCAATGGAGAGAAAAGTAGGAGGGAAGACGATTAGGCATTTTTACATGTTTTTTATCTTTTAGCTTTGTATTTTTTCTTGAACTTTTTTTTTCTAGAGATTCTAGTCTTTTTCTTTATTTATGGAAGGCTGCGATGAAATATCCGTTTTAAAATTTTATCTTATAGCAAAGGATGCAGGAATAAAATAACAAGTGGGTAAGTGTAATCAAAGATCGCCCAATGGGTTTCGTTTAATATTCCTTTCAAAACACTTTATCCTTTCTGTAATAAATCCAAAAAAATTTCATTAAAAAGAAAAAAAAATCATGTTTTTTATAAAGTAAAAATTTACCAGTCTATTTTTCTCGTTTTTTCGAAAATCTGAACCGGTCCGATAGCGGGCGAATCCCGGTATTATACTCAGTCATAATAATATCTGTCATGTGGACTAAATGCGATGTTTAAAAAAAAAATCAATTTCAAAAATTAAACATGTTGTATAGAAACCTTCAAAGTGTTAAACTATGCCAATATTTAAAAATCGGGTTTTTATCATGATTCAATACGTTCCTCAAACTTATACATTTACTATTTCTCTATTACTCATACTGATACTCTCTTTGTTTTATTCTCAAACTTTTGAAAAATCCGTTATGACGTCAGAATAATTTTCTTTTTAATTCTCTAATGACGTCATATTAAGCTGTTTTCTGTATTTACACATACCCATACTCCTTGTATTATTGAGAAATGTTTCAAAATTTCCGTTTTATTTCCAATATGACGTCCTATTAATCTTTTTTTTTTCAATTTGTGAAACTTTTTATTTCATTTTTCTTTTTCACGTGGAAATCTTTCAATAGAAAATTAATTATTGTAGAAATAATCTTATTGTGGATTTTTATTAGTTTTATTTGTTATTTGCAACAGTTATAACTAAAAATGTTTAAATTCAATAGGAAAAGACTGTTAGATTTTTGTTTTTTTAATCTCTAATATATTAAAATAATACGATTTTTTCGAATTTTAATATTTTGAACTAATTAGTAGGTATTTAGCAATAAGTACACAAATTTTCATGCTTGAAAGTTATATAGTTTCTGAGAACGGCTCTGTGACGGACAGGCAACAGAGCGGGAGTAATAGGGTTTCGTGAGATGAACGAAACCCTAAAAATGAAAGAAAACACTTAGTGACAGATTATATTTACGTGTTGAAGTATTTTTGGAGCAACATTGTGTTTTAGCACTTTAAAAGTTCAATGACTGTTCAAAATAATGAATAAGTGCCAATAAATTTGTTAATTTTGTAAAAATCCATCATAACGAATCATAACCGAAAAAAAAATATGTATCTTAAGGATGTTATCAAAAAATCCTGGAAGAAAGGGCACCTGCAATTTGAGAAAGATATGCAAAAATCGAAAAAGATTTAATTCCTCATAGAAACAACGTGGCACAATGATTTGACTTTCACCCACGTGTTACTTGTGGCAAAAATGCTAAAAAAATTTCTGGATAGAAAGAAGGGAGTAGGGGGAGATACGAGAAAAATGTCTGTGCAGTTCATATTCTTCACACATCATACCTTTTTCCCTTTCACATAACACTTTAATTTATTTTTCTTTTTAATGTGAACTTTTTCTTGTATTTTGACACTTCTGTAATAAAAAATGGATTCATTACAGATTAAAAAGTTATAATTTCCTCTTTCTTTTTAGGGTTCCGGAGCCAAATTGGCAAAAACGGAACACTTATGATTTCGTCATGTACGTCCGTCCGTCCGTATGTCACAGCCTTGTAACTAATCCGCTATTGCATGAATTGTGATGAAATTTCATATGAAGGTGTGCCATGCTGACCGCCAAACAGATCTGTAAAAAAATACACCTGAAAAAATTTTCTTTGCATACCAGATCGAGTATGGTATTGTTCGAAAGATATTAAAAAATGCAATAATTTTTGCAATGGAACATATATATTATCATATTATCAGTAGCGTATTTTGCGAGACATGAGCACCCAAATTCGTGAAAAAATGTGTCCCCCCCCCCACACCCCTCTAATTTCTAAACCTTATAAACGAAAAACCTGAAACAATTCATGGTTATGACATTTAATGAGGTCTTTCACCGAAAATTGTTTTTATCAAGATATAGTCACAATTTCTTTAGAATTTTAGCCTATTACCAACAAACGTAATTTGTATTAAAAAGCTAAGGAAGTAAACCTTTAACTTATTATACTATTTTATTCATATCTTCCAACCTTTCTTTTAAGCTATAATTTGTTATTTTATCATAATTAGTCCAAAAGTTATGACAATTTAAATGTTTAATTTTAAGTCTAAAAGCGAAAAAGAATAAATAAATTTGTAAACAATCTACGCGTTGCCATAAAAATATAACAAACACTCAATTTTTACGACTTTTTCCAATTTATTTTTCGATTCACTATCTTAACATTTTCAATAAACTAAAAATGCAACATCGTCTGCTATTTGATTTTAATAGAAGGTTTTAATATAAGTTCTAAAAAAAGAAAGAAAAATTACGTTATTATTATTTAATTAGAGTAAAATATATGTTTTTTATGAGTGAAAAAGCACCTTTTCTTTAAAACAATTCTATTTTAGTCATCAATAAAAAGCCAAAGTGAATAAAATTACTTTTCTTCTAAATATGACGTTATTTTCGCAATATTGGATCGTTCGGAAAGTTGTTTTGTTTTTTATCACAGAAAACAATGCTAAAAAACCAAAAAACTTTCTGAACGATCCTACAGACAAACTTTTAAAAGGAAAAACTTTTTCCACAAAACTCGCCAAGGATTTTAATTTTAATTTTTGACTAAAGATATAATGTTATAGAATTACATTAAAATAAAATAACTAATAAATAAAGTATTAAAATATAAAATAATAATAATAATGAAGCTATGGAACCCTAAATTGGGCGTATTCCCATGCGCACCTACCCAATTTATTTATTTTTCTTTCTTTTATTTTTATAGACTGAACTATTTGACTGAATTTACGAAACGTTGTACATTCATTATCTATTAAATTAGAAAAAAAAAATAGTGTGAAAATTACATGTAGCACAGAATGGTATGGTCAAATTGTATTATATGTAGCTGAGGGGGGGGGGGGGGAGGTAAAGATTTTTTTACTTGTACATAACATTGAACCAAAGCGAAAAGCGCATTCCGTCAAATCAACATGAAAATCATCTCTTTACGTGTGCGTCAACGTTTTTTTTTTTTTTTTTTTTTTTTTTTCTTTTGAAGGTTTCTACCCTCAGAAATGGGAAACATGATTGATTAAACCATCCCTCACCTGTTTAGCCTAGGAGGATTGAAAAGGGTTGATTGAAAACGGATGAAGCCGTATCATTGCACTGAAAGCATAGACCTTCTAATTTATTTTTGCTCTGAGGTTGAAAGCTAAACCTTTTTTTTTTTAAAAAAAACTCATGTTTTCACAACTACATATGCATATTTTTTCGCAAAATTTTAAAGAGAGCTTGGACACAGTTATATTTATAAACGATTGAAATGCCAGAGAGTTTGGAAGATGCGAACTTTTTTCTTATAATTATTGCTATGTTAAAGAAGCTGACGTGAAAACAAATAAACAAACGAAAAAGCGAGAAGGAAACATTTCGTTTACAACTAGATAACAATATTTTTTCAAAATTTTTTTTACATGGGCTGTAAAATCGTTTTATTTATCATCAATAAGGATTTCAAAGAGTGCGCACAGAAATAACTTTTTATTGTAAAACTATAAAACGACCCTGGCTTAAAAAGAAACAAGAAAATAAGCGTTTTTATCACTAAATATCAATATTTTTTCACGAATTTTTCATTTAAAAATATAATTTCATACAAAATTGAGAGTTAAAGATATAAAATGATAAAAAATTGATGTATTTTTAATTTTTTATTATCACGGGCACATGAAACGCCGGTTGGAGGTCAGCTAGTTACTTATTAATTTTTTAAATATACTGTGGGAAGTAGGAGGAAGGAAACTTTGTGCATTTTTTACTTACTACTACTAATATTAAAAAAATACTTGGGGTTTAAATATAGTTGGATTTTTACTGTGAGGAGGTCAGAGGAAAGCATTTAAAATATATATATATAGGCATTTTTATATCCTACTTTACAGCTTTACCTATTCAAATACTTTCAACAAAACTTAAACGTATGAAATTTTCAGGTATATTTTTTTTTAATAGAAAATCAAATGACGTTTTCGTTTTCTATAAAGACAGTGGTTTTTGAGAAAAAGCGTCCAAATGAGCATTCGAGACAATTTTTAGCGAAAAGTAATGAAAAATTGCACGGTTGAAAGCCCGTCAGAGGAATCTTGAGTTATGTTATATTGACAGAAAAATAGAAAATGTCATTGGACTTTTTCATTTAAGTCATCATGACTACAAATTTCATTCACTTTCGTAAAAGGCTTGAAAAGTTCTTTAGAAAGTTTTGCTTCATTCAGCGTGTATTTGAAAAGAGCCGTAATTATTTTTTTATGGATGTAAATTAAGCCTTGTACAATCATTTCCAGACAGCTTAGAAAAACCTTTAATATTTTTAAATGTACAAAATGTATTTTTTTGTGATGAAAAAAATGAAATCATACAAGTCTTACTTACAAGTGAGATGCTTACTATTAATAACTTAAAATTTCATTTGATTTAAAGAAAAGAAAATCAAAAGGCGGAAAAGAAAAGAAAAATAAATACATTTTTCTTCTAGTCTGCTCTTTTTTTCTCTTTCCCCTTCTCAGTTATATCTAAATTCCAGAGTATTTTTTTTAAGTGAATAAGTAATAATTATACAAAATTTGGTTGAAATTGAAAAAAAGGAAAAAAATAGAGAAAAAAGAAATCCCCCCTTTCCTTAGGTATTCAGCTATATTTAAAACTCCCTACGGGCACGCACGGTATTTTTTCTAGACATTTAAGTAATATTGTACAAAGTTTTGTTGGAATCATTAGAATAGTTAAGTATGGAAAGAAAGGAGGATAAAATGCGTATATTTCCCTGTGCATCCCTAAATACCTGTGCATATTTTGCTGCCATCCCTAATGAAGAAGGATTCAATGATACTGAATTTCTAAAACATCATCCATATTTGACATGCAGTCGTAGTGTCTGGTGCGATAAAATGCGTATAAAAATGAGGTTTTTCAAGTTTGTATGTCGATTGCAGAAAATCATATTTGATTATATGTATTTATTTTTCGGATTACTTACATCATGTTATTTGGATGTAAAATAATCCATAGCAAATTATTTTCCAAATTATCAATTTAATAAGTTTATATTCATTTTACCTCACCAGACCCTGTATTCTTATATGTAATTTTTTTTTATAACGTTGTTGTGGGTTTTTTTTGGTGTTCTTTCTAAAATAATTTATTTAAATTTAAAAAGCTCATTTATTACTCAATCTTCACTTGACAATTAAATATTTAGAAAAAAAATAAGTATACCCTGATTAGCTCCACTGAAATCTGTTGTCATGGAAAAGGTAGCAAATTATATTAAACTAATCAAAATATCAAAACTTAAGAATCCGAATAGGTTAATACAACAATGATAATTTTGAACTCATCATTTTAAGACAATATTAAATGTAGTAAGGGGCAACAGATTTCTAAATCAAGTAGCATACTGGATTGCATGAAGAACACCCAACTCCACTCCAACCCGATCAAGCTCAAATCTCCATACACATTAAATTAACAAAAGTGTAATCATCATATAATTTGGAAAAATGCAGACAACCTGAAATTCCTCCAATATGAGGACCAAAAGGGGAAAGAGTTAAATCCGTTAATAGAGTAGGGATATGATGATGTACTAAATTTTAGAACAACTATGGAGATTGTGAACAAGATCAGATCGGTTAACCAAGGATCGTATAGTGGCTATATAATAACTGAAAACTTTTTTTTTTTTTTTTTTTTTTTTTTTTTTTTTTTTTTTTTTTTACTTTGTTAAAAAACAACCATTTTGTTGTTTGTCTTGAATAATACTTCAAAGAAAGGATAATTAAAAATTAAATTAATCAATTAGACTTAATTTTACTTTAGCATCAATTATCAGTATATCCATTACTGAGATAGGAACAATAATTACATCTAATAACCTTGCGTAAACCTCAATTAATTTTCAAATAAATTATTACCATGAATTAAAAATTTAAGAAATAAAAAAAAATATTAATTTAGTAAGATCATAGCCTTCATAACCTTACTCACAGTAATTGAGAGGTTAAGCCTTTCTTATAGGATTGCTGTAGATATAAGAATACTAATTAAAGATCATATAAAGAAGAACATACCATATTTAAGAATGATAAAAAAAAAATCTTTATTTGAATACTTGAAATTTATAAAAAAGCAATGTAATTCCCAAAAAAAAATTTACTATAACAACACCAGATAAAAGTTGGTTAATATTGATTATTAAATGTCTTTAAATCAAATATTAAAATTCTCAAGATTAACATAACATCATAAATTAAAGGATGATCAACTTTTCTGAGATAAGTCATTAATTACCTTTCAAATACGCATTGTAATGCTTAACATATTATAATATTAATGTATATATATATGAATTTACAAATTATTTTTGCTTATTTTACATCTTACTCTCCAACTCTAAATCACACAAATATATATATATATTCCCTCATCAGGGAGACATGTAAATAAAAACTATGTAAATTTTACTTACAGGGTATGAAGAATTCAATGGTTGAATCAGTGGGCAGGTTTTTATTATACCTCCCTTTCCTCTTTTAATGTTGCAGCCGATTGCATAACATATTTTTTTTTTTCTTTGTTTTGAGAGAAAAACTATTAATATATACCAGCAGGCGAGCTGACAGGTTTCTTTTCGTTCTTGGCTTACACTATAATAGGAGATGATAAGTCACCTAATTTCAACGGGTTGGGTAGCCTCCGTACATTTAGTTGCCTTCTAATAACGAACAATACTTGGAATCCCTCGTCTTAATAAGGACAGAATAGTCTCATGATGAGGACTTTTGAAGTCTGATTTTTGGAGCAGGACTATTAATTTTCTCAGCTTTTAACAATATTTCCTTCGCCCTTCACACTGGAGACTATAGGGTATTAGCAGTGGTCCTGGTAAGAGACTCATCTCTATTCTAAGACAACGATCATTCTCTTTAAGCAAAATGCCGATCACAAACTCGAGTCTTCATGGCTCTAGACCTTTACCATGTCTCTGCTAATGTTACTTCAACTCAGTAACACAGAATACATCATTTCGAGCGCCGCTACGCAACACCTACTAAATTTACGAACCAAGTCATGACTGTCTCAACGAAGCACCAGCAACAAGTCCGTTTTCGAGCCAAGTGATAATTCGTAAACATTCTCTCTCCCGCGCTGCTCACAAAAACTGGCCGGAACCACTCTGTCAAAGGGGGTACGGGAATGGAAACAAAAGGGAAAATGGACTCTCCTTGAAGGCACCAGCCTGTCGCTCCACCCTGCCAGCCGCTTCATGGGGGAAGGCAGCCATGTTTCGCCCCCATGGCGTGTGCTGAAGGGGGTCCTGTGAGCCTCTGTTTACCTGGGCGCCAGCTATCCGCCTGATAGCAGAGCCCATTGAAGCCTGTCGTAAGCTTACAAAGCCTAATTGCGTACATAGTACACTCATAAGATAACGTAATTCCTATACAGGGCGGACGGTCCTTCTTTTAACCAAAACTAGACTAGGTGACTACAACACATGATTCAAGGGTATGGGAGAAAACGTACACGACTGCCCAATACACTATGTGTGGTCTTTTACTGAGAAACCTCCCTCCCTGCTATCTTATCTTTCGTATTTGAAAACAGGAAGCTATGCTAGACTAAAAACGTTGAATTTACTTTGCAAAAAGAAAGAAGAAAAAATAAAAACTGATTTTATTATTATTATTACAATTACTTTTATTTATTTAAATTTTTATTAGAAACAGAAAAAAAAAAAAGTGCTTTTAAATAAATGTTGAGAAAGTGATTTAAATAATTAATGTAGATTAAAAAAAAAAATTGTTGAAACCAACCGTAACAAGATTGCTCCCCCCGGCTAATTAAAAAAAAATTTTTTTGAGAAAACAAATTATTTTTTTGAAAGGTAACTGGGTACCACATGGCATGCTGGGACCTCAACACTGAAAAAACTGACCCACAAACACAGATCATACATCGATCCGGGACGGGATCCAGAGAGTTCACCGCTGAAATACCACCCTGACAATATATTCCGGATATATACAACCAGAGCTCGCACATCCGTAGAAACCATTACCTAAAATATTACCTGAAACATGACCATAAAGGAGTACTACCAGAGGAGGGACCACAAGGCTGATTTTACCACTAGAATGACCAAGATATTTTCTGCACCTGTAAAAGAACACATGTTCCACCTGACTGTGAAACCTCACTTCCCTACTACTGTCATTCCTACGCATAACTGCATCCCACCTGAAATTTCTGGTAACAAAACTGTAAACAATACATAAATTGAATTTTGAAAAAAAAATTAGCCGAAAAAGAAGAGAAGTGCCCACTGATTAATTTTCGTTACACTGCTTATATACATAACTTCAATAATTGGCATCACAGTATATTACAACACTATCTATTAATGTAAATAAGTACTAGTAATATCATAGTTACAACACTGTAAATGTCGATGAAATTTGTAAAACACATATTAATTCTATTATACAAAAATACACAAGAGCAACTGGTGACACACAAAAAAAAATATATACATATACATCTGTAAGACACAAATTATGGTATCACAGACCATGTTAGAGAATTACGCACACAATTATAACATTTTTCTACAAGAAGCCATGTTGTTTTTGAGAAAAGTCCAATGATTCGGTTCACTGTGCAGATTTTACAAATGCACTTACAAGTAATGTGCATGGGAAAGAGTATCTCTGCCTCTGTGCTACTTATAGCAAAAGCAGTTTCGGGCCCCTTGGGCACTACAGGGAAAACATTCCACCAAAACTTAAAAAGAAGGGTGGTGACGTATGTCACCAGGAAGGAAAACACACATTCCACAAAAATAGGAAGTAGAATAAAGAAAATAGTTAATTTTAGCACTTTCAGCCACACACAACAACATATAGGCATGTACATGAGACAGTATGTACAAGAAAAAGAAAAAGGGTCCACACTCCTTAAAGTTAAAAGTTCAAATAAACCCACAAATTGCATAGTAAATAATAAATCCATCTGATTAAAGTGCATTAATTAAAGTAAACCCACACTTAAAAGATTATATACAAAACACAGATGCATTTAAAAAAGGAAAACGCAGAACAATTTTGGCAAAAGGGTAACCAAACATACCCTCCTAAAAAAAATTTAAAGTAACAAAAATTACATTCGTTTTTTTTTTTTTGCAAAAATACACCCAAAATCTACGAAAACTGGGTGTGGACGGGTATATACCACATAATCTACCATAAAACAGACAAAAACCTTAAGTATAAGCATAAAAAGGGTTAAAAATGCCTACATGAAAGTATCAAAACACAACCAAAACAAACCTTTAATACGCTAGAAAAACTAAGTTCCGTTTTAAAATGCCCAAGAAAATAATTAAATATACATACACATTAACTAAACTATAAATAAATACAAATAAACAAGGTAAAATTGATAAAAATGCCTGAATAACGAAAAAAAAATAGTTAGTATTTATAACTCGGACGGTCTCTTCTATCCCGTAGCGAATAGTCGGTTCTAGAAATCGATATTGAACGACTACTTCTATTCGATTTAGCAGCTGGACGAATCGATGAACGAGACCTGCGCGAATCGCTGTGCGCAGCAGCTGAACTGCTTTCTGCCGTGGCTGAATTTTTACCTACGCGCATCTCGCTGCCTTCTGCCGTTGCTAAATTTTTATTTACGCACATCTCGTTATTCTCTGCCGCTGCAACCTCCGGAGAAATGGGAGGTGGGGGAGAGGGATTTATGATTTCAGTCGCGTCGCTGTCTGTTTCCTCCACTTCCGGCGCTACCGGAGTTTCGTTATTGTTGACGTTCACTACTGCTGGTGCGCGGTTACTATCATATGGTGCCCAGGGAATGAATCGGTTACGCTTACACCTGCGTACAGGAGGAGAATCGCGCCGTTGGTGTGGTGAATCGATGGTCACGTTTTCAGTGGATCCCAGGCCAATTGTTTGTTTTGGTTTACTGGACCAGATGGGGAGTCTGTCTTTGAAAGAAGACAACCTGTCAACATGGACAACCTGACAATTTTTGGGATTAGCAACTAGCGCTATTTTAAAATTAACCTCATTTAGCTTCTCAATTATAGTAAAAGGACCATTATTTTGCTTGCTTAATTTTTTTGTATTACCAGGGGCGACTGTGGGTGTAAATAACCACACAAGATCTCCTATTTTAAAATTTTTATCAACAGCTGTCTTTTCACGGTATTTTTCCTGCTGCTCAGAAACTTTAATTAAATTACTATGTACTTCAGTGTATACTTTTTGAAGAGCTGGGATTAAGAGTTCGCAAAAAGAGGGTGCATCATTATAATTAAAAGAAGGTGGTTGAGAAAAGAGATTGTATGGTAGATTCATATTTCTGCCATACATAACTGCAGCTGGGCTAAGTTTAGTTGAAGAGTGGACAGCTGAACGCATAGCTAGTAGTGCAAATTTGAGTTTAGTGTCCCAGTCAGATTGATTTTGGTTGACAATGTGACAAAGTGCATTTTTAAGAGTACGATTCTGTCTCTCCACTTGCGAGTTGCCAGCCGGGTGATAAGATGAGGTCTTAATATGATTAATACCAAACACTTTATATACGTGCTCTATCGCATCTGAAATTAGATTCTTCGCGTTGTCCGTCGTAATAAAACAGGGCGCACCGTAGCGTGATATGAAATCAGCTAAAGTGTCCGCAATGACATCTGAAGTGGTTGAACTAACCGCATATGCTTCTGGCCACTTAGTAAATGAATCTATATATGCGATAATATACTTATTTCCCGAAAAAGTTTGCGGTAAGGGTCCAATGAGATCCAAATGAACCTTGTTCATGGGAAACTGGGGGGTCGGCATACGTTGCAGAGGGGCGAGCTGGTTCGCTCTATAAGCTCTCTTCTGCTGGCAACTAATACATGACTCCACTAGATGCTTGACATCTGACGACATTCCTGGCCAATAGAAGTGCTCACGAATGCGATCAATGGTCTTTTGAAAGGCTTGATGACAAGCCGCTAGGGACTCATGTGTTAGTGCAAAAACTTGAGTAACCAATTCTTTTGGCACGACTAACTTTACAGGTTTATTCAAAATAGCTGACTCCCTCGTATCCTCGCAAACTAAAATGTCATCTCTAAAAAAAAATTTCATGTATTTAGGAGCAATTTCTACACCTTGGTCTAGTTTTCTTGCAATCTCGCAGCATTTCTTGTCTGATTTTTGTAATTCACCAATTTTTTCAAGTAGATTGGAATGAGGCATAAAAGTAACTTCCTTTTCGACTTGTATACAAAAATTACAATTAACAGTATCATTGGAGTTATCATTGTTGACATACCTCGAAAGGAAATCTGCGACACTGTTACACTTACCTTTAACAAACTTGATTGTAAAATTAAAGTCTGAGAGAGTGCAGATCCATTTAGCCATGCGAGATGTAGGGTCGTGAATTTTTAACATAAATGTTAGAGGCGCATGGTCTGTATAGATGAAAAAATGGGTATTAGCAATGTAACATTTGAAGTGGGCAGTAGCCCAAACTAAAGCTAGTAATTCCCTTTCAGTGGTGGAGTAGCGGGTCTCAGCATCTTTCAATTTTCTGCTGGCAAAGGCAACAGGATGGAGCCTGTTATTTTCATCTAATTGTGATAACACTGCCCCTAATGCTTCGCCACTGGCATCAGTATATAAATGGAATTCTTTCTCAAAATCAGGGAGTGCACGACATGGTTTTGAAATAAGAGCCATTTTAAGGTCTTCAAATTCTTTCTGTGCATCTTCATTCCACGAAAATTTTCCTGTCTCTTTCGTTAAGTTGATTAGATTTTTAGCTCTCTTAGTAAAATCTGGTATAAATCTCCTATAGAAAGATAGAGTTCCAATAAATGACCTAACAGCTTTTCGGGTAGTTGGAGGTTTAAAATTTTCTATTACGGCAATATTTTTATTGATAGGTGATACTTGGCCACTACAAATCTCAAAACCTAGATATTGTATTTTATTCGAAAGGAAAGTGCATTTACTGGGCTTAAGTTTAAGTTTATGCAGTCTTAACCTATCAAAGACCATGTTAAGCTTCTCAAAATGAGAATTAACATCACAGGAGGCAATTACAATGTCGTCGATATAAACAAGAATTCCAAGATTGCCTAAATCACCGAAAATAGCATTCATAAGTCTTTGGAAACTGTTACCTGAATTTGAGAGCCCAAAACAGTTACGGGTCCACTCAAAAAGTCCCTTGTGGGTGATTATTGCAGTTTTATGCCTATCCTCTGGGCGAATAACCTGTTGAAAAAAACCACTAGTTAAATCTAGCGTTGAAAAAAATTTAGCCCCGCTTAAAGCATCAACCGAGTCGGTGATGTTAGGTATTGGATAAGCATCTTTAACAAGATTTTTATTTAGTCTTCTGTAGTCAACAGCAAGTCGATAGGAACCGTCTGATTTCCGAACCAGAATAACCGGAGAAGCAAATTCAGACATGGAAGGGGAAATTATGTCCGCCTGTAACAAAGTATTAAGTTGGTCTTCCATTTCTTGACGTAATTTGTAGGGGACTCTATAAGCTTTGCCTTTAACTGGTTTATTTGAAGTTAAGTTAATTTCATGCGGGATTGTATCACAGCCGGGTAAATCTAAGACCGATGCTGCAAATACATCTTTGTTTTTGTCTAGAAAATTTTGCATTTTAAGTTTTAATGGGGGTTCTAAATGATCTAAATTAATTTCAGAGCTCCAAGTGAGATCAGCGTGATCAAAGTCACCAATTGGAGGGGCCAAATTTATATTATAGGTTAATTTATTATCAGTTACGGGTATATTTGACTGGTCTACACATTTTTGAATTTTGGCAACAAAGGTTCCTTTATTTAAATGAATACTATTGTCTGAAAAATTTGCAAATGAGATATATAGGCCATGTTCTTTAGTGCAAATGGCTCTGGAGGTAAGGAGACCTTGATTTAAATTTTTCGCCAAAGGTTCTAACATAACAATATCATTCTCCTTAATAAAATTTTCCTTATAGCTTTTAACCTGAGCTAACATTTTTGACTGCGGGGGAATTGAAATTTTGCTACATAACACAGCGAAACTTATATTTTTATTTTTATTGGTTTTATCACTACTGCTATCTTCATTGCTCTCCTCCTCGACTTCAGGTACCTTATCCTCTATACTTACCAAATCTTCACTTTCATCAATATTACAAATTTCAGTAGTCTCTTCAGCTAAATTACCCTGAGTTACCTGACTCGCTGCTGAAAGAATGTTGCCGACACTTTGAATACTTGAACAATTTTCAGTATTATTACCCTCAGAGCTACCGCCTGATGTTGTTTGCATGCAAAAGTTCTGCGCAACACTTTTAACTTCCTTATCTGACTCAGTTTGAATGATTATCTCAACATCTTTTCCCATATTAGTCAACTGCGGGTCCTGAACTACCATATTTTCACTACTATGACTCCCATTTTCAATATTAACTGAGTCATGAACTTTCTCACATGCACAATTTCCAGGAGGGCTATTGGCATTACTACTTTTTGAATTCTCTCTTACTTTGTTGACACATTTTATATTTATAGAATTATTTTCAACACAATCATTATTTATACAATTATTATTTGAATTTACACTATATACAGAGTTAGAAATATTTACAGAATTAGTAGCAAGACAAGTATTAGACCCTGAAGTATTACTTGGGGTTTCTACGCTTTGTTTACATTGGCCTGCAGCTGGCACTTTAAGAGCGACAGCATTTGTATCACAATTTATACTTGCCCGGTACTCTTTCAGAAATGGCATTCCCAAAATCATATTAAATTCCTCTGCTAATTTACCTTCCACTACATAGAATTCAGCTTGACATTGAACATTATCAAAAACAAATTTTAAAAATACTTTCTTATTTAGGTGAACTTTCTCACCGGTGACAGTCATAATGGGGATATTGCAATTCTCCGTTTCAAAATTCTCTAAATAGTTACAATCCGTACCACTCAGGAGATTAATTGCAGAACCAGTGTCACATAATGCATTCAGGCAAACTTTATTTATGTAAATTCTTGCAGTTGGTAATGTATACGATTGGGGCTGAAACATACTATACACAGTTGGGGGGTCCAGGGGCCTGTTGGGGATCGACTTGACCACATTTGATCCGGCCACTAATAGTTTAAAGCCTCACTTTCATTGTTAGCTACTGGGGTGTTATTTACCGCCTGCTCCTCATTTCTGTTCGCAGCTGTACTCCTATTGTTTTGGTAATAACCACCTCTTCTTCCCCTATATCCGCCTCGCTGATTGTGGTTCCCTCTAGGATTTTCACCTCTGTTTCTATAATTTTGCCCACGGCTCCTGAAATTTTGACCACCTCCCCTTCTAAAATTATAGTCGACAAAATTTAGTGGACAATCTCTGGCATAGTGGCCTTGTACGGAACACTTATAGCAGGTTACGGGTCTTACCTCTTGGTTTTTTTTCTGCATATCCCTAGCCCTAAGATCAACTAAACTGTCTATCTTTGCTGCTAAAACATCAATTTGTGATTTCAGCTGGTCTATCTCCTTCTTTTGTGAGCTATCTTGCTGAAAAACTGCAGCACAGGGTAGGTTTTGGGTTAAATTTGGGTTGAGAATTTCCTCGCGGTGGTTGTAAAAAGGGTTAATGCTTCTATAAGCTTTTTCTTCCAGAAGTGCAATTTTGAGAACTTCTTCTGGGGATTGTGGATTTCTCGCAATTACCCCCTTTCGCACTTCTGGTGTAAGATTGCTCAATAGCATGGAGTGTAGTAGAGCCGTTCGGCTTTTATCGACTACTTCACCCTGGATACCTTCAATTACAAGGGCTCTTAATGACATATCATATGCCTTGTCATAAAACTCCTGAACACTCATATTGGGTGGCTGTTTAAAATTTAGAAAGTGACTGAGTGCAACATCTGGTGTGGTCTGTGAAGTATAACTCTCTTTTAAGATTTTTAATAGCTCATCAGATGTTTTTGCTTTGTGAATTTTTATTCGTCTAGAAGCAGCTCCTGAAAGTCTAGCAAGTAAAACAAACTTCTTTTCCTCCTCAGTCCAGTCGAATAATTTTGAAAAACTCTCAAATTTCTCAGAAAAATCTGAGAAGCAGACTGAGCTGGCCTCTCCATTGAATGGGGGAATATTAGACAAATTATCCACTAAAGCATTTTTTCGCTGAATAGTGGCAATTGCTTCCGAGTGCTTATCAGCCATAGTTAGAGTTAGAAAATGACAAACAAACCAAAAAAAAATGAAAAAAGGGGGGGGAACAACTTAAAAATGAGAAAAAGAGAGGGGAAAGGAAAACCTTATAAATACATAAAACTTAAGTACAGGACTATGCTTTTTGTAAATAAGAAAAGGTTATGCTCACAAGACATAATTTTGACTGGGAATTGTCGCTTACTAGCACAGAGAGAGAGCCTAGACCTCTTTTTACACTTGAACATATAAATAAAATTTTAATTGCAAAAACACCCAGTTGCTCTTTGATACATAAATACATACAAGTAAAAAAAAATCAATAACCCAGAGACCGAATTGTTACGGCTCCATTTGTTGTGGCGTTTTGGGGTTCTTTCTAAAACACAACTTACTTAAACTTATTTATTTAAATTTAAAAAGCTCATTTATTACTCAATCTTCACTTGACAATTAAATATTTAGAAAAAAAATAAGTATACCCTGATTAGCTCCACTGAAATCTGTTGCCATGGAAAAGGTAGCAAATTATATTAAACTAATCAAAATATCAAAACTTAAGAATCCGAATAGGTTAATACAACAATGATAATTTTGAACTCATCATTTTAAGACAATATTAAATGTAGTAAGGGGCAACAGATTTCTAAATCAAGTAGCATACTGGATTGCATGAAGAACACCCAACTCCACTCCAACCCGATCAAGCTCAAATCTCCATACACATTAAATTAACAAAAGTGTAATCATCATATAATTTGGAAAAATGCAGACAACCTGAAATTCCTCCAATATGAGGACCAAAAGGGGAAAGAGTTAAATCCGTTAATAGAGTAGGGATATGATGATGTACTAAATTTTAGAACAACTATGGAGATTGTGAACAAGATCAGATCGGTTAACCAAGGATCGTATAGTGGCTATATAATAACTGAAAACTTTTTTTTTTTTTTTTTTTTTTTTTTTTTTTTTTTTTTTTTACTTTGTTAAAAAACAACCATTTTGTTGTTTGTCTTGAATAATACTTCAAAGAAAGGATAATTAAAAATTAAATTAATCAATTAGACTTAATTTTACTTTAGCATCAATTATCAGTATATCCATTACTGAGATAGGAACAATAATTACATCTAATAACCTTGCGTAAACCTCAATTAATTTTCAAATAAATTATTACCATGAATTAAAAATTTAAGAAATAAAAAAAAATATTAATTTAGTAAGATCATAGCCTTCATAACCTTACTCACAGTAATTGAGAGGTTAAGCCTTTCTTATAGGATTGCTGTAGATATAAGAATACTAATTAAAGATCATATAAAGAAGAACATACCATATTTAAGAATGATAAAAAAAAAAATCTTTATTTGAATACTTGAAATTTATAAAAAAGCAATGTAATTCCCAAAAAAAAATTTACTATAACAACACCAGATAAAAGTTGGTTAATATTGATTATTAAATGTCTTTAAATCAAATATTAAAATTCTCAAGATTAACATAACATCATAAATTAAAGGATGATCAACTTTTCTGAGATAAGTCATTAATTACCTTTCAAATACGCATTGTAATGCTTAACATATTATAATATTAATGTATATATATATGAATTTACAAATTATTTTTGCTTATTTTACATCTTACTCTCCAACTCTAAATCACACAAATATATATATATATTCCCTCATCAGGGAGACATGTAAATAAAAACTATGTAAATTTTACTTACAGGGTATGAAGAATTCAATGGTTGAATCAGTGGGCAGGTTTTTATTATACCTCCCTTTCCTCTTTTAATGTTGCAGCCGATTGCATAACATATTTTTTTTTTTCTTTGTTTTGAGAGAAAAACTATTAATATATACCAGCAGGCGAGCTGACAGGTTTCTTTTCGTTCTTGGCTTACACTATAATAGGAGATGATAAGTCACCTAATTTCAACGGGTTGGGTAGCCTCCGTACATTTAGTTGCCTTCTAATAACGAACAATACTTGGAATCCCTCGTCTTAATAAGGACAGAATAGTCTCATGATGAGGACTTTTGAAGTCTGATTTTTGGAGCAGGACTATTAATTTTCTCAGCTTTTAACAATATTTCCTTCGCCCTTCACACTGGAGACTATAGGGTATTAGCAGTGGTCCTGGTAAGAGACTCATCTCTATTCTAAGACAACGATCATTCTCTTTAAGCAAAATGCCGATCACAAACTCGAGTCTTCATGGCTCTAGACCTTTACCATGTCTCTGCTAATGTTACTTCAACTCAGTAACACAGAATACATCATTTCGAGCGCCGCTACGCAACACCTACTAAATTTACGAACCAAGTCATGACTGTCTCAACGAAGCACCAGCAACAAGTCCGTTTTCGAGCCAAGTGATAATTCGTAAACATTCTCTCTCCCGCGCTGCTCACAAAAACTGGCCGGAACCACTCTGTCAAAGGGGGTACGGGAATGGAAACAAAAGGGAAAATGGACTCTCCTTGAAGGCACCAGCCTGTCGCTCCACCCTGCCAGCCGCTTCATGGGGGAAGGCAGCCATGTTTCGCCCCCATGGCGTGTGCTGAAGGGGGTCCTGTGAGCCTCTGTTTACCTGGGCGCCAGCTATCCGCCTGATAGCAGAGCCCATTGAAGCCTGTCGTAAGCTTACAAAGCCTAATTGCGTACATAGTACACTCATAAGATAACGTAATTCCTATACAGGGCGGACGGTCCTTCTTTTAACCAAAACTAGACTAGGTGACTACAACACATGATTCAAGGGTATGGGAGAAAACGTACACGACTGCCCAATACACTATGTGTGGTCTTTTACTGAGAAACCTCCCTCCCTGCTATCTTATCTTTCGTATTTGAAAACAGGAAGCTATGCTAGACTAAAAACGTTGAATTTACTTTGCAAAAAGAAAGAAGAAAAAATAAAAACTGATTTTATTATTATTATTACAATTACTTTTATTTATTTAAATTTTTATTAGAAACAGAAAAAAAAAAAAAGTGCTTTTAAATAAATGTTGAGAAAGTGATTTAAATAATTAATGTAGATTAAAAAAAAAATTGTTGAAACCAACCGTAACAACGTCTTGCAAACACTTTCATCTTTATATATAACAGTCATACGCTACAAGTAGAACCCCCCGTCCCCCCCAACCGTAAATCATCGACTTAAGGAGAAGGGCTAAAAGTTAAATTCCTCTCTTTGAAATAAATTTACCAAAAAAAAAAGGGGGTTCTCCTCGTCCAGAGAGGAAAAACAGAATAATGAGATAAAAATTTTGAGCGGCCCGTCTCAGAATAAAAGATGTTTCTACATTAATATAAATGAATGTTACACTTTTCTTCTTTTGCGAAAAACAATTAGCAATTTATAAAAATCTGTGATTTATTACAAGTTTACTAACATTTAAGAACGTTGAGATGTAATTTTTCTTGGGAGGTTTGCTTTCTTTATTATCGAAGCGGCTCTACTTTTGAATACATCCCTTCTAGAACACTGGTATCCACAATACTTCCAGAGAAACAGTTCGAAGGTTCGAACGCTCTTTACATACATCATTCAAGTAACATATGTTGTCAATCGTTTGCAAACAGTCAACAAAGCTTTTCTCCTCTCCCTCTTTCTTTGAATAAAAGGTTGTTTCAAAGAAGAAACGATCCTAAATAGTTTGTTCTTATCATAACACAGGGACCAGATATTTAGATGTTTACTATTACAAAAAAAAAAAAAAAAAAAAAAAAAAAAACATGTTTGAGTATCTTATATTAAAAGAACTGTTATCCTCAAAGTATGTTCTGTCAAAATGAAAGTGTCATATTCCCTTTAGAACTACTTCGACAGTTATCCTTCAGTATTTTAGTTTTGGATTGTAATCAATAACTAGAGGGTTATCCATAGATAAATAATGACATTTATGTTATTTAATGGATTAATTTAGTAGTGTGTTGCTAAGTAAATGTACATGAAGAATAAAAATGAATTTAATTAATAAAGTTTCAACCGAATAAAATTTTTAAACTCATTTATCTCCGTTCGTGAATATTAAGATTTTTGATTTCTTCAAGATGATAAATCTTTATCAAATGAGTATGGAATTGGTTTAATTTCCTTCAAATAAAAAATTATATCATATATAAGAGATTTAAAGATAAGATATTTGCAATATTTTTAATACTTTTTTGTCTAAAAAAACATGACATACATTATTTAATGGTGTGTACATTATTTAATGGTTTTTTTTGTTTCTTTCTTTTTTTTCTTTTTTTTTTTTTTTCATGTAAGATTTTGGTTCAATTATTTTTCTTTAAATTTATTTACGTTAAAGAAAATACGATCCTTAAGTTTGTTGAATAAGTTACTATAAAAATATATACATAATTAAGAAAAAACTTAGTGTAGGATTCAAATATGCATAGTAAATATTCTAATTTTTTTCAATTTAAAAATTTAAATTTCTGTTTTTGTTTTTTAAAATAATTTTTATGTGTGATTAGATTCATAATAACGAAAAAAATTTTTTAACATGAATAATAATAATAATAATAATTCATAAAAGTGAAATTCCATGTCCACACAAATATATTATTATTATTATTATTATTATTATTATTATTATTATTATTATTATTATTATATAATGAAATTTCTGTAATCCCATTAAATGTTATATGAAATTTCCATAAGAAAAATAGACAACGATTTATAATCCATATATTTTATTTTTATTAAAGTTTAATTTACTTAGGGAATAATTTAAACTTCTGAGTGGCTGAGGAACAGTACATCGGAACATATTTCGAAACTTTAAATGCATACATTAGTGTGTAAACATAAAATAAAATTTTAAATGTGACTTTGATCGAAAAAAATTTGACAAAACGTTTTATATTTACAAGATTAGTACCATTTTTGCTGTGAAATAATTTTTCGACCTTCCAGGGCATCCAACCTCTTGTCATCTCTGCACACCATCTTCAGAAATAATATGTTGAGTATATTTAATTAAAAAAAAATGATTAATATCATCAGAATTTTATCATTCTTCTAATTTATTATTATTATTATTATTATTATTATAAAAAGGGGCAAAAACGTGATTTTCAAATTACTTTTAATATTTTAATTTAAATCGACATTTCAATTATTTTTGCTTTAAAGTATTACAAATACGAATATCTAAAAACCAATTTCTGGAAATTTCAAATTTCTTTCCCCCCAAAAGGGACTGAGGACGAAAACGCGATTTTCATGTATCGTTTCGCATTTCAAACAAAAATAGGATTCATAAGCTTCTTGCTTAAAATTATTAAGGAGACAAATACCAAAACACTAATTTCTGGAAATTTCAAAATTCGCACTCCAAGGAGGGAGGGGGTGGGGCGATACAGTTTTTTACATTTTTCTTTATATTTCAATTAAGGAATGATATAAAATTCTTGGATTAAAATATCGTAAGGAGGAATACCTAGAAAATAAATTTCAAAATCAATTCCTAGAATTTTCAATATTCCTCTTCCAAGGGAAGGGAAGGGGGGGGAACAAGATTTTCACATACCTTTCTGAATTTAAAAGAAAATAGATATTCGTGAGACACTCTTGCCTTAAATTATTCCAAACATGGATAGCTAAAAACCAATTTCAGAAAATTTCAATTTTTGCCGGGACAAAAAAAAATACTATATTAATATACCACTTTTTTTTTTTTTTTTTTTTTTTGAAAGAAAATTTAATTATTCCTAAGATTTTTGCTTTATTTTGAAGAATTCATTCTTCATAAAAGTTAAAATTATGGTACAGAGTCTGCATTACGTCCTTGCTAGCCGATATGTATTACGTCCTGGCTCTCCGGTGTGTATTTCGTCCTTGCTCTCCGGTGTGTATTACGTCCTGGCTTGCCAGCGGATCATGGCTTACTTATGTGTACGTCTCTGTTTGCCGGTGTGCATATTTGTTCTGAATTCTCATGTGTAATATGTCCTCCCTTGACTGTGTGTATCAGCACTGGCTAGCTAATCTGCATTAGACCGTCAATTGATGGTGTTTATTGCGTCTTTGATTGCCAGTTCGTTTACCGTTTTCGCTTGTTGCTTAAGTACCTGCTTTCTTACATGTATTTGTTAGTTTCTCACTTTGAGAATTACAAAGCGTCTTTATTTACTAATGTTTAAAGTTTTACATATACAAATACCAAAAAACTAATTTCTGAAAAGTTTAAAATTCGCCCGCCTCCCTCACATGTGAGAAGGTGCAATACTATTGTTCCCATTTTTCTTCATATTTCAATTTATAAAAAGATATTCATAAAATTCTTGGTTTACAATATCACAAGGACGACTACCTAAAAATCAATCCTTGGAATTTTCGAAATTCCTCCCAAAAGGGGTGGTGGTGTGGGGGGGTGGGGATGGGGGAACGCGATTTTCAAATTGCTCTTAATATTTCAATTTAAATCGAAATTTTAATTATTTTTGCTTTAAAGTATTACAAATACGAACATCTAAAAAGCAATTTCTGTGAAATTTCAAATTTATTTCCCCCCAAAAGGGATTTAGCTTTTTACGTTTTTCCTTATATTTAATAAAGAAATGATATTCATAAAATTCTTGGTTTAAAATACCGCAAGGAGGAATACCTAAAAATCAATTCCTACAATTTTCAATATTCCCCCTCCGAAGGAAGGGGGGGGGGAAGAAAACAAGATTGTCACATATCTTTACGTATTTTAACTTTACGTATTTTAAAGAAAATAGAGATTCATGAGACTCTTGCATTAAATTATTAAAAACATGGATAGCTAAAAACCAGTTTCAGGAATTTTCAAATTTTGTGGGGGAGGGGACAAAAAAAACGATGAAAATATAATTATTCATAAGATACTTGTTTTATTTTGAAGAATTGTTCATAAATGTTAAAATTGTGATAGAGTTGTGTATTTCGTCCTCGCTTGCCGGTGTGTTTTAGTCCTGACTTGCCGGTATGTGTTACGTCCTGGATTGCCGATGTGTATTACGTCTTCGATTGTCGGTGTGTATTACGTCTCTGTTTGCCGGTGTTGTTTTGTTCTTACTGTTCGGTATGTAATATGTCCTCGCTTGTCGGTGTGTATTAAGCACTGGCTTGCTAATCTGCATTAGGCCATCGATTGACAAAGTTTATTACGTCTTTCGTTGCCGGCGCGTATACCGTTATCGCTTGCTGCGTGAATTACGCCCTTGCTTACCAGTATTTGTTATTTTCTCACTTTGCGAAAGGCAAAGCGTCATCATTTACTGATGTTTAACGTATTACAGATACAAATACCAAAAAACTAATTTCTAAAATTTTTAAAATTTGCCTCTCCACAAGGGGGGGAATGGGCCAATACTATTGTTTCTATTTTATAAAAAGATATTCATAAGATTCATGGTTTGCAATATCACAGGGAGGAATACATAAAAATCAATTCTTGGAAGTTTCAAAATTCTTCCCCGAAGGGAGAGGGAGGGGTTGGGGGGGGGATATCCGTAATTTTCAAATTACTCTTAATACTTCTGTATATTACAATTTAAATTGAAATTTCAATCATTTTTGCTTTAAAGTATTCCAAACACGAATATCTAAAAACCAATTTCTGGAATTTTCACATTTCTTTCCCCAAAGGAGGGGCTGGGGACAAAAACGCGACGTTCATGTATCGTTTCGTATTTCAAACAAAAGATCGAATTCATAAGTAAATTATTACGCAGACAGATATTAAAAAACAAATTTTTGAAAATTTCAAAATTCGCACTCCAACGAGGGAGGGATACAGCTTTTTACATTTTTCATTATATTTCAATTATGAAATTATATTCATAAATTTCTTGGTTTAAAATACAGCAAGGAGGAATACCTAAAGATCAATGGGTAGAATTTTCAATATCCCCCTTTCAAAGGAAGGGGGGAAAGAAACAAGATTTTCACATAAATTTTCGTATTTTAAAGATTGTAGACATTCATAAGACTCTCGCCTTAAATTATCACAAACATGGATAGTTAAAAACATATTTCAGGATTTTTAGAATTTTGCATCCCCCCCCCCCCCTCCCGAAGTGAGGAAAATGACAATAATAAAATTTTCATATATCGTTTCTTATTTGAAAGGAAATATAATTATTCATAAGATTCTTGCTTTATTTTGAAGAATTAATTGTTCATAAAAGTTAAAATTGTGTATTTCGTCCTCGCTTGCCGGTGTGTTTTAGTCCTGACTTGCCGGTATGTATTACGTCCTGGGTTGCCGATGTGTATTACGTCTTCGATTGTCGGTGTGTATTACGTCTCTGTTTGCCGGTGGTCGTTTGTTCTTATTGTTTCGGTGTGTAGTATGTCCTCGCTTGTCGGTGTGTATTAAGCCCTGGCTTGCTAATCTGCATTAGGTCATCTATTGACAAAGTTTATCACGTCTTTCGTTGCCGGCGCGTATACCGTTTTCGCTTGCTGCATGAATTAGGTCCTTGCTTACCTGTATTTGTTATTTTCTCACTTTTCGAAATGCAAAGTGTCATCATTTATTGATGTTTAACGTAGTACAGATACAAATACCAAAAAACTAATTTCTGAAATTTTTAAAATTTGCCCCTCCACAAGGGGGGAATCGGTCAATACTATTGTTTCTATTTTATAAAAAGATATTCATAAGATTCTTGGTTTTTTTTTAATATATACTGCTAACCAGGCCCCTACCTGCCCGGCATGTATGCCTAGCTTAACGGGTTAGTACCTGGGTGCGGGGCGGAAATCGCCTGATCACAGCATGGCTGTGATCCACCTGACTATAGATTTGTTCACATCGCTGCTGTGCTTGCTCTCTTGTGATTTGCTACCGTTATCTTTGTTTGCCGGTTCAAGGTTTCTGTTTAACTTTGTTGAATTGACAGATTTAATAGGTCTCGTAATTTAGAACCTTGATCAGGTGACGAGACCCTCACCTGACTAGGCAACCCCTGAGGTATAATTCACAGGTAACTTGGAGGTCTTTGCACCCACGACGGATTTTACATGCACCAGGTGCCATTAGCGGACATAGATTTACATATTTACCATGTCTGTTGGCTTGTCACGTTCATGGTGGGTTGTCGCTGTAAAGATTCTTGGTTTACAATATCACAAGGAGGAATACATAAATATCAGTTCTTGGAAATTTCAAAATTCCTCCCCAAAGGAGGGGGGGGGCAAAATCGCAATTTTCAAATTACTCTTAATATTTCTATGTATTACAATTTAAATTTAAATTTAAATTATTTTAGCTTTAAAGTATTTCAAACACGAATATCTAAAAACCAATTTCTGGAATTTTCAAAAATATCCCCAAAATTTCCCCAAAAGAGGGGCTGGAGACGAAAACGCGATTTTTATGCATCGTTTCGTATTTAAAAAAAAAAAAATAGAATTCATAAGCTTCTTGCTTATATTATTATTACGGTGACAAATACAAAAAAACTAATATCTGAAAATTTCAAAATTCGCAGGGTGTGGTGGGGGGTGGGGGGAATACAGCTTTTTACATTTTTCATTATATTTCAATTAAGAAATGATATTCATATATTTTTTGGTTTAAAATATCGCAAGGAGGTATATTTAAAAATCAATTCCTAGAATTTTCAATATCCCTCCTCGAAAGGGAGAGGGGGGGGTGGGTGGCAGAAACAAGATTTGCACATATATTTTCGTATTTTAAAGAAAGTAGACATTCATAAGACTCTCCCCTTAAATTATTACAAACATGGATAGCTAAAAACCAATTTCAGAAATTTTCGAATTCTGCATCCCCCCCCCCCTCTGGAAGTGAGGAAGGGGACAAAAATAAGATTTTCATATATCGTTTTTTATTTGAAAAAAAAAAAAATTATTCATAAGATTCGTGTTTTTTTTTTTTTTTTTTTTTTTTTTTTAAAGAATTAATTGTTTATAAAAGTTAAATTTGTGTATTTCGTCCTCGTTTGCCGGTGTGTTTTACGTCCTGGCTTGCCGGTATGTATTACGTGCTTGCTCTCCGGTGTGTATTATGTCCTGGCTTGCCGGCGTGTATTACGTCCTATATTGCCGATGTGTATTACGTCTTCGATTGTCGGTGTTTACGTCTCTGTTTGCCGGTGTTCGTTTGTTCTTACTGTTCGGTGTGTAAGATGTCCTCGCTTGTCGGTGTGTATTCTGCATTAGGCCATCGATTGACAAAGTTTATTATGTCTTTCGTTGCCGGTGCGAATACCGCTTTCGCTTGCTGCGTGAATTACGTCCTTGCTCACCCGCATTTGTTATTTTCTCACTTTGCGAATTGCAAAGCGTCGTCATTTACTGATGTTTGACACATTACAAATACAGATACCGAAAAACTAATTTTGTTATGTTAATTTTTGTTATGTAGTCTAATAAATAATACTAAACAAACAAAAACTTATGCGTCCGTAACATTTTTTTAATTTTCGACCTTTCGAAAGTAAAGAAAAAAAAAAAAGATTTCCTTCACGTATAATTAGAAAAAAAAATTTATAGTACAAAAAATTAATTTTAATATATATTTTTGTCATTTAAAAAAAAAAAAAAATGCTTTTTTTTAAATGACAAAAGTGTAGATATTTTCTCATTTTAAAATAATTTTTTGAAACATTTTTTTAATGTTATTCATGACAGTTATGTCTTAATTTAAAGAATTAGATGTATTATTTATTCAATCTAGTATGTTATGGCTATAACAATACTTTTCTCTATATAAATGTAATATATTAATTTAGAAACATATTTGAGTTTTTAATTTAAAAACATATTTGAGAGCACCACCTCTTGAGTATACATAATCTGATACATACATAAAAAATGAATGAGCTTACTTTCTTATGATAAATAATTCGTTTATTAAATTTCATGTAATTTCTCCAAATAGATGTCGAGATGTGTGAATCTCAGTAATTATGAAAAAACAGTGCAGAATTATAAGGATATATATAAACACAAATGTCATTTCTTATAATGAGCATTTCGTATGTTATTTTTTGTGTAATTCCATGCAATGTAATTCCAAGCCTTGATTTGAGTATCGCAAAAATGATAGAATAAAGAACAGTATAGCAGCACCCCTAGTAACTTATGCGCACAAAAATTGCAGCAATGGTTTTTTTAATTGAAAGTACCTTGTATGCAAAATGTTGTGCAATTCCATATAATAGAAGCCGAGATCTGCCTATCCCAAAAATTCTGGAAAAAGGTGGAACAATAGCGCCACCTGTTCAGCGATATTCACCAAAATCTAATCAGCTACAATTTATATTAAGGTGCAACTAAATGTAAAATTTCCTGAAATTCTGTCCATTAATTTTTACACTAGCGATGCTGCAAATATTTCTGTCACACACAGACACACACAAAGACCCACAGATCTACAGCAGACAGACAGAAGTTTTTCCAAATGTTGTGGAGTTTTGGTGTTCTTTCTAAAACACAACTTACTTAAACTTAAAAAGCTCATTTATTACTCAATCTTCACTTGACAATTAAATATTTAGAAAAAAATAAGTATACCCTGATTAGCTCCACTGAAATCTGTTGCCATGGAAAAGGTAGCAAATTATATTAAACTAATCAAAATATCAAAACTTAAGAATCCGAATAGGTTAATACAACAATGATAATTTTGAACTCATCATTTTAAGACAATATTAAATGTAGTAAGGGGCAACAGATTTCTAAATCAAGTAGCATACTGGATTGCATAAAGAACACCCAACTCCACTCCAACCCGATCAAGCTCAAATCTCCATACACATTAAATTAACAAAAGTGTAATCATCATATAATTTGGAAAAATGCAGACAACCTGAAATTCCTCCAATATGAGGACCAAAAGGGGAAAGAGTTAAATCCGTTAATAGAATAGGGATATGATGATGTACTAAAATTTTAGAACAACCATAGAGATTCTGAACAAGATCCGATCGGTTAACCAAGAATCGTATAGTGGTGTATAATGACTGGATATTTTTTTTTTTTTTTTTTTTTTTTTTTTTTTTTACTTTTTAAAATAAAACAATTTTGGTGTATATTTTAGAAAAACAATGTTTCTGAAAGAGGAGAGTTAAAGCTTAATTTAACATTTTATGAAATTAAATTTAATATTACTGTTTCACTTATTAATCTATCCATCCTTAAATCAAGATCAAAAATACGATTGTATAACATTGAGTGAACTTCAATTTATGTTCATTAAAACAGTCAGTTATGAATTTAAACTTAAGAAATTTTAAAGTCCTAATTTAATAAAGTTGAATTTTCTCTCCCTTTTTTTTTTTTTTTTAATTAATCACAGAAAGGTTAGGCCATTCTTATAGGTCTACTGTGAATATAAAAAATTAATTATTTAGAGATTTATACAAAGAAAAACATACCAACTTTGATAATAAACAAAAAAAAAAACACAATTTATTTGAACATTTAAAATAATGAAGCAACTAAGTTATCAAAAATAATCTTAATAAAACAATATAACAGCTGATCTTTTAAGTTGAAACCACTCACTGGTTACTTTTAAATTACACATCATATTTTTAAAATTACCATCATATTACCATTTAATGGTCGTTCAAACATACAAACATTATATATTAACCTACAGACTGTTTCTGTTCATAATGTTTATTCTTATTGAAATTATCCAAAGATATTCATTTCACTTTTAAACTCTGGTATAGCAAACATATTTTTTTTTTTTTTTTTTAAAGAGGTACAAATAAATAAAAAGAAAAACTATGCAAATAGTACTTACAACAGGTAGAGAGTTCTACAATTTTAGTCAATGGGCACTTAGGAGCATTTCCTCCTTTTTCAAAATCTGATGAAGCACTTAAGCTGGAGTATTCAGGCTGGGGAAAAATTCAGACGTGGTTTCAAGCTAACATTCATCAATCCTCTCATCTCACTGCATCACTTGCCATCAACTACTAGGTCCATCATCTAGTCCGGAGGGGAAAATCGTTCTACGGTCCAGAACTTCACCGTCGGAGTCAGTAATTTCACCTTCCTGAAGCATGTGTTTTATTCGAAGATAGCCATCACCGTAACTCAGAACACTACGACTTCTAACGACCGGTTTAGTTCAATATCTATGATCACTTCTGATGGTTAAGAAGTCATAATCTTGGAGCGCCACTACGCCAAAAAAAAATAGGCTACACATATCTTCTTCTTAATTTCTCGTTAACAGTTATAGATCCGCAATTCGAAAATGCCCTTATAGCCTCTTTTCATCATAACATCATGATTTAGGATGGTTAATGTAGGGCCATCAATGCCCCACTCTCAAAAAAAAAATCTTCCAGAAACCTGTCCGCCTTCAACAACTTCGCGATCCAGCCCACAGGCCAATCTTCGAGCCCCGTAATAAGTCGAATTTTTTTACGAGTCAAACGACAGGTCTCTTGGCCAAGCAACAAGTGTCGTAAACATTCATTCTCCCGCGCTGCTTGAAAAACGGGACCGATCCACTCTGCCAGGGGTACGGGAATGGAAACAAAAGGAAAAATGGACTCATCGTGAAGACTACAGCTTGCCGCTCCACTCTGCCGGCCGCTTCATGGGGGAAGGAAACCATGCATCACCCCCATGGCGTGTGCTGAAGGGGGGTCCTGTTAGCCTCTGTTTACATGGGCGCCAGCTATCCGCCTGATAGCAGAGCCAATTGAAGCCTGACGTAAACTTACAAAGCCTAATTGCGTGTATAGTACACTCATAAGATAACGTAATTCTTATACAGGGCGGTCGGTCATTCTTATATCAAAGTCAGACTAGATGACTCCAAATTTTCCACCTGTGCAGTCTACTGACAAAACATCCCTCCCTTGCTGTCTGCTTTTCGTATTTGAAAACAGGAAGCAAAGCTAGACTATAAACGTTGAATTTACTTTGCAAAAAGAAAAAGAAAGAAGAAAAAATAAAAACTGATTTTATTATAATTATTACAATTACTTTTATTTATTTAAATTTTTATTAGAAACAGAAAAAAAGAGTGCTTTTAAATAAATGTTGAGAAAGTGATTTAAATAATTAATGTAGATTAAAAAAAAAAAATTTGTTGAAACCAACCGTAACAAGATTGCTCCCCCCGGCTAATTAAAAAAAAATTTTTTTGAGAAAACAAATTATTTTTTGAAAGGTAACTTGGTACCACATGGCATGCTGGGACCTCAACACTGAAAAAACTGACCCACAAACACAGATCATACATCGATCCGGGACGGGATCCAGAGAGTTCACCGCTGAAATACCACCCTGACAATATATTCCGGATATATACAACCAGAGCTCGCACATCCGTAGAAACCATTACCTAAAATATTACCTGAAACATGACCATAAAAGAGTACTACCAGAGGAGGGACCACAAGGCTGATTTTACCACTAAAATGACCAAGATATTTTCTGCACCTGTAAAAGAACACATGTTCCACCTGATTGTGAAACCTCACTTCCCTACTACTGTCATTCCTACGCATAACTGCATCCTTCCTGAGACTTCTGGCAACAGAACTGTAAATAATACATAAATTGAATTTTGAAAAAAAAAATTAGCCGAAAAAGAAGAGAAGTGCCCACTGATTAATTGTCACTATACTGCTTATATACATAACTTCAATAATTGGCATCACAGTATATTACAACACTATCTATTAATGTAAATAAGTACTAGTAATATCATAGTTACAACACTGTAAATGTCAATGAAATTTGTAAAACACATATTAATTCTATTATACAAAAATACACAAGAGCAACTGGTGACACACAAAAAAAAATATATACATATACATCTGTAAGACACAAATTATGGTATCACAGACCATGTTAGAGAATTACGCACACAATTGTAACAATTTTATATGAGAACACATGTTTGTTTTCGAACACAGTCTAATGATTCGGGATATTATGTAGATTTTACAAATGCACGTACAAGTAATGTGCATGGGAAAGAGTATCTCTGCCTCTGTGCTACTTATAGCAAAAAGCAGTTTCGGGCCTTTTGGGCACTACAGGGAAAACATTCCACAAAATAAAATAAAAAACAGGGGTGGTGACATATATCACCAGGAAGGAAAACACACATTCCACAAAAATAGGAAGTAGAATAAATAAAATAGTTAATTTTAGCACTTTTAGCCACACACAACAACATACAGGCATGTACATGAGACAGTATGTACTAGAAAAAGAAAAAGGGCCCACACTCCTTAAAGTTTAAGCTCAAATAAAACCACAAACTGTATAGTAAATAATAAATCTATCTAGTTAAAATGTAGAAATTAAAGTAAACACATACTTAAAAAGTTATATACAAAACACTGATGCATTAAAAAAAACTGAACTAAACAGATCTACCTCGGCAAGAGGGCATACAAAACACAACATCCTAAAAAAATTTTAAAGTAACAAAAATTACATTCGTTTCTTTTTTTTTTTTTTTGCAAAAATATACCCAAAATCTACGAAAACGGGGTGCGGACGGGTATATACCACATAATCTACCATAAAACAGACAAAAACCTTAAGTATAGGCATAAAAAGGGTTAAAAATGCCTACATGAGAGTATCAACACACAACCAAAACAAACCTTTAATACGCTAGAAAAACTAAGTTCCGTTTTAAAAATGTCAAAAAAAATAATTAAATATACATACACATTAACTAAACTATAAATAAATACAAATAAACAAGGTAAAATTGAATAAAAATGCTTGAATAACGAAAAAAGGTAGTTAGTATTTATAACTCGGACGGTCTCTTCTATCCCGTAGCGAATAGTCGGTTCTAGAAATCGATATTGAACGACTACTTCTATTCGATTTAGCAGCTGGACGAATCGATGAACGAGACCTGCGCGAATCGCTGTGCTCAGCAGTTGAACTGCTTTCTGCCGTGGCTGAATTTTTACCTACGCGCATTTCACTGCCTTCTGCCGTTGCTAAATTTTTATTTACGCACATCTCGTTATTCTCTGCCGCTGCAATCTCCGGAGAAATGGGAGGTGGGGGAGAGGGATTTATGATTTCAGTCGCGTCGCTGTCTGTTTCCTCCACTTCCGGCGCTACCGGAGTTTCGTTATTGTTGACGTTCACTACTGCTGGTGCGCGGTTACTATCATATGGTGCCCAGGGAATGAATCGGTTACGCTTACACCTGCGTACAGGAGGAGAATCGCGTGGTTGGTGTGGTGAATCGATGGTCACGTTTTCAGTCGATCCCAGGCCAATTGTTTGTTTTGGTTTACTGGACCAGATGGGGAGTCTGTCTTTGAAAGAAGACAACCTGTCAACATGGACAACCTGACAATTTTTGGGATTAGCAACTAGCGCTATTTTAAAATTAACCTCATTTAGCTTCTCAATTATAGTAAAAGGACCATTATTTTGCTTGCTTAATTTTTTTGTATTACCAGGGGCGACTGTGGGTGTAAATAACCACACAAGATCTCCTATTTTAAAATTTTTATCAACAGCTGTCTTTTCACGGTATTTTTCCTGCTGCTCAGAAACTTTAATTAAATTACTATGTACTTCAGTGTATACTTTTTGAAGAGCTGGGATTAAGAGTTCGCAAAAAGAGGGTGCATCATTATAATTAAAAGAAGGTGGTTGAGAAAAGAGATTATATGGTAGATTCATATTTCTGCCATACATAACTGCAGCTGGGCTAAGTTTAGTTGAAGAGTGGACAGCTGAACGCATAGCTAGTAGTGCAAATTTGAGTTTAGTGTCCCAGTCAGATTGATTTTGGTTGACTATGTGACAAAGTGCATTTTTAAGAGTACGATTCTGTCTCTCCACTTGCGAGTTGCCAGCCGGGTGATAAGATGAGGTCTTAATATGATTAATACCAAACATTTTATATACGTGCTCTATCGCATCTGAAATTAGATTCTTCGCGTTGTCCGTCGTAATAAAACAGGGCGCACCGTAGCGTGATATGAAATCAGCTAAAGTGTCCGCAATGACATCTGAAGTGGTTGAACTAACCGCATATGCTTCTGGCCACTTAGTAAATGAATCTATATATGCGACAATATACTTATTTCCCGAAAAAGTTTGCGGTAAGGGTCCAATGAGATCCAAATGAACCTTGTTCATGGGAAACTGGGGGGTCGGCATACGTTGCAGAGGGGCGAGCTGGTTCGCTCTATAAGCTCTCTTCTGCTGGCAACTAATACATGACTCCACTAGATGCTTGACATCTGACGACATTCCTGGCCAATAGAAGTGCTCACGAATGCGATCAATGGTCTTTTGAAAGGCTTGAGGACAAGCCGCTAGGGACTCATGTGTTAGTGCAAAAACTTGAGTAACCAATTCTTTTGGCACGACTAACTTTACAGATTTATTCAAAATAGCTGACTCCCTTGTATCCTCACAAACTAAAATGTCATCTCTAAAAAAAAATTTCATGTATTTAGGAGCAATTTCTACACCTTGGTCTAGTTTTCTTGCAATCTCGCAGCATTTCTTGTCTGATTTTTGTAATTCACCAATTTTTTCAAGTAGATTAGAATGAGGCATAAAAGTAACTTCCTTTTCGACTTGTATACAAAAATTACAATTAACAGTATCATTGGAGTTATCATTGTTGACATACCTCGAAAGGAAATCTGCGACACTGTTACACTTACCTTTAACAAACTTGATTGTAAAATTAAAGTCTGAGAGAGTGCAGATCCATTTAGCCATGCGAGATGTAGGGTCGTGAATTTTTAACATAAATGTTAGAGGCGCATGGTCTGTATAGATGAAAAAATGGGTATTAGCAATGTAACATTTGAAGTGGGCAGTAGCCCAAACTAAAGCTAGTAATTCCCTTTCAGTGGTGGAGTAGCGGGTCTCAGCATCTTTCAATTTTCTGCTGGCAAAGGCAACAGGATGGAGCATGTTATTTTCATCTAATTGTGATAACACTGCCCCTAATGCTTCGCCACTGGCATCAGTATATAAATGGAATTCTTTCTCAAAATCAGGGAGTGCAAGACATGGTTTTGAAATAAGAGCCATTTTAAGGTCTTCAAATTCTTTCTGTGCATCTTCATTCCACGAAAATTTTCCTGTCTCTTTCGTTAAGTTGATTAGATTTTTAGCTCTCTTAGTAAAATCTGGTATAAATCTCCTATAGAAAGATAGAGTTCCAATAAATGACCTAACAGCCTTTCGGGTAGTTGGAGGTTTAAAATTTTCTATTACGGCAATATTTTTATTGATAGGTGATACTTGGCCACTACAAATCTCAAAACCTAGATATTGTATTTTATTCGAAAGGAAAGTGCATTTACTGGGCTTAAGTTTAAGTTTATGCAGTCTTAACCTTTCAAAGACCATGCTAAGCTTCTCAAAATGAGAATTAACATCACTGGAGGCAATTACAATGTCGTCGATATAAACAAGAATTCCAAGATTGCCTAAATCACCGAAAATAGCATTCATAAGTCTTTGGAAACTGTTACCTGAATTTGAGAGCCCAAAACAGTTACGGGTCCACTCAAAAAGTCCCTTGTGGGTGATTATTGCAGTTTTATGCCTATCCTCTGGGCGAATAACCTGTTGAAAAAAACCACTAGTTAGATCTAGCGTTGAAAAAAATTTAGCCCCACTTAAAGCATCAACAGAGTCGGTAATGTTAGGTATTGGGTAAGCATCTTTAACAAGATTTTTATTTAATCTTCTGTAGTCAACAGCAAGTCGATAGGAACCGTCTGATTTCCGAACCAGAATAACCGGAGAAGCAAATTCAGACATGGAAGGGGAAATTATGTCCGCCTGTAACAAAGTATTAAGTTGGTCTTCCATTTCTTGACGTAATTTGTAGGGGACTCTGTAAGCTTTGCCTTTAACTGGTTTATTTGAAGTTAAGTTAATTTCATGCGGGATTGTTTCATAGCCGGGTAAATCTAAGACCGATGCTGCAAATACATCTTTGTTTTTGTCTAGAAAATTTTGCATTTTAAGTTTTAATGGGGGTTCTAAATGATCTAAATTAATTTCAGAGCTCCAAGTGAGATCAGCGTGATCAAAGTCACCAATTGGAGGGGCCAAATTTATATTATAGGTTAATTTATTATCAGTTACGGGTATATTTGACTGGTCTACACATTTTTGAATTTTGGCAACAAAGGTTCCTTTATTTAAATGAATACTATTGTCTGAAAAATTTGCAAATGAGATATATAGGCCATGTTCTTTAGTGCAAATGGCTCTGGAGGTAAGGAGACCTTGATTTAAATTTTTCGCCAAAGGTTCTAACATAACAATATCATTTTCCTTAATAAAATTTTCCTTATAACTTTTAACCTGGGCTAACATTTTTGACTGCCGGGGAATTGAAATTTTGCTACATAACACAGCGAAACTTATATTTTTATTTTTATTGGTTTTATCACTACTGCTATCTTCATTGCTCTCCTCCTCGACTTCAGGTACCTTATCCTCTATACTTACCAAATCTTCACTTTCATCAATATTACAAATTTCAGTAGTCTCTTCAGCTAAATTACCCTGAGTTACCTGACTCGCTGCTGAAAGAATGTTGTCGACACTTTGAATACTTGAAAAATTTTCAGTGTTATTACCCTCAGAGCTACCGCCTGATGTTGTTTGCATGCAAAAGTTCTGCGCAACACTTTCAACTTCCTTATCTGACTCAGTTTGAATGACTATCTCAACATCTTTTCCCATATTACTCAACTGCGGGTCCTGAACTACCATATTTTCACTACTATGATTCCCATTTTCAATATTAACTGAGTCATGAACTTTCTCACATGCACAATTTTCAGGAGGGCTATTGGCATTACTACTTTTTGAATTCTCCCCTACTTTGTTGACACATTTTATATTTACAGAATTATTTTTAACACAATCATTATTTATACAATTATTATTAGAATTTACACTATATACAGAGTTAGAAATATTTACAGAATTAGTAGCAAGACAAGTATTACACCCTGAAGTATTACTTGGGGTTTCTACGCTTTGTTTACATTGGCCTGAAACTGGCACTTTAAGAGCGACAGCATTTGTATCACAATTTATACTTGCCCGGTACTCTTTCAAAAATGGCATTCCCAAAATCATATTAAATTCCTCTGCTAATTTACCTTCCACTACATAGAATTCAGCTTGACATTGAACATTATCAAAAACAAATTTTAAAAATACTTTCTTATTTAGGTGAACTTTCTCACCGGTGACAGTCATAATGGGGATATTGCAATTCTCCATTTCAAAATTCTCTAAACAGTTACAATCAGTACCACTCAGGAGATTAATTGCAGAACCCGTGTCACATAATGCATTTAGGCAAACTTTATTTATGTAAATTCTTGCAGTTGGTAATGTATATGATTGGGGCTGAAACATACTATACACAGTTGGGGGGTCCAGGGGCCTGTTGGGGATCGACTTGACCACATCTGATCCGGCCACTAATAGTTTAAAGCCTCACTTTCATTGTTAGCTACTGGGGTGTTATTTACCGCCTGCTCTTCATTTCTGTTCGCAGCTGTGCTCCTATTGTTTTGGTAATAACCACCTGTTCTTCCCCTATATCCGCCTCGCTGATTGTGGTTCCCTCTAGGATTTTCACCTCTGTTTCTATAATTTTGCCCACGGCTCCTGAAATTTTGACCACCTCCCCTTCTAAAATTATAGTCGACAAAATTTAGTGGACAATCTCTGGCATAGTGGCCTTGTACGGAGCACCTATAGCAGGTTACGGGTCTTACCTCTTGGTTTTTCTCCTGTACATCCCTAGCCCTAAGATCAACTAAACTGTCTATCTTAGCTGCTAAAACATCAATTTGAGATTTTAGTTGGTCTATCTCCTTCTTTTGTGAGCTATCTTGCTGAAAAACTGCAGCACAGGGTAGGTTTTGGGTCAAATTAGGGTTGAGAATTTCCTCGCCGTGGTTGTAGAAAGGGTTAATGCTCCTATAAGCCTTTTCCTCAAGAAGCGCAATTTTGAAGACCTCTTCTGGGGATTGTGGATTTCTCGCAATTACCCCCTTTTGCACTTCTGGTGTAAGATTGCTCAACAGCATGGAGTGTAGTAGAGCCGTTCGGCTTTTATCGACTACTTCACCCTGGATACCTTACCTGGATTACAAGGGCTCTTAATGACATATCATATGCCTTGTCATAAAACTCCTGAACACTCATATTGGGTGGCTGTTTAAAATTTAAAAAATGACTGAGGGCAACATCTGGTGTGGCCTGTGAAGTATAACTCTCTTTTAAGATTTTTAATAGCTCATCAGATGTTTTTGCTTTGTGAATTTTTATTCGCCTAGAAGCAGCTCCTGATAATCTAGCTAACAAAACGAATTTTTTCTCCTCCTCATTCCAGTCGAATAATTTGGCAAAACTCTCAAATTTCTCAGAAAAATCTGAGAAGCAGACTGAGCTGGCCTCTCCATTGAATGGGGGAATGTTTGACAAATTATCCACTAAAGCATTTTTTCGCTGAATAGTGGCAATTGCTTCCGAGTGCTTATCAGCCATAGTTAGAGTTAGAAAATGACAAACAAACCAAAAAGAAAATGAAAAAAGGGGGGGGGGAAACTTAAAAATGAGAAAAAGAGAGGGGAAAGGAAAACCTTATAAATACATAAAACTTAAGTACAGGACTATGCTTTTTGTAAATAAGAAAAGGTTATGCTCACAAGGCATAATTTTGACTGGGAATTGTAGCTTACTAGCACAGAGAGAGAGCCTAGACCTCTTTTTACACTTGAACATATAAATAAAATTTTAATTGCAAAAACACCCAGTTGCTCTTTGATACATAAATACATACAAGTAAAAAAAAATCAATAACCCAGAGACCGAATTGTTACGGCTCCATTTGTTGTGGAGTTTTGGGGTTCTTTCTAAAACACAACTTACTTAAACTTAAAAAGCTCATTTATTACTCAATCTTCACTTGACAATTAAATATTTAGAAAAAAATAAGTATACCCTGATTAGCTCCACTGAAATCTGTTGCCATGGAAAAGGTAGCAAATTATATTAAACTAATCAAAATATCAAAACTTAAGAATCCGAATAGGTTAATACAACAATGATAATTTTGAACTCATCATTTTAAGACAATATTAAATGTAGTAAGGGGCAACAGATTTCTAAATCAAGTAGCATACTGGATTGCATAAAGAACACCCAACTCCACTCCAACCCGATCAAGCTCAAATCTCCATACACATTAAATTAACAAAAGTGTAATCATCATATAATTTGGAAAAATGCAGACAACCTGAAATTCCTCCAATATGAGGACCAAAAGGGGAAAGAGTTAAATCCGTTAATAGAATAGGGATATGATGATGTACTAAAATTTTAGAACAACCATAGAGATTCTGAACAAGATCCGATCGGTTAACCAAGAATCGTATAGTGGTGTATAATGACTGGATATTTTTTTTTTTTTTTTTTTTTTTTTTTTTTTTTTACTTTTTAAAATAAAACAATTTTGGTGTATATTTTAGAAAAACAATGTTTCTGAAAGAGGAGAGTTAAAGCTTAATTTAACATTTTATAAAATTAAATTTAATATTACTGTTTCACTTATTAATCTATCCATCCTTAAATCAAGATCAAAAATACGATTGTATAACATTGAGTGAACTTCAATTTATGTTCATTAAAACAGTCAGTTATGAATTTAAACTTAAGAAATTTTAAAGTCCTAATTTAATAAAGTTGAATTTTCTCTCCCTTTTTTTTTTTTTTTTTTATTAATCACAGAAAGGTTAGGCCATTCTTATAGGTCTACTGTGAATATAAAAAATTAATTATTTAGAGATTTATACAAAGAAAAACATACCAACTTTGATAATAAACAAAAAAAAAAAACACAATTTATTTGAACATTTAAAATAATGAAGCAACTAAGTTATCAAAAATAATCTTAATAAAACAATATAACAGCTGATCTTTTAAGTTGAAACCACTCACTGGTTACTTTTAAATTACACATCATATTTTTAAAATTACCATCATATTACCATTTAATGGTCGTTCAAACATACAAACATTATATATTAACCTACAGACTGTTTCTGTTCATAATGTTTATTCTTATTGAAATTATCCAAAGATATTCATTTCACTTTTAAACTCTGGTATAGCAAACATATTTTTTTTTTTTTTTTTTAAAGAGGTACAAATAAATAAAAAGAAAAACTATGCAAATAGTACTTACAACAGGTAGAGAGTTCTACAATTTTAGTCAATGGGCACTTAGGAGCATTTCCTCCTTTTTCAAAATCTGATGAAGCACTTAAGCTGGAGTATTCAGGCTGGGGAAAAATTCAGACGTGGTTTCAAGCTAACATTCATCAATCCTCTCATCTCACTGCATCACTTGCCATCAACTGCTAGGTCCATCATCTAGTCCGGAGGGGAAAATCGTTCTACGATCCAGAACTTCACCGTCGGAGTCAGTAATTTCACCTTCCTGAAGCATGTGTTTTATTCGAAGATAGCCATCACCGTAACTCAGAACACTACGACTTCTAACGACCGGTTTAGTTCAATATCTATGATCACTTCTGATGGTTAAGAAGTCATAATCTTGGAGCGCCACTACGCCAAAAAAAAATAGGCTACACATATCTTCTTAATTTCTCGTTAACAGTTATAGATCCGCAATTCGAAAATGCCCTTATAGCCTCTTTTCATCATAACATCATGATTTAGGATGGTTAATGTAGGGCCATCAATGCCCCACTCTCAAAAAAAAAAATCTTCCAGAAACCTGTCCGCCTTCAACAACTTCGCGATCCAGCCCACAGGCCAATCTTCGAGCCCCGTAATAAGTCGAATTTTTTTTACGAGTCAAACGACAGGTCTCTTGGCCAAGCAACAAGTGTCGTAAACATTCATTCTCCCGCGCTGCTTGAAAAACGGGACCGATCCACTCTGCCAGGGGTACGGGAATGGAAACAAAAGGAAAAATGGACTCATCGTGAAGACTACAGCTTGCCGCTCCACTCTGCCGGCCGCTTCATGGGGGAAGGAAACCATGCATCACCCCCATGGCGTGTGCTGAAGGGGGGTCCTGTTAGCCTCTGTTTACATGGGCGCCAGCTATCCGCCTGATAGCAGAGCCAATTGAAGCCTGACGTAAACTTACAAAGCCTAATTGCGTGTATAGTACACTCATAAGATAACGTAATTCTTATACAGGGCGGTCGGTCATTCTTATATCAAAGTCAGACTAGATGACTCCAAATTTTCCACCTGTGCAGTCTACTGACAAAACATCCCTCCCTTGCTGTCTGCTTTTCGTATTTGAAAACAGGAAGCAAAGCTAGACTATAAACGTTGAATTTACTTTGCAAAAAGAAAAAGAAAGAAGAAAAAATAAAAACTGATTTTATTATAATTATTACAATTACTTTTATTTATTTAAATTTTTATTAGAAACAGAAAAAAAGAGTGCTTTTAAATAAATGTTGAGAAAGTGATTTAAATAATTAATGTAGATTAAAAAAAAAAAAATTTGTTGAAACCAACCGTAACACAAAAATAGTTAAATTATGTTAAGGATAACCCAAAACGTATAAATCCGTCAAAAACCGGAAGTCAAAAATTTTCGCGATTCCAATACTTTCTTCTTATGTACATAAAAAAAAAAAAAAAAAAAAAAAAAAAATTAAAATGAATTTAATGATTAAATACTGAAATATATTTTTTTACACTTATAAATTTTCAGAATGTCCGGTGTTGATTGTGTGTATCATAACAGTAAATGTCCTCAATTGACTGTAAAATAATGAAGTCCTGAATTGATTGTGTGTATCGAGTTCACTGTGTATGTAGGTATGTATCAATGTCCCCATTTAAATTGCGAAAATACATTTTGTGAAGTTTTGAAATTTTCTCAAAAATCAAAGTTGATTCAGATTTAATGGAGGTATAAATAATAGTTATTCACCGAAAATAAACACTGGAAGTCGAAAATTTTCGCGATTCCAATATTTTTTTCTTATGTACATAAAATAAGATAAAAAACATTAAAATGAATTTAAAAGTTAAATGTTGAAATATATTTTTTACACTCATAAATGAGAAACGTGTAAATTATGCAGTAGCATAAAACTTTTTCAGAATGTCCGGGGTTGATTGTGTGTATCATAACAGTAAATGTCCCCAATTGATTGTAAAATAATGAAGTCCTGAATTCATTGTGTGTATCGAATTCACTGTGTATATAGGTGTGTATCAATGTCCCCATTTACATTGCGAAAATACATATTGGGAAATTTTGAAATTTTAACAAAAATCAAAGTTGATTCAGATATTATGGAGTATAAGTAATAATTATTCACCGAAAATAAACTTTTAAGTCTGTTATTTTTGAAGTCCTTAATTGGCGGTGTACACACAAAGTCCTGAGTTTGCACGTCTTGCCAACCTGTGTGTGTGTGTTTGTGCATACATTTTTTAATTGCAAAAATATGTGAACTATTCTAACTTTTTCTTATATTATTTATCATGAGACTGATCGAGTTAGCTATAAGTAATATTATGTTTACAAAACTTGTATGTACAGGGTGTTTACGATACTTATTATTAGTGTTAAAATGTTACAAATTTGGGGAATTTATCTTAGACTTCGATTTAAAATCGGACTTTACCATATTTTTGAATGAAAGTGACTTAGTAAATGTATAAGAATTTGATAAAATTTATGAATAATTAATATTTTTATCAAAGTTTAAGTAAGTTGTGACAAGACTTTTATATTTAAGTGATTGGTGTAAAGTATATTCAAGCTATGACAAAACACATGAGGTGGTTGACACCAGCAAGGCCAAACAGTTAAAGCAAAAGATGAATCATCAAAGCAGACGAAACAAGTCTAGACGAGTAAGAGATGAGTTAGCAAAACAGACGTGCAGCACAGAAACAAGACTGGACAAGTTTAGACAAACACGTGATGACGTCATTCAACACGTCAATATAAGAAACTAACAACTGCTATCAAGTAAGAGTGGAGGAAGAATGACCGAGCGAGTGTAGTTTGTATTTAAAGTTTATTCTTATCTCAAACCGGAAATGACGTCACAAACCGGAAGACTGGTAGCGCCTCTACGTCGATTGCAGCGCCCCCTAACAAAGTTAAGAGAGATAGGTTAGTCTAGTGAAAGAAAGCACAAGAAGTGGACGTGTTTTTCGGTAAGTATTTAATTCTATTTTGTTTCTGAAAGGTAAACGAGTTGTATAAAAATTAGCAAATAATTTAAAATCGAACTCACGTTAGTGTAAAAGTGTATGTTTTTTCTGCACATGTGCAGATATTTGATATGCACCAGTTGGTTACAAGGATTAACAATTAAATTATAGTCTCTCAATAGTTAAAATTAAAAAGTTAATTTTAATTAATTTAAAGAATTTTAAACTTTTTGTAAACTTTTAATTTTTTTAAACTATATTTTTGTTAACTTTTTTAACGTAACTTACAATTTTTTTAACATTAAAAACTTTTAGTAAACTTTATTTTTATGAAATTTTAATTTAAAAAAAATAACTTATTCAACCCTCTGTTATTAAGTAAACCTAACATATCAAATTTATTCACTTTAAACATAAATCCTAAGTTTATCAATAAGTCAATTTAACCTTTCGAAAAATATAATTAATTTAAAAAAACTATGTATCGGGTTCTATTCATTTTGTAGTACTTTAAGCAGTAAACCATTCAATTAAATTGAAAATTTAGATGATTTCCTTTATCGAATATCTTAAAACATCTCTAAATACTATAATATCATGGTTTTCTTACTTATACCTACCCTAAATTATCAAACCGTAAAATAATTTTTGTTGTGGGTTCGAATCCAAGTTAAAACTTTTAATTATCTCTTAATTCCATTACCCACCGATAGAGGGCGATACAAAAAAAACTATTATTTCATTTTAAAAGGTTCACATCTAAATTCTAATTAAATTCTAAGTCATTTCAAATTTTACTCTAGTCTTCTAAGATTAAACTTCTTCAAAAATTTAACTCCCCTTCTGCAATGCACTTCCAAGTTATCGCACCCTCCACAATTTTAACTCGTGACTTTCAAAACATTTGATTTTTTTTACACAATAATGTGATCGTTTGTTTTTTGAATGCTAATTTAATTTATTGTTTTTAAGTGTATCATTAAGAAATAACTTGAATATTAAATGAATTTAACCTTAAAAAAGAAACCCAATATATTCAACCAGTTGTTATCAGTGCCTTTGTGATGTAATTGTCAACGCATTCAGCTGTTAAGTGAAAAGGTAATGGTTCGATTCCATTCAAAGACAACTTTTCATTTTATTTTCCCATGTCCTTTTTCTTATGTAGGGGGAAATTTCAAAAAGTAGTCAAAGTTGTAGTTTATATTTCTCAAATATCTTAAATCTCAACTAAACGCCGTGCTCATAAACATACCCTGAACTATGATTTTATGACTTGATCAGTAAATATGCTACAAGTGACGTCAATTGTGGGGAAAAAACACATCTATAATTCCTAACATCGTGTCTTATCTTGTGAGTGCTTAAAAGTAACACATTTTCAATCGATTCTCTATAGTAGTTTAAGTTACATACAATAAATAGCTCGAGTTTATTTCACCAAAAATAAAATTTCCTTTAAAAGTTATGAAATTTTTCATGTTTTATATAATTTCAACAAATTTATTCACACTTTGTCTAAGACATTCAAAATGTTTAACAGTTGCTTATTTAAAAAAAGTGAATATTTTATAAAGTTTTATTTTTTAAATGAGTGCGGTTAAAAAATTTCAATATTAAATTCCACTAAGTTGAATTTTTTTACAGGTATACTATTTCCACTGCTTTGAAAATGTCGTGTTATTTTCAAAAAACTTTAACAATGTGTTAAGTCTGATGTTTAAAGTTATTAATTTTCCTTAGTTTAAAATATTGTATAAGTGTAAAGTTATTATTTTTCTTAGTTTAAAATATTGTATAAGTGTAAATTTATTATTTTTCTTAGTTTGAAATATTGTCTAAGTGTAAAGTTTACTTAAACTTAATTATTTTCTTTTGTCAATGTATCGAAATGTGTATTTGTTGCTTATTTTATAAAATGTATAACCTAGATATTTTTAAGTGTGTTAATTTCGTTAGGTCGAATTTTCTAAAATTTATAACCAACTAGATATTTTTCAAAGAAACTGTAACAATGCGTTAAGTCTAATTTTTCCTTAGTTTAAAATATTGTCTAAGTGTAAAGTTTACCAAAATGTAATTTTTTTATTTATCGAAACGTTTATTTTCTAAAATTTGTTACTTTATGTTAAATTTTCTAAAATTTTTAACCAACTATACATTTTTCCAAAACCTTTAACAATGTGTTAAGTCTATTTTTCCAACTTTCTTATCAATAAGTAAGATTAATACATATTCAAAGGAAAACCCATCGATGATTCATAACGTCACGTCTTACCTTGTTAGTGATTAAAAGTATCATAGATTTAAAATAACACATTTCCAATCATTCTCTTGTAGTTTAAGTAACATATAATAAATACATCACATTTATTTCATCATGTTTTACATAATTTCAACAAATTCATTCCCATTTTGTTTAAGACATTCAAAATGTTAAACAGTAGTTTATGTAGCATTGACAAACTGTTATAAGTAATTTATATAAAATAGTTACCATGAAAATAATAAAAAACTTATGATTTTTTAGTCAAAGACTATTTATTTATCATTTTCAATAACTACAATAGCAAAAACATGAATATACATGTTTCAAAACTAGTCCACACATTTTAAACCATTCTATATTTAGCTGTAGACAGTTCTAGATTTAATATTTGTTGCAATGCCCAATTAGATCCTTGTTGAGTGAATTTCTCAAAAGAGTTAATAATTTTCGTAAAGGCATCCTCAACATGTACAGGTATGTTTTGATTCGTCAATTCCAGTACAGTTCTTGAATGAAAATATGGGGTGATAGTATCTATATCACCGTCCGGTGTTTGGCGGCTTACAACAACTTTTGCAGTTGCATACCATTTCTTTGACCTTTTTACTTCTATCTGATAATTTAATTCATTCAAAACGTCCGACCGAATACTGTTAAAAAACGTGTGAAAATCTTGATCATTCTCCTCATTAGAATTTATTACAGTTTTAGTAAATACATTTAAAGCATTTTGTCTTTTAAAATGCTTCACTTTTTCATATAACGAATCTTTTAAAGATGTCGATTTGACAACTTTGGGTAGTACTTTGTGCGCGGTGTCTATATGACGTGATAAATCATATTTCCGATTAAATATTTCACTACACTGGATGCATTTATACTGCTTTCGGGGCTTATGGATCTTCTTATGTTTCAATAAGTCGTACTTTCTCGAAAACAGTTCATTGCATTTAATACACTTATATTGTTTGGGTGATTTGTGAATCTTTTCATGTTTCAATAAGTCGTACTTTCTTGAAAACAGTTCGTTGCAATCACCACACTTATGTTGTGTAGGTTCTTTTAAATGAGACAATTTATGGCGATTCAAAAGAGCTTTTCTAGAGAAAGCTTTTCGACAGATGACACACACAAAAGGTTTTTCTCCTGAATGGGTCATCAAATGTTGTTTTAAATGATCCTTTCGGAAAAAATCTTTGTTGCAAGTAAAACACACAAACTGTTTCTTTAGTCCTGATGATGTGGGTTTCACTCCATACTTCGAAACGGGTCCTTCTTTGGATAAAATTGTAGAATCCATCTCTTGATTATTTAATTCTGGTTATGAGGGTTGACACTTCAAGTTGGTTAGATCATCAACATAAGAATTCATAACTCGTTCCATATAAATGAAAAAAAAACTAGCTTAAATGAAAAAAAAAAAAACTAACTTAAACGAAAAATGCAACCTATTACACCGATGAGAAGGGACAGTATAATATTCTATTACACCGATGAGAAGGGACAGTATAATGTTATGAACTCATTTCATTGAAATTTATATAATGATAGAGGGCGCTCGTGTAAAAATACTAACATTTTATTGGTTTAAAATACTAATATTTTATTGGTTTAAAAATACGTCACGTGATTATTTCATCCTATAATGTTATAAGCTCAATCACGACTTAATTCTTGCACAATGATTGAGAAGGTCTTACCTATCAGAATTTCGTACATTTGTAAGTAGAAATATTTATTACTTTCGTATCTATTGCTTTTAGAAATAATATTTTACTTATCAAGTTGCTTAATTTCTAAATGATGTATTCTAAAACGCCTTTTATGTCTTATGTGTATAAAGTCTACCAAAATAGGGGAAAAAGAGGGGTGTGTAAAGTATTTGTAAAATTGAAATACGTTAATTTATAAACACTAGATTCCATTCTCTTTTTTTTTTTAAATGTTGCTTGTATAAAGTCAAATCTATTGAAAATTTATTTTAATCGTATAACTCTAAACAAAATACCCGCTCTCTTTAATAAGTTAAATAGTCACTAAATTCTTGTTAAAATTTTTTCATATGAAAGGGAAAAAATCGTTCAAATTGTATGTTTAGTGTGATATATCATATTGTATGTTTCTATAAATCAAATCTTGCATGTCGAATCACTTATTAACTGAATGTAATGATTATGAATTGCGTGTTGTGACTGGTTGGTTAAATATAGGGTTGATTATCTGCGTTAGGGATAAGTGTCTCCATGTAGGTCTTTCTAAGGTGTTCTTACCCATATTGACAAGTTTCGAAGAAAACTTCGAACGGTTAGGTCGACGACCGTGAGAGAGGTTTAAACCTAACACCTTCCATCTATCAGCTTTGAGAGTAGAACCTCTCAGCCGCTAGTCTTATGTGTTGTGTTTTTATAAATAATATTTTTCTTGTTTAATCACTTAACTCCAAAATGAAATGTTTCTAAGACACTTTGTCATGTCTTAAGTGAAACATATTTAACTAAAGAAGGATGTAGTATTTGTGACATAAGTTATTCTACAGTACCCTTTTAAGAAAAAGAAAAAGAAAAAAAAAGAATCTATTACAAGTTAATTAAAAAAACATATAATTAAAAAATATATTGTTTAATTAGTATAAAAACGATTATTTAAGTTACTCCACAAATTTGTAAACTTAAAAAACGGAAGATATAATGTAAGAGAAAGTATGACAAATCTTTTTTTCCTTTGAAAGATTAGTCTTAAAGACTTGAATTAATTTTTCCCTAAAAATGCCACATTAATTTCAGTACACAAGTTTGTGAAACGGCTTTTGCAGGAAAATAGTACGGTGAATACAATATTAAGCATTGTAATTTAATTCAATAACACAAATGCGTGGGTGTATAGCTTATAGTTACATTTGTAAAAATCACTTTGCTTTCGTTTTTAAAATATGTAAACACGTTATTTTTCGTAACAAAACTCTATTTCGAATATAAGGTTAATACAAGAAAGAATCAAGCATGCTATTTTTGTCAATCTCTATAAATGACATTTCATAGTATTTTCATATAAAAATTTTCCTTCTAAATTATTATTTCGAATATAGAAATGATCTGTTGACAGAATGTTGTAAGAGAAATGTGCTTGTAAATTAAACAAACAGATGTACTAGCATTCATATTAAACCAAAACTCGCGAATTACTCAATAGCTAAAGACAATTTCCTGCAGTTCATTAAAACTATGATAAAGATATCTCAACGCAGGTCTGAAGCCCCATCTCTCGCATTTAAAGAGATAACAACACATACACATCCTTGATAACCTAAGATAAGACATGTGTGGTACAGAACATTGTAGGTTCTAACGTCACTAAAAATTTAAATAATACGTAACCCACTACAAAAAAAAAAAAAAAAAAAATATAAAAAATAATTTGAAACGCTTTAAATGAAAAAAAAAAAAAAAAAGAAAAGAAAACTCTTTAAATAAAAAATAAAATAAAATTTCACCCTCTACAAAGAACAAAATCTACGTGTATATTCCTGTATTTTTCTTATGGCTTAATCACTTCCGGTCTTTTAAACTGCCTTTCCTGTTGCAACAAGCTCCCAAACATGTTCCCAAAACATGTTTACTGCTTCCTGAAAACCCTTTTTGGAAAAAGCATGTCTAATCCGGTTTCAAGTCTTACTTCCTGTCGCGTTTCCAGTCTTAAAATAAATTTCATGTAAAACTTTTAGAAAGTAAAACAAATTCAGAAAGATTTCCATTTTTATATTAGGTGTTAGTTAGCAAATAAAATTTTTATTTCAGGTGGAAAAAAAAAAAAAAAAAAAAAAAAAAAAAAGATACATTTTATGTTAAATTTTTACAAAGTAAGAAATAATTCCATTTTTATTTCAGGTTAGCATAAGCCCCCCACAAAAATAAGCCCTCCCCCTCTCTCCTTATCGCATTCACTTCCTGTCGTGTTTCCGGTTAAACTTCCTTTCGCGTTTCCGATCATACTTCCTGTTCACTTCCTGTCTCAACATGCCTGTTATCCCTACCTGCGACTTCCAGTGTCCACACCTGCCACTTCCGGTAACCTTGAACTTCACCTTCAGAGGTCGACTGCGCGAACTGCGCTGGCGTAGAACCCCTATTTATTATCTACTGACCGCATTTGAATTTTCGAACCATTTTCGCGGTCACCATACATATTTATTTATACATACGTATAAGTAGCATAGTACATACATGCCGATAAGAATGTTTCAACAAATTATTTTCTGAAGATTCTCAAGAAAATAAACTTCTTTACGAACAGAACAAAACAATTATTCCAAATAACTGTAAGGACAATTAACAGTTAAGGGTTTTAGACATTCAAATTTCTTTCAGTTGTTTTTGAATTTTAAAAATTAGTGGCTCACTACTCATACATATTTAGCGTGAACGAATTTTTAGAAATTAATATTTACTGGAATATGCAAAGATTTTAATTATACAGTTTATAATTACCTTAATTTTAAGAATGAAAATCTATTTTTATAAAACATTGCTAGATTAAAATTAATTATACAACTATTAATTACTGACAATATTTTATATTTTTCAACAGTTAACAGTTAAATGTGTTATTTATATATGCAAAAATTATATATTTCATGTGTGTACGGCAGTTTACTGTTTAAAAAAAAGAAAAAAAAGTCTTTTAAAAGTTAAAAATTTTAAATCTGTGTTATTAAAAACATTTCTTTTATTAAAGAAAGCTTTTTGTTCTTTAATTTTCACTAATTTTATTTTTCGTTATTCTTGTTAATGTGGTGGATATACATCGTATTGAAAAACGGAAAAGTGCATGTTCAATAGTTTTGAAAAATCTATTTAGGGATATCAAAGTTACCCTTTTTCTAAAATATTAAACACGTATTTTCCGTTTTTCAATCTGATGTATATTTCTCGAGTTATTGGAGCGTTTCCAGACATTACAATGGTAACGATTCTCAAAGCATTGCACTCTATTACAGCGTCATCTAAAATGTTTCGAAGAAAATGTTCAATACAACAGTTACGTATTTTTTCCCGTAGAATCCGAATCTGCAATAAAAAATGGGGGGGTTGATCATTTGAGATTTCAAAGTTGCCCCCCTTTCCCCGCGGGGGGGGGAACTTTGATACCACTAAATAGATTTTTCAAATATATTGAACATGCATTTTGCCGTTTTACAATCCGATGTATATTTCTCGAGTTATTTGACCGTTTCCAGACTTTTCGGACACCCTGTATACGTATTCATATATCCGGGAAATCATTTATAAATATTTTATATTTTATTAAATAAAACATTTAACAGAACGTTAAAGTTAATATTCAACATTAAAAACAGAGTTCTTCATATGCTGTTTGCAACAAATCAGAACTGCATTGAAATAATATTAAACATAAAAGCATATAAAGCAACAAAAATTTCTAAAGCATTCATTTGGTAATTTGAACTGTTTTAAAATGTTAAGTACCATGTTTTGGTGGCAAATAGAAAGCAGTTACTAATAACTTTTGCAACTAAATTTCAGAAAATATTTATTTCTGAAACGAAATCTGTTTTAATTCAACGAAATCCAAAACAAAAGCAGATTTATTTTTAAAATAAAGACAAGTATCTATTTAATATTTATGTTACATCTCGACTGAATATTTAAAAATGCCATTATGTTCTTTTCAGCCTTAAATGAGCAATGGCTATTTTCTTTTCTCGATGTAGAATTACGCTTCTTTTGTTTCGTGCAGTAGATCATGTCATCTGGTTAAACTTAATTAATTTTAAATAACACGATTGTTCTCCTGCAAGATTAATTATATATTTTTGATACGGTAGACAGATAATGATGTGGTATTCTTTTTTATTTATTAAATTTCTCTACGTGTTTCATACTAAATAATTTTCGCTTATTTTAGTGTATTTAAAAGATGAAAAGAAAATGCAAAGTTGTATAGAAATGATTAAAGTCTTCTATTATGCTATATATGTCGCTTTCCGTGAATATTGTGAGACAGCTATCTTATCATGGACAATCTTGATCTCTGGTTATGTATTTTTATAAACTGGTTACACTCCTTGTAATCATGTGTGCAAGGTTCGATTATAAATTAACCATCCTTTCGGAACTCCAATGTAAAAATATCCGTGATGGAGTTTTAGGCATTTACAACGTTTTCAGTATGACTGGTATTTACAGTGATTTGCTACCGCGTATTCAAACTTTGAGATGTGGTACAGCAAACACTTTTTGTATAGGAGAAATGGGTCGCACTGCCCTTATTCAGTCGTACATACAAGTTGTCTCACTCATAGTTGAACTCGAGTTTTCGTTCACAACATTAGTGTTAATGAAGATAATTCTCCGATATATTCAACAGACTTACTTTACCCTGTGTAAAATGTTATAGATATCAACGGAAGTCCACTGTAATTAGGTCAGTGATCCATATGTACAGTGAACTACATTTAAATTACAAAGTGCCTGGCAATGACCACGATCCTAATAACACATGTGTTATTAGTATCGTGGTCATTTCCAGCAATTCTTTGTACGTCATCAAATTTCGTAGAAATCAAAGTATGTCTGTTGAAAATATTCATAAAATACTTTCATTATTGTTAAAGCTATGAACAAAAACTGGGGTTCGAGATGCAGTGAGACACCTTGTATTTATGACTGCATAATGTGACTGTGAGACAGATTTCCTATACAAATAATGTTTGTTTTGGTCAGCTGTACTACCCCTCATATTTTGCACACGTGGTAACAAATGACCCTGTATACACTTCACTATGACGAGAATACTACGAGAAAACCATCATTCGCGTGAAGTAGCGACAATGTCAAGAAGAAGAGTTATATTTGGGTCTTTTTCTTTTATGTCACATGTAAGTCACGATTCATTTAAGGAAAATATTGAATTACAAGTGCAACATTGCGAACATTGCACAATTCTGACAAAATTTAGATACGAAGCTCATATTATACGTATCGTTAATAGACGGGTTTACTTCAATATCAATCATTTTATTAATTTTATCTCCATCATTCTCATTGATAAAGCTATCGTACGCTTTGACATTTTTTGAACTGAGTGCAAAAATGTCCAGACCGGTAGTCGAATACATGACATTTGGCTTAAATTGTCAACGTTGAGCCTATTGAGATACCTGGACTAACAACAGGAAGTAACATTCACTCAGACAAACTTTCGGCAAAAGAATTTTGTCAAGTGATTATTGGTCCATTTAACTCAATAGGCAGAATGTTGGAAATTTAAGCAAGATGTATTGGGTTTGACTCCCGCATTGCACACTTTTTCCCTCAATTGGGAACATGTCAATAGCATTTATTACCAAGACACTCGTTTTATGGTAATTTATAAGAAATAAAAATTGGCTTTTTTGCAAGTTTCACTAAAAAATTGCAGAAAGATATAAAGAAATGAAACACTTAAAATGTAGCACTTTAATATGTACGAAACGGTGAACCATAACATATGCAATAGACTTAGTTGTACGCTTTTTTGCAGTAGGATGAATAATTTTATTATAAGATAAAGCCAGGAGAGATGGCGCGGTCGGAGAGATTGTGCATATAGAGGTTGGGGGGGGAAGGAGTAGAGTGAGCTCGCAGCGACTCCAAGTAGTTGTACAACAACAGTAGTGGAGTGTCTACTTGAAAGTGCACGTTGATTGCTTTGAGCGTCTAAGATAAAGTATTACTATTTTGTTTTGTTTTCCCAAAGTAAGTGCTTGAATTTTCATAGTCATTCATCAGAATTTCTATACAATGTCAATAGTACAAAATATTTTAAACTTAAACGATTTCTCATAAGCTACTAATCTAGACTAACAATGTGAACATCAACGGTTCGTTTTAGTAGCGGCCATGTTTAAATAAAAGGCCGCGCAATCTCTCCTACTGAAATTGGAGAGTTTGCGCATCTGCTACTTAGGAGAGATGACGCATTGTTCCCAATAGTTTCCATGCTAGGAGAGATTACGCAGCTTATTGGTAAATTTGCATAAAAATATGAAAAATGAAAATGGACTAATTTTAAGTTAAACGTGTTATTAAGTAACACAATTTTATTTTGTAATCTTATCTGGACTTGCTTTTTCTGATACTTTATTTTTTCTTCTTTTAATAAAATTTTTTTAATCGTTTTTAAAATTATTTCCTTTTTCTGATTCTTTAATCATTAGGTTGAAATATTCACTCCTAATACAATAATATTTGTTCACGAAAACCTTACAGCAATGTCATTTAAGTGTAATTATTATTGTTAACAATTAAGTTGTAGTTATTATTAGTAACAATCTCTCCTACCCATGTGTGCTATCACACCAATCCTGTAAGGACAGATTGCGCAAAATAACTTTCTGTGTTTTATTACAACTGTTCTATTAAATTGCAACTTAACAACAAAATAGCAATGGAAATGCATAAAAAACAAAATAAGTAAAAATTATTCATGGATAGTTTAGCAAAAAATTAATATTTAGATTTTTTATTGCCATTCTTTTGAATTGTGCGCAGACTCTCCTAGCTTTACCTTAATACAAAATATGTTTAAAAAATAAGATGATCGTTTGTGAAACTTGATTTTCAATTAGTTATACAGACTTGTGTATAAATTATACACACGGAGCTTTTATGGTGTATGTTACGGTAAAAACACCGCGCAAAATATTATAATTTTTGTTTTAACTTTATAAGTTTTTTGTACCATTCTTACTTTATTTGTCGCACTGTATTTTATCTACTACATTTTACTACACAATTTATATAAAAAGTATTATTTCCATAATATCATACGAGAGAATTAATTATAGTAGAAATGAAAACATATCAGAAGTTTTACAGTATCAGTAACTTTCTAATACTTGTTAAATTTAATTAATTGAGAGGCTCTAAAAATTTTTCCATGCAAAGCAAATTACTCGAATTTAATTATAATTAATATGTTTTTCGGTGAAATTTGAATACATGATGTTGGAAAGAGTATTTTAGAAGAAGTGAGAGTAAGTTTGTAACTAAATTAAAACTTGGAGGAATATGAATTTATTTGGGATAGAATATAAATTATCTGCATTGCACGTAAAATACGCAACGAATTTTTGCATAATTGCGTTAAATTCAAATAAGTAATTAATTTAGCTTGTGTGATTCAAGCTGGAGTATAATGAAGTAATTTGTTTCCAATAAATATGCTCCACGTGAAAAGTTTCCTGTTTTTGTATATATTTTTTTCATTATTAGTGAAATCAATTACTTAATTTTAATGCGCTATTTAAATAATCCGTGTTTCGAATTTTGTTTTTTTTTAAGTAAATAATGGTACAATACATATGTGCATGTCAATATAATTATTGAATATAAAAAAGCAATAAAAACAGTAAAAGCAATGCATACAAACATTTTTTTTTTAATTTCGTGAGGGGTATCTTATAGGAGTAATTTTCTTTTCGATTCTATATGTCAATTCTTTTCTCCGATAAAAACCCTTAAAATTTTATATATCCTTTCTAGAGTAATTCAGCAGACCTTTGAAAAATGTGTTGACTGCTACAAGTATAAAAATCAAATTCTGAAAATCATTTATTAAAAAATCATATAAATATATATTAAACTAGCAGTTACCCGTGATTTCGTTCACGTAACATTAAAATAATAATAAATGCAGTATTTGAACAAAACATTTCACTCCTGATAATTAAAAGATATATATAATTAACAAACGCTTTAACATTTTTTATAGGAGACAATACGGCATTTCTTTGTTATAAGGGCATTAATAAAACTCCGTCTTAAAAAATGAAATATTCCGCCAAATAATATAAACAATCGCGAAAATGAAACTGCAACACTGCAACCAATTGAAAAAGGAGTTCAAGCAGAGTGAAAAAATGAAAATCTAGAATACAATTAAGTGTTTACCACGAAAAAAAAACTGGTTACAAAAATGTATTTTACTTTTGTGACAAATTTCGCTCGCTAAAGAAAGCAAATTGACTACGGACCTGATTACAGAGTCTAACAATCTTATTCTTGGCTATTTTCTACCTATATATGAAAAAAAATCTACTATATACAACGCGCTTTCACGTTTATAATATTAGGAATTTCCTTATTTTTAGAAGTTGACACAATCGGCTTGTTCAAGTCTACGCAATTGGGATTGAGGAAAATTCTCATTACTTTTTTATTTCTTCTTTGCTCTTGCATTAAGCAAATTTTTCGATACAATTTATTCTCATTTCGACAATATTACTGCTTATTATTTTAAAAAAACAAACATTGCAAATACATTTAAACATTTTAGTGGAATCTATGCCATTTTTCTTATCCTATAAAACTTTAAAAAATCTATTACCCCCCCCCCCCCCCCCACAAAAAATGGACAGAAAGAAAGAAAGAAAAAGCGAAAGAAAGAAAGAAAAGAAGAAAGAAAGAAAGAAAAAGAAAAAAAAAGCCAGTTTTAAATATACCAATAATCTTACTTTTTACTCCTTTAAAGTTGAAAAAAACGTGCAATTAAAATACGGTTGCCAAACCAAGATCTACAAACGTATCTCGATTGTGCCAATGAACTGCTACGGACCCGATTACAGTGCTTAACCATCCTTATCTTGGCTATATTCTACCTATATATGAAAAAAGTTCTACTATATACAACGCGCTTTCACGTTTATAATATTAGGAATTTGCTTATTTTTAGGAGTTGGCACGATCTGCTTGTTCAAGTGTACGCAATTCCGATTGAGGAAAATTTTCATTACTTGTTTTTTGCTCTTGCATTAAGCGAATTTTTCGATAAATTTTATTTTCATTTCGATAACATCTTTGTTTATTTAAAAATTTTAAAAGCATTGCAAATATATTTAAATATTGTAAAGGAATCTATCCCATTTTTCTAATACTATAAAACTTTACAAAAATCTATTACATAAAGAAAAAAAAAAAAAAAAAAAAAAAAAGAAAAGAAAAAGCCATTTTTATAAATGATAATAAACTTTTTACTCCTTTAAAGCTGAAAGAAACATGTAATTAAATTCCTTAATTTTAATACTGTAGAGGGGAAAAACATGTTACTTTGATGAAATAATATTAAATCTTTAGGTTTTAATGAACGAAAATGTCACTTTCTTTTTAAAACAAAGTCATTTTCATTCAAATTTCCTGAGATGAACGCCTTAAGAATTAACTCTCATCAATTATTGTTTTATATTTATTTTTTTTTTCAGGCAATCGAGTTATTATTATTATTTTTTGTTTCTATAAATGAAAAAAAAAACTACTCCCCGTTAATCATAACGTCATTTCCGACATGGATAATTTTGCGGTGATATTTACAGACATTTGCTCTCCATTTTCTTCTCAAACATTTTTTAAAACTTTATAAGAAATTTAAATTAAAAATACAGTATATTTATGTTAGCTGAGAGCAGATAATAAAACTCGCCATCATTCTTATTGTATTCATTTCATTTAAAATACAGAGCTTTAATTTTAAACACATACATTATTTAACATACATATATTACATGCATTTAAAATACATATAATATATACATTTGAAATATACACATTTCAAGTGAAAAAAAAAAAAAAAAAAAAAAAAAAAAAAAAAAAGGGGGGGGGGGCAGAAAGAAAAGAAAAGAAAAGAAAAAAGAAACAAAATAATAAGTAGTAATTTCATAATTCAAGATCATTTTATTTTAACATCAAAGCATATCGGTTTTATTTTCGATATTTATGAAGTCATAATCGTCTGCTTTCCTTACTTATACTCTTATTCATGCATCTTGTATTATTTACCCTGTGATTATTATCAAATGCTGGAGAATACGTGTTTTATTTATAATAATGTTATTTCATCTTCTATTTAAACCTTACATTTTTTTATTTCATTTTCATTTTTCACGTGGAAAATTTTCTATTGAAAATAAATTTTTGAGTATAAATTATTATTCCCAGTTTTGATTTAGTATTGGTAACGATAAAATATTAGCAACGATAAAGTAAATTTAATAATTTTAAAATTCTATACGAAAAACAAATGTCCATTTATTCTCTATGAAAATAATAAAATTTTGAATTATTAAGAAATTCTTGAAAATATACGTTTTATTTCTAAAAATGATATTACATATTCTTTTTAATTATTAATCTTTTTTATTTCACTTTTGCTTTTCAAGTGGAAATTTTTCATTTGAAAATAAATTGTTGTGTAAAATTTATTTTTCCGGGTTTTCATTTAGTATTGGCAACGATAAAGTTATTTTAACCATTTTAAAATTTTATACGAAAAAAAATTCCATTTACTCGCTATGAAAATAATGAAATTTTGAATTATTAAGAAACATATTTGAATAAAATAAACAAAATTCAGCCTATGTTCATTTCCGGGTTATAATCCACCTGAATGCAAAGATACAGGGCCATTAAATTCTCCATTTTGACGCTGGCTTCAGCCAAACATTTAAATACACAATCGGATATATAATATTATTAGGATTAGGATTACCTGAAATCTTTCGATGAATTCCACCCTTATGAACGCAAAAATAAGAAGGAAAACACCAGAATAATAGAATATATCCATTGTTTGTACAAATGTTTACCTATTCTGAAATGCTGCTGTTGTTTACCTAATGTTTATCTATATTTCGTAGTTTTAATGTGGGTGACGCATACTACGAATTTATTCTACACAGAATATCTCTTTAACGTATTGAAATTTTGTTATAAAAAATCCCACCTAATCTTCTACTTATTGAGAATTCACATTAAAAGTCATATCAGCAGTTAAATTTCAATAAGAGTTTGTATAACTAATTATAGTTCAATATTATTTGTATCATTTTAAATTCTATTATGCAGTGTTATAGTATACATTCTTTCTTAATACATGAATGATACATGAAAAATAATACATGTTACTGAAATAACTTTACAGGGTTCTTTTTTTCTACAAATCAATGCTTTTGAATATACTTTTTCATTTAATCTTTTTTCTAGCAATTCAGAAAAACAGCATATTTCTGCTAACAATTTTAAATATATAATAATATATTTCATTGATTTTTTTTAAGGTGATATATTTTATTAATATTTTATTTCATGTGGTAGTGACAAACATTGTATAAATTTTATGTTTGTATAAAATTTAAATTAAACATATAACGAAATTTGCTTATTTTATCATGATATAAAATTTAAATTAAACATATAATAAAATTTACGTATTTTATTATGAAGATTTGAATACTAAATTAGTAATTTTTCAAAAATACTTTTTCTCATGTTGCTTAAACTATAAAAAGTTACTTCGAAAAAAATATATATATTAATAAATTTTGAATGCATTATTTAAAGTTTAAATTTTATGTCTTAAAAATCTGCTAAATTAATATCTGCCTAATAATAACCTAATAATCTGCTAAATTTTGTATAACATTATGAAAAAATTGTAGCAATAATTAAACACGTTTAAAGGAGAATATTACCCCCCATTTTCAATTTTCTTCTACTTTAATTCTATTTTCTTCTTAAACAAACTTTATCTATCAAATTACAATGAAAATAAATGATGTTATGTTTCAAGACATCGAGTTAGAAAAAATAAAGTAGTTGATAAAATTTATCTAAACAAATAATTTTAAAGACGAAAGGCATATGACTAAATGAAAAATGATGAAAAGGGTTCGCTAAATAATGACTTTTGTAGACATTTAATCTGATTAATAGATTCCACAAAATGGATTCTGTTAAAGAAAGGCAAGATTCGAATTCCATGAAATATTTTAAACATTGTAATGGGTAAACATTGTGTTGAAATTGAAACCACTTAAATGTTAATGAACAAATTTATTCAGAATTCGTTTATGATGAATATTAGTAATTGCCAAAATAAACTAAATAATTTGTTTAGAAATATTCAATTTAATGATTCTACGTGCTTTTCAAAAAAAAAAAAAAATTGTAATAATGGTTTACAAACGGTTTGTAATTATGTTTATTTTTTATTTATATGCAAAAATATTTAAACCACAAAAGTTTGATTGTACAATATTTTTTTTATTGTGAAACGATATATTTCTGAGTTACAAATTAGCATTTCAAAAATATAAATATTAGAATGTACGATACCGTTAAAAACTTTATTGGTAAACAGATTCCACAACCCACAGGTGTTACATTTTACGATTCTCGTTAGAAAATTACGCATCCAGAAAATGATTTTTTTTATTTCTTCCATTTATACATTCATTTATTTATTTATTTTGAAATGACGGGGGAGATTTAAATACCTTGAAAAAGGGATACTTGATTATGTAATAATAGGGTTGCCATGTAACTTATGACAAAAATTCTAATGATCATTAAAAAAATAAATAAAATGTTTTATTTTTACACCTTTCTCTACTCGTAAGAGGAAAACATTTTTTTTTATTTACTTTCGATTACTCACAGATTTACACGTTTAGCTATGTCTTTCATACTATTTCTTTATATTATAAAAATGTCCGTTTGTCTGTCTGCGTTCTGTGGGTGCCCTAACTCAATAACTAATGCACGGAATGTCAGGAAACATGCTATTAATTTTGACCTTGATATAAAATTATGCATATTAGAATTTGATGTGCAATGTCCAACCGATGGCACTGCTTTTCATGCTTCTATCGATATGCGTGATAGCTTCAATTAAATAAATACGCACATTACACATAAATAGCTTTCTTTTTAGTTAAAATAGTTATTTGCTCATTTTTTAATAATCACGTTCATAAAATTTTATTCGCAAATGAAAGTAATTACATTTAGTTTTAGTTTGTAATGGCTTGTAATTTTAGAAATTAATGTATACTGTGTTAATGAAAATATGTAAGGCTAATTCTTATACACATATACATATTAAGATTTTATCTGAGTACTTCTTATTATTTCATTAACATGTATTTAAAGAAATCAGTTGGTTGCATTACTTGACATGCTTAAATCATGCGTCAGTCATTAATAAATTTAATTCAGATGCAACAAACATAATTTTGTTTTAATTGCAACAATATTTGAGTTTAAAAATCTGATATCAATTAAAATTATAAAATATTCTGTCTTCAGAGATAAAGATGATGGAGGTAAACTCTAGATCAATGAATGTTGCGTACAGTCCTGAAAGAAAAATCCCAACTAAATCTGAGGCAAATCAGAGTATAAAACGTGTGAATGGCATAATCGATAAGTAATGACGGATACTAATTAACACTAGAACGGCGGTAGGGGTCATTTTGACCCCTGAGAACTTTTGTCCGTTGATTACTTTTGTTTGTTTGGAAGAATTTTTTTGATTTTTTTTTTTTACTTTTCCTAAAAAGATAACAAGTATTTAAAAAAATTCAGCATTCTAGATTTGGTAGTTTTTGAAATGTTGGACAATATTGAATATATATATATATATGAAATATTGATGAAAAACATATTAATTTATAAATTGTGTTTTATTTTACTTAGCATTAGTTTTAATTTGTGAAACCAATCAATTTTTATATCAAATTAATGAGTTATCTGAGTAGTTTTAATATGATCCAATTAATTGCCCTGTAGGCGTTACATTTACAGTACTTTAAAAATTCAATAAGTTATCAAGTAATATTAAATATAAATAAAATATAAATGATGAAATATACACGTACATTACTACATATTTTTTTTTTCTGATGGATGACATTTAAAATTGTTTTATTGTTGTTATTTCAGTAGTTTCATCGCGCTTCCCGCCGTTCTAGTGTTAAAGGACATATTTGCACCAAACTGTCTCTCTGTGTGACGCATGTCTCTAAGCTAATCAAATTTTGTTGATACTTCAAAATTTCATATAAAGTAGTACTTTCATATAAATTGATATTAATTAAAATTTGGTGTACATCGAACGAAAAATCGCTCTGATACGAGTTGTTTTATACTGTGTGAGTAATAGCTATAGTGGGTCAACTAATTGGTGGGGGGGGGGGTAATTGCACAAAATTTAACTTATAAGATTTTTATTGCTGAATCCTGCTGAATAAAGTTTGGTTTTGATAATTCAACAGGGGTTGGAGTGCAGGTAAGCTAGGTTTTTAGTGATAAACATTACATTTGTATTCCTCATTATACTTTTAGAGAAATCTTTTAATATATATGTGTGTGTGTGTGTTTGGTGGAAACAATAGAAAATGATGATGTTATGTGATTGCACACAAATCTATGTGATTTTAATTTTAATGTACACCTCTTAGAGTGTCTATTAAAGAAATTTAATAATGAAAGAAAATGTCTAATATTAATAACACATTTAATATACCAAGACATCTAAAATTGCGATCTTCTGTTATTTAGAGTTTGACTGATTGTTAAAGGTTAAAACAGTTAATAATGTTAGAGAAATATTTGAACCAAATTCCCGATATGGCAGCGTGATAAAGGGGAAAAACGTATTGTCACGTGATCTTCAATCTCTTATGGTTCGATAAGTAATTTATTTATCAAAATATAGATAACAGCATTCAATGTCAAATTGCTTCAATAGTTAGGCCTGCCAATTTTATGTCTGTACGTTTAAAAATGAGTCAGAAAATGTATCAAAAGTTTCGAGTTGTTGAGCAGGGTGTTTGATAATTGCCTTAACATGTACATATCTTACATCATAGTTCCCTTATTTTTAGGTGCGTTCGTAATTATATAAATACGTAGCACTTATAGTCGTCGTTTGGTCCGTCCGTCTGTCTGTCCGTCCGTCTGTCTGTCTGTCCGCATATAACAACGCAAAAACTACCCAACCAAATGGTTTGCAATTTAAAATATATTATCTTTGCAGAATTTTGTCGAGACATTTCAAATTTTATTAAAATCGAATCAAAACTTTAGGAGATATTAATAAAAATATTTATTAGGAAATTTGATTTTTTTTTTAAATCGGTGCTTTTTAGGTGCGTTCGTAATTATATAAATACGTAGCACCTATAGTCGTCGTTTGGTCCGTCCGTCTGTCCGTCCGTCTGTCTGTCTGTCCGTCCGTCTGTCTGTCTGTCCGCATATAACAACGCAAAAACTACCCAACCAAATGGTTTGCAATTTGAAATATATTATCTTTGCATAAATTTGTCGAGACATTTCAAATTTTATCAAAATCGAATCAAAACTTTAGGAGATATTAATAAAAATATTTATTAAGAAATTTGATTTTTTTTTTAAATCGGTGCTTTTTTGTTATATGAGCTTCCGATGGATGTTAAATCGTCAAGCGACCGAGATACTTATTTTATTACAGAAATTAATCTGCAGACGATATAATTCATTTCACAGAATTAAAAATCATCAAGATCTGAATATTTATATAACTAGCTGATACATATATATCTGAATATTTATATAACTAGTTAAGATATTTGTATGAACAGTGTCATAAAATATATACTTAACTAGCTGTTTAACCCGTTCTACGCACGGGATATCATGAATTTAATTCTAAAACGTGCGTACGAACGCACCTCGTTTGTAACGTTTGACGTACAATTTCCAACTTGTTTGTTATAGGAGCTTCCGATGGATGTTAAATCGTCAAGCGACCGAGAAACTTATTTTATTACAGAAATTAATCTGCAGACGATATAATTCATTTCACAGAATTAAAAATCATCAAGATCTGAATATATATAGAACTAGCTGATACATATATATCTGAATATTTATATAACTAGTTAAGATATTTGTATGAACAGTGTCATAAAATATATACTTAACTAGCTGTTTAACCCGTTCTACGCACGGGATATCATGAATTTAATTCTAAAACGTGCGTACGAACGCACCTCGTTTGTAACGTTTGACGTACAATTTCCAACTTGTTATAATTTGAATTTTTAAACAAAATCGGCACTTGTAATGAAAAGCCTATAAGAGTATGCATAAACTGTAGCTCCTGAGCCCGTGGCGGGTTTGGTTAAAAGGTCTCTTAATTTAAATAAAGGTTTCTTATATTTAAAATGACCGACCATTTTGGCCAGAAGAAAATAATTTTAACTGCCATGTAGGTCATTAATGATATTATTTAAGTTAATCTAATTGAGACAAAAATAAATATGAAATCGTTTTAGATATATTTTACCGCTTTTGTTTATTAATTTAATTTAACTTTCTTCCAGTCATACCGATAAGTAGCAAATTAATTATACTATTCATGAAGTAACTAATAATATTTAATAATTTTTATGTATTTAATACTTAAAGAAATAAAGTTAAATATAAATAATGTAAAAATATAATAAATTATGACACCTTGTAATAATATATTTCTTTCCAATTCTAAAATATGTAAACTAAGAACATATTATAATAGTATACAGTAAAATAATGTTTATTAGATTGTTGACATGTTTCGGCTCACTCCGAGCCATTATCAAAAACAAATCAGAATATTCTATAATTGCGCGGTCTTTAAAAAAAGTACATGAAAATTAAATGGTAGCATTTAAAATAATAACTTCAAAGACCGGGCAATTATAGAATATTCTCATTTGTTTTTTTATGACGTCTCGAAGTGAGCCGAAACATATGTCAACAATCTAATAAAAATGCTTTTACTGTATATTATGTTTTTAGTTTACACCTTTCAGCATTTAAAAGAAATATATAATTAATACATATAATAAATGTTCTCTGCTAAATGATCTCAGTTATTTAATTAGAACATTAAATAATAGTATCATTACTAGAATAAGACATAACAGTGTCTATAAAGCAGTTACAAAAAATACGAAAATTCAAAGCATGATATTTTGCTGATGCATAATCATTTAAATGTCTCAATGTTATCACTTGTTCCCATTTTAAACTTATCGGAAAACCATTCACCGGTATTTCATTCCTATGATGTTATTTCCAGCAGCAATAAACATTCCGCGGCAAATGTTTTATTCTATTACTGTATTTTCAATGTAATTTCCTGAATTAAATTCGAATTACGCTCATACTAAAAATCATTTTTCAAAAATCCTGCATTTTGAAACACTTTAAAATTAAAAATATATATATATATTTTTAGAAAATATTAATTTTGCCTGGGGCTTTTTGCGAATTTTTTAAAAGATATTTTGTTTTATGGGCGTATTTAAATAAGAGTACAGATGCGTATCTAACTTTAGATTCTGTTAGACATTGACACAGATAGACATTTATTTTGGAGTAAATCACCTAACAAGTGGCGCTGCTTGTCTACATTATTTCACAATTGTCCCGAGAGCTATATCTCAAGAACTAATGCACGGATTTTCATCAAACTGTAAATTCAGTTAGACCTTAATAAGTATTGGCGCTGGTTAGGAGGGATTTGGTGTAAATCGCTCAACATGTAGCGTTGCTATGCTGCATTTTTAAGGATATACACGATTTTAGCGATCGTCATATCTCATACATAATGCGCAGAATTTCATCAAACTTCATATATTGTTAGACCTTGACATAAGATGGAGTGTTTTGTTTTTCTAAAATGCATAATTAGAAAAAAAAAACGCTTTTTGAAATGTTAACTTGTATGAGATAGAAGAAAGTTTTAGGATTGACACATCCGGCTAGTTTATATTGTTTTTAAGCTAATTAACGTTTTGGAAATACGATCTGTAGCGTTATTGAACATACTTGTAGGAAAAACATGCCCAAAAGTTTCAAAAATTCAAAATTGTCAGAAAGGTAGGGCATTACGTCTCCTAAGTTTTTAAAAAAATATTTTTATTTTGCTTCAAATACTTTAAATCCATATATTGCTGCTTACAGAGCTGCCACTAGCGACTATTACTTTTATTACTTTCTGTTGCACCATTTCCAGTCAAAAATAATGTACCTCGTAGTAAAGCAGAAATCTACTATAATGATTATTGTTTGGAAATAGTGATGAACGAATTAAAAAAAAAGTATCCCCTGTTCCAGACCTGTGGTTAAACACAAGGAACAAATTAATGTTTCGGCGTTCAAAAATTAAACGTAACCCGATACGAATGTAAATCGAGTATCAAATATCCAATTACATCAAAGTTGGTAAAATATTTTTCTTCAAAGTACTAAAATTCTAAAGGATTTTTCTTTTTTTACAAAAATTGTTGATTTTAAAAATTATACAAAAAAGATATATAACAATTTGGGCAAGAGAGCTGTTCTTTGGGCAAGAGAGTTTTCTGCGTGTAATTGGTAAAATAAAAAAATTCTTTTTAGAATATGCCACTTAATTATTTCATTCTGGTAATTTAATGGATTTTTAAAAAAAATAAAGCTAAAAGAAAAAATCATGCTTCAAGCATAGATCATGAAACACCATTCCCGAATTCTTTAATAACCCTTCACCATTTTATAATTTCAATGCTTTACCTACGTAAAAAATAGGAGAACGCAATACATATTTGATAACCCAATTTCGGGAATCACCATCAATATTCAGAAAAATATATGAATACTTTAGTGCATCCCTATATAAGATTTATAGATTTGTACATATACTACATGTTATGCTAAAATTTAGTTCAGTTGGGAATCGCATAGCTCAGTTGAAAATACCCCTTCAGCACTTTTCGCCAATAAACAGAAATATACTCGAGATCTTTTGTGCAACCCTGTATATGATATATAGAATTTATACACACCAAGTAATATGCAAAAAAAAAGTCAAATTTAAAAACGCGTATCTCAATTTAAAACACACTTCCAATAATTATTGTTCATAGACAGTAGTGGAATCGGATTATTTTGTATGAATGAAGAATGCTATGCGCACCATATTCCAAAGTAAGCCTCTTGTAGTGCACCTCAGTGATGTACATCCATCTAAATTTGTTTAAAAAGTGTAACATCTTTAAAAGGCACTGCAAACGATTTTTTTTGCCATAGGTCGTTATGCAACGGAATTCTTTTGAGCGTTGGAACGAGTGAGTAAACGAACAATAAATGTTACACATTTCATTTTCAATACCGATCATGCCATCAATTTGAATTGAATTGTAATACGAGAATATTTACGCGAATTAGATCACTGAGTCACAGATAGACAGACAAACCGATTTCATAAACACTTTTAAACTCTGTTGGGAAGGATTAAAGAAGCCTAGAATCAGAATTACTCTTTATATATTACTATAAAATAAATAGATTAACAAAATCAAAATTATCATTTTGTATGCATTTTCACGCATGGGCTTTAAACGACTGCAACGATTTTGCTATTTTCTGTAGAAATGAGACTTTTTCTTTGTAGGTTTCATAAAACATTTATACTCTAATTATGATTTACATCTGCTTGCTTACTACCCCGTGCTTTAACTTTTGTATACATGTTTTGCTCAACATGACTTTGATATATTTATTGTTACGATAGGTAACGACATATGTATATTTAATTAATATTGATTTTATTCAGTACTAGCTGTTACCCGTGACTTCGTTCACGTATCATTAAAAGACGCATAAATGCATTAATTAAGCAAAATATTTCATTCCCGATAATTAGAAACGTAAATAACTAACTAACATTTTATCACATTCCATAGGAGACAATACCGTATTTCTATGTTATAGAGGCCTTGACATAACTAAGTTTTAAAAAAGTGAAATTTTGTGACAAATAATCACGAAAAGGAAACTGCAACCAATGGAAAAAAGGCGGGCCAAATAAAATCGTGGAAATAGGCAAATTGTGTAAAAACATATGTCAAGTTTACCTGGTAAACTATTTTACATTTAACGCCTTTGTGAAACGTTTTAATAGCATTCTTCAAAGATAATGGAAATAGTATATTATTTTTCATTAAATTCAATTCTTGTGAATAGGGAGCAATAATTTTAGACGTATATGCAAGGAGCTTAAATTTACCTCCTTGATTCAATTTATACCTGAAAAAAAATCTTTATTTCTAAGTGAAAATATGTGGACAGACGATTTTTGTTCTCCAGAATAAATTGATTCATGAAGTTTCATATGTGAAAATACGTTTTTATTTTTCAAAAATTTTACTGTAATCAAGATTTTTTTTTTAACTTTCACCATCTATTCAAATTGAAATAAATTCTTTTTTTCAGTTTTAATGAGAAAAAATATATTAATCTGTTTTATTTCTTCTTTTTTATCCACAAAAATGGAATAATTTAGTTGCCATTTTTAGAGAATCTTCGTTAAAGTTTACAAAAAAAAAAATCTTGGAATTTAAATCTTTTTTTAATTCTGAGAGACTATGACATCCTCGGATTAATGATAACAGGTGTTAAGTAAATAGCGTTGCGTTCGACAACCTAAAAGGAGCAGTTGCAAAATGCAAACAGGCGGTCAGATTTTAATATAATAGATTCGTATTTATTTTTATTTTCCTAATAATCACGTTTTGGTTTTTGGCAAAAAACTCTCATCTGTATGTAACTGATATTCATGCTTAATAATCGGTATAGATAAAAAAAAAAAATATTTAAATTCTTCGTTTTAAATATGGCGTGAAACTCATCTACTTTCTAAACTTACCGATCCTTGTATTATTAATGTAAGGTATTGATTCACGCTCCTTGTAAAATACATTTGAAAATTCCTGTTTTATTTCAAATATGACGTCACTTTTTCCTCAGAGAAATCTCTTTTTTAATGGCATAATTCTTGTTAATTTTCTTTTTCTGGCAATCAGGGCGTAAATTTTAGCGGAAAACTCACATTTGTATGTAACTGGTATTCAAGCTAATCATTAATCAGTAACGATAAAAATATTTCAGTTTTTTATCTTAAATAATACGCCCATTATCTATCTACTTTCATTATACATTGATATTCATGATCCTTGTATTATTACGAACATTTGAAAATTACATGCTTTATTTAAGACGTCATATTTGTCCAAACCGAAGAGGATCCTTTTCATAGTTCCATGGTCCAAGCGAAATCTATTTTTAATAATATAATTATTGTTCATTTTTCCTTCTAATTATATCGCAATTTTGGACAGAAAAAGATCTTTTTAATGTAACCGATATTCATACTTCATGTATAATACCAAATACTCCATATTTTTCTTTCAAATATCACGAAAATTCATCTTTATTTGAATTCTTTTTAATTTTCATTTTTCACGTGAAAATCGTTCAATTGAAAATTAATTGTTGAGGAAAAATTATTTTTCCGTGTTTTTATTTATTGGCAACGATCAAAGCCCTAGCAACAATAAAGTAAAATGGTTAAATGTTATCGAAAAATGTCCATTTATTCTCTATGAAAATAATGAAATTTTTAATTATTAAAGAAAATATTTGAATAAAATAAATAAAACCTAGCCTATGTTCATTTGAGGGTTATAATCAACTTATATGTAACGATCAGGATAATTAAAAGCTCCATTTTGACGCTGGCTTCAGCCTAACATTTGCACACAATCAGATTTATAATATTATTAGGATTGTCTAGAAGGATGCATATATTTTTTAATGCATTGCTGCATATTGTCTTCAGAAAACAGACCAATCGAAATATTGAATATGGTTCTAGTATAGATTAATGAATTTAATTTGGTATGGTGCCCTAAAATGAATGAAATTCATTAATTAAACTGAAGAATTATATATAATGTAACAAATAATAAGAAAATACGTAAAATACTGGGACTATGAATAGTAATACTTTAAAAAACATTCACGGATGAATGTAGTAGCATTTATAACAAATTGCTAAAATGAAAATAACGGATTATAACAAAGATTTTTCGTTATATACTTATATAGATTAAATTGGCAATATAAATCATTTTTTCAGATACATTTTACCAAAGATTATTCCACGACGCATATTAACAAATCTTGAAAACAACGACTTTCACGTACAAGTACAGTCACCTCTCACTTATGCGCCCCTGAGTTATACGCGTCTCTCAGTTATACGCGTCTCTCAGTTATACGCGAATTTCGTAAGGTCCTGGCACGAGGAATAGAAAAATAATGTTATAAATCTCTTACTTATACGCGCCACTTTGAATTGTCTCTCTCAGTTATATGCGGAAATAACAGCGCAATTCGCAAACTCTGATTTAAGTGCGATTTTTTTTTATATCTATAAAAAATTTTCTTCACGTGTCAAGATCAAAAGACCGTTCCACAAAGCTCCTGAGAGGGGAGAGGGGGTTTTATAATTCGAATTTGCACCCTCTCCCCTCAGTTCTAATGGTTCCTTCTTTTTTATTTTTATCAAGCCACGCACAGATCTAAAATTTGAGATTTTAGAAATCACTTTAATTCAGTGGTTCAGAGAAATGAGAGCTTTTAATTTTAGCGGTCATTTTTACGTCCCTCGATCTTTGGTAAAGCAATTCCGGGTCGGAAACACCTGAATTAAGGCGTAGTGTCCCCTTGAAACCGTATGTAGATGTGTTCTCATTTGTCTTTGTGATTCTTCTTTAGAAGTAGATGCTTGTGATACGGATATTAATTCTTCACATCCTAATGAAGAGCTACTACTGCTTTCTTCATCATCACTGTCAAAATACATAACAACTGTACTGTCTTGATTAACTGCAGACTTTAAACGTGGCTTTTCAGCCTTCATCGAGGTCCTTGTTTTCCCGTCTTCTCATTGCCTCAATTTACTTGTCTCTGCTTTATCGAGCGTGCCAATAACTATATTTCTTGTTGACCATTGGTGAAGAAGAAATTCCTGTTCTTTTGGAGGCACCTTCTTTGATTTTTCACAAGTACATTTAAGAATTGGCTTGTATTTGCACGCCGAAAGGGCTAGAAGTTTACATACAGCTTCAGATTTGAACTGATTAATTGTTCCGGTAATTATCACTTATTTTGGATTTGGGAAATCGAATAAGGTTCTGGTATTCAGAAAAATCGTTGTCTATCATTTGATCAATAAGCCTTTGGGAAACTACAGGAATTGATGCTTTCTTCTAAATGTTTTCGACCTTCTCTCTTAGATTTGAATTACCTATGACTTTGGTGGATCTTTACCATTCCTACTCTGTTTTAATTCTTATTTTGTATATAAGTAACATTTTATAACGTCTTCTATTGTTCACAAACCAACTTCTTTTAGTTTTGAAGGAGCACTAAATATGGGACATCACTGCACTTCTAGTAATGGTAAACTTCTGTTGGCCTCCACTCATACTCATTTTTGTGCTAAAATTTAGAAAAATATTTTGTAGTACTCAATAAAACGTTTCAAAAAATTTCCAAATAAGGACTTAAGGTTTAGAAAGGATAAAGGAAGTTACACTAAATATTTTAAATATAAAAATTTCAAACAAGATTACCAACGAACACTGTAAATGTACAATTTATGGTAAAAACCTATTGCGTGAAACAATGAAAATATAAAGGTCCTGGTAAAGCCCTGAAGGAGTTTTTCAAAATTCATGAAATTTTGCAAGTATATTATAGGTACTGAAAGGTAACTTTTGGCTGCTATCCAAAATCAAATTCCAACTTTCGTTTTTTCACTCTACCCTAATATGCATATGTTGGTTTCCTCTTGGAATAATGTAACAGCCACAATAATTTCTAACTGCTTTAGAAAAGCAGGTTTTGTTCATTTAAATGATGCTGAAATTATTCCATTACAGGAAAATGAAAACAACAACAATTATTTTAATATAGACGAAGATAAATGGAACAGCATGAGCCAAGATTCTCTTTCATTTCAGGATTTCGTCATTGTTGATGAAAACTTAACATCAACGGCAATAAGAGATATTGAAACTGTTTTTGATGACGTGACAACTGAAAAAGAAGGAGAATATGATAATGATGAAACTGATACTGTAATTGTCCCATCTTATGCTACTGTTTTAGGAGCCGTGGACACTTTGAGATGTTACCTTCAAAATGCTGATGTAGCATCAAATACAATGACGCACTTTAATGCATTAGAAAAGGTCGTTGTTCAAACGCGACCAAAGCAAAAACAAACTAGCATTGATGACTTCTTAAAAAAGGACTAATAACATTTTTTATGTAAGTATATCTTCTTCCATGTGAAATGAAATCTTACGTTTATTGTATTTTTTTAAACAAAACTTTATAGTGAAAGTGTAAGGATTTTTTTTTAAGTTCACTATACTAATATTACACTCCTTTTATTGTTTAAAATGTCATTAATCATAATTCTTATATTTCAAAATGCTTTTCTTTCCCATAATGTGTATAAAGGATTACTATAAAGAACATCTTCTCACTTATGCACGGCTCTCACTTATGCGTGATTTTAAATCAATCCCTTCAAACGCGTATAAGTGAGAGGTGACTGTATACATCAAATATTTTTGCAGTGATTAGAAAAATATCAATATTTATAAAATGTCAGGAACAAATTGTCCCTTTTATTTTATGATATTTTATTGCCTGAATTAACATTTCTTCAGGAAGCATAAAATTTATTCCCACATCTAATAAAGCCAAATAATCCATTAAAATTGTAATTTATAAGGCAATTGTTTTTGAAAATAATAATTGTTTTCCTGTTATCCATTTATAGAAAGACAGATATAATATTATTTATTAAACCTAAGTGCGAAAAATAAAGAACATTAAAAAATTTAGCTTATTAAAACAATTCAATAAAACTTACCGTAAAGTTACTCAAAAGTATTTTTAAGGAAACAAAGCCTTATTCTTTAGTCTTATTTGAAATTTCCGGCCTTTAAATCCTGGCATTATTCAGAAACTGAATGCGGGCTTTGAACTTCTCGTTAATTTTTGATGACTTAGATAATCTCTTTCATAAATTGTTGTTATGTCACAATTTAATTCCCTTTAAAATCCCTCTATTAAATCTTCATGGATTTAAAGAGCCAAAAATTATCTCCTGTTCACCTAAATATTTTGAACTTGTTAAACTTACGAACTTTTATAAGTCACGCTGGATTCTTATGATTTATGTACTTTGTATTATAATAATCCTATAAAATTTGAAAATTTTTTATAAAAATGTTTTTTATATATTTATTTGTTTGAATGCATAGTTATCTTTACTTCACTGGTGAAATAGAGCATATATATTTTATCTTTGTTTTGCGAATAGGAGGAACGACAGTACTAACTGCAGAGCATTACTTATTCATAATAGTCCGGAAGGCAACGACATTTTCAGTTAACTTTTTTAGACACGTTGATCTTTAAATGTGTAATTGATACATATTCAACCACGAAAACGAAATTCAGCTATTTTGACATGGCGGATGTTGCCTCGGGAGTTTCAACATCCCTCAGCCAATGTGAAATGAACTGGAGCTCGATTACGGATGTTACTATGAGTGATGGCGTATATCTCGAACATACGCAATCGAGATCACGTTCATTTCGCTTTGATTTAAAGGTGTTTCTATCCCTGATCAACCACCGCTATCGTGACAGCTGATGGGTGCTTTCATGTTTGATTAAATAAGATCAATTAAATATTTGAGGATTATCTTCAGTAAAATGGTTAACCAGAATATGTCGCTGTCTCCAAAACTAAAATGTGTAAACACAAAACAACGAGCAGCAAAAATATATTTCGGAATATTTGCTTGAAATTTAACAATTGGTTTTGGCAAACAAGTTTGGCGAACATCGGCTTGATCTTGGATATAGCTTGGCTAACGCATTTGTAAAATATTAGCAATTCTGACGTAGTGGATCATTGGCGCTTACTTATTGCACCAATGCGCGTAAGGGATTTTTTATCATTCAATTGTAAGAATTTCCTATGTAAAGCCAATATTTGTATAACAAAATCGATTTCTTTCAGTATTTCAAATGTATAACGAATACTTAACAAATTATGTTATTTTATTGGTTCATCTCCTAAGTGTGCATCATACAAACACTATTGGATGCCAATGTAATCAATATTGAGACTTTTTTTAGGAATCAATTGACTTATATAATTTGAAAATTTTGTATAATAACTTGCTAGTTTTGAATAATAGAAATGTAACTATTCGAGGAGTCGAGGAGAAAGACAAAAACACAACGATATTCTATTATAGTAGATTTTTAGGATTATATGTCAAAGCGTTACATAATATGCATGAAAATTCCTCTGGAGAGCATTTTCTATTTATGACATTTTACGAAAAATGAAAAAAAATCAGTGTTACAAACAATTACACAATTACGCTTCACAACAGGATAAATTACCTATGTTTAAAATTCTTAAATGCAATTTTCTAGAATTAAGGTAGAATACACTTGCCCATGGCACGACGCGGATTTTTTCTGAAATGCTGTTTTATACACAAAGGTAAAAACTGAATTCATTCTATCCACAAAGCACAACTCTGCATTGTCTCCTTAGAAATGTATTTAGTGGAATGTATATTAGAAGTGTATTAATTAATTATCTTTGTGGCTTTGAGAAAACTCACGACAGATTTGTTCAGGTCTTACGATGTTGATCTTGAATATCTCGAAAGTTGCGTTTTTATGTTTTTAAGTTGTATGCTAAAATTTTGCATTTTTAAAATTTTATGTTTGTTGTTACAGAGTGGACTCTGTTTAAAAAAGGCTGTATCAGAAATTGTGATTTTAAGTATGTAAAAGGTTTAAGAAAAGTCGTTAAAGAATGAATATGTCCACAAATAAATACATATTTCTCTTAAAAGAATGTGAAATGTCTCCTTCTTGTATAGTAATAATCTAGTGTTTTGCAATTTTTCGGTGCGTTTGTAATTATATAAATATGTAGCACCTATAGTCGTTGTCTGGTCCGTTCGCCCGTCTCTCTGTTCGTCCGCCCGAATATAATACCGCAAAAACTACCCAACCGAATGGTTTGAAATTTAATATATATTATCGCTGCAGAATTTTGTCGCGTCATTTCAAATTTTATGAAAATAGAATCAAAACTTAAAAAGATATTCATAAAAGTTTTCTTCATTCTATTAAATCCTATCATTCATAATCTATATAATAAAAGCGCAAATCATGTGAATGAGAAAAACAAATACGGACTAACCACTTCTTTTTTCATTTGCCAGGCGGCGATTTTTATTCAAAATTATTTTTTCGAATAATTATTGCATAAAATTTACATTTTTAGAAAGATCGTTCAAAGAAATTGTTTGTTTGAGAGATGAGTTACATTAAAAAATTTACACATTCTGAGATAACTTCAGTTGAAATTAGGTTAACAGCCCAATATTAATCCCAATATTCATTAAAGTAAATAAACACAAGAGATTCGTTCATCGTGAATTATAAAAATATTAAACCATGGAGGTAATCATTCGCAAAGCAAGATCTCCACAGTGAATTTTGCAGCGCTATCTGATGTCAAAAAAGAAATCGCATCTGTAAACGTAGCATACGTAATAAGAGAAAATGAAGGCATGCTCATTTCGCTCATAACAGACGACAATTTATTTCATTGAAATAAAAAGATGATTTTTTTACATTGTAAAACTAGTTATAGTAAGAACGCACCTCATTTGTCACGTTCAACGAACAATATCCCACTTGTTACAATTTGTAATGTTTATTGTACAATAACAATATTATTTACAGTTTTAATGCTATTTTATTAAAAATAATGCAGTTTCCTGTTTAACTATTCTACTCAATAAATTACGGAAATGACATTTTTTGAATTCTTGACATTTTTTGAATTTTCACAATGCTTTTTTTTTACAAAGTTTCATAAAATTTCAGCCACATGCGCTGCGTGATATTTACGTTTCATAATGAATTGATCCATAGGAATTGAGCAACACAATTATTCATTCTGCTTCGTTGTGTATTTTCAATGAATCCTCGCAAAAATCACAAGCTATTCGAAATACGTCTAAGACATCGGGAAATGTCGTCTACCACCTTGCAGGAATCTCCAAGACATAAAATCTGCGCTTTTATATGATTAGGATTTATTGCTACAAACTACCATCACCAGGCTATTTACGAGGACTCATAGCAGGAAGTGTATAGCTGTCTTATATTAACATGTTTCCTTTCATATCTTACTAATATTATAAATGCGATTGTGTGTGTGAATGTTTGGCTGAAGTAAACGTAAAAACGTAGAATTTAATGGCCTTGTACCTTTGTATATAGATGAAATATAACCCAGAAATGAGCGTAGGATAGATGTTATTTATTATTTTCAAATATTTTTTTTAATATTTCAAAATTTCATTAGTTTCATAGAGAATCAATGAATATTTTTTATTTAAAATTTAATTAACCATTTTACGTTGCTAAGCATTACAGTTGCCAATAAATACAAAGCCTGGAATAACATTTTCCAAGCCAATTATTTTTCACTTTAACAATTTCTATGTGAAAAATGAAAATTAAAACGAATTGAAAAGAAGATAAATTGCCATAATATTTAAAACAAAAATATGGAGTGTTTGTTATTATACATGAAGTAGGATTGTCGGTTACGTTGAGAAGAGTTTGTCTATCAAAAATAGCACTTTATTTAGAAAAAAAAGAACAATAATTATATTATTAAGAAAACATTTCTTGACCTAGGAACTATGAAAATGATCCTCCTTGGTTTGGACAAATATGACGTCATGTTGGAAATGAAACATGCATTTTGAAATATTCGTAATAATACAAGGAGCAGGAAAATCAGTATATAATGAAAGAAGATGAATAATGACGTCTTATGTAAAATGAAAAACAGAAATATTTTTTTCGCTACTAAATAATAAGCTTGAATGTCAGTTAGAAACAAATGGGAGTTTTCTGCCAAAATCCACTTTATGATTCCCAGGAAAAGAAAATTAACAAGAATTATATCATTAAAAAGAGATTACTCAGGGAAAAAAGTGACGTCATATTTGAAACGGGAATTTTCAAATATGTTTTAAAAGGAGCATGAATCAATTTTAAACATTAATAATACAAGGATCAATGAGTATAGACAGTAGATAAGTTTCATGCCACATTTAAAACGAGAAATTGAAATATTTGTTTGATTATTAAGCATGAAAATAGCAGTTATATACAGATGAGAGTTTTCTGCCAAAATGCACATCATGATTACTAGAAAAAAAAATAAACACAAATCTATTATATTAAAATCTGATTGTGTGTATATATTTTGCAACTATTCCTCTTAGATTATCGAACACAACACGATTTAGTTAACAACCGGTTATCATTGAACCGAGTATGTCATATAAACTCTCAGAATTTAAAATTTTGAAATAAATTCATATTCGTAAATGTTAACTAAATTTCTCTAAAAACGGCAACTAAATTACTCCATTGTTGTGGATAAAAAGGATAAATAAAACGGATTAATATATTTTGCACGCCATTTTATCATTAAATTTGAAAAAATAATTTATTTTCAATTTGAATAGATAGTTAAAACATAATCTTGATTACAGTAAAATTTTCGAAAAATAAAAACATATTTCCGCATATTCAAACTTTATGCATCAAGTTATTCTGCAAAACAAAAATCGTCTGTCAACATATTATGATTTAGAAATCAAGATTTGTTTCAGCTGTCGAGTAAATCAAGGAGGCAAATTTAAGCTCCTTGCATTTAGGTGTACAAATTATTTCTCCTTATTCACAAGATTTGAATTTAAAGAAAAAGCATGTGCTATTTCGTATTAATTATTTTTGAATCTGTTAAAACGTTTCGCAAAGTCGTTAAAAGTAAAATGTTTCATCAGGTAAAATTGAAATTTTATTTTACCCAATTTGTCGATTTCCGCGATTTTATTTGGCCCTCCTTTTTCCATTGGTTGCCGTTTCATTTTCTAGATTATTTCGCTAAAAACTTAACATTTTTAAAATTTCGTAATGTCAAGGCCCCTATAATAAAGAAATACCGTATTGTCTTCTATGAAATGTGATAAAGGGTTAGTTAATTATTTGCGTTTTTAATTATCGAGAGTGAAATATTTTGCTTAATTAATGCATTTATTCTTCTTTCAATGTTACATGAACGGAGTCACTGATAACAGCTAGTTTAAAATACGGAAGACAGTTTAAATTTAAATACTGAAATTCCATGCATTCTTTAAAATTCTAAAATTGAGTAATTTTTTAATTTTTTAATTTTTACCAAATTTTAAATTGTTTTGTTATTGAAATGATGTATCCATTGTGATTTATATATTACATTTTATAGTCATTTACACTGACTTTCTTGCGGAAAATGTGGCACTCTCTACTCAACACTCTACACTGAAAAAAAAAAGGAATGTTGATTTTAAAGTATAATACTGGCAGCTGGGATGCCAGTATTATATCCCTATAATCAACAATTTTTTTTTAGTGTAGCTAAACAACCTATTTGAGGATATAGCATTTTGTTCTTCGTAATAAGAAAATAAAATGATAAGAAATATATATATATATAATTATACTAGCTGTTACCCGTGACTTCGTTCACGTAACATTAAAAGAAGAATAAATGCATTAATCAAGCAAAATATTTCACTCCCGATAATTAAAAACGTAAATAATTAACTAACTCTTTATCATATTTCATAAGAGAAAATACGGTATTTCTTTGTTATAGGGGCCTTGACATAGCCCAGTTTTAAAAAAGTACAATTTGTCAAAAAAAAAAAAAAAAAAAAAAAAAAAATACCAATTTTACCTGATAAACCATTTTACTTTTAACGACTTTGAAAAACGTTTTAACAGCCATCATTTAAAAATAATTCATTGGAAATAGTATATGCCTTTTGTTTAAATTCAATTCTTGTGAATATGGAGGAATAATTCTACACCTAAATGCAAGGAGCTTCAATTGCAAAGCTTTTTGCAACCCAAACTTACATGCAAACGTAACATTTACATGTGTTACGTTTGCATGTAACAGTAACAGTTACATGCAAACGTAACACTTGCAATTGCAAAGCTTTTTGCAACCGAAAATTATATGTAAACATTACTTTTGCATGTAATTTTCAGTGCAAATTAACATTTATAAGGGTTCAAATTAAAATTAATTTGGGTGCAAATTACATGTAAATGTTACGTTTGCATGTAATTTGGGGTTGCGAAAAGCTTTGCAATTGCAAGTGTTACGTTTGCATGTAACAGCAAATTTGCTTCCTTGGTTTAATCTATAGCTGAAACAACTCTTGATTTCTTGACAATATGCTGACAGACGATTTTTGTTCTGCAGAATAAATTAATTCATAAAGTTTGAATATGTGGAAATATGTTTTTAATTTTCGGAAATTCTACTGTAATCAAGATTTTTTTTTCACCAACTATTCAAATTGAAAATAAATTCTTTTTTCAGTTTTAATGAGAAAATGGCATAAAAATGTATTAAACCGTTTTATTTCTTCTTTCTTTTATCCACAAAAATGGAGTAATTTAATTACCGTTTTTAGAGAAATTTCGTTAAAATTTACAAATAATAATAATAATAATAATAATATTTCGGAAAATTTTAAATTCTGAGAGTTTATATGACATCCTTAGATCAACGATGGTGTTAAGTAAATTGCATTGCATTAAGAGTAGTAGTTGCGAAACACAAACAGACAGTCAGATTTTAAAATAATAGACTTGTGTTCAATTTTCTTTTCCTAATAATCTTACTGATGCTTGTATTATTAATCGCAGAGTTCAGAGAATAAATAGATATGAAATATTTATGTTTGGCGTGATGCTGAAAACGCAACCCTACAGTTGGCCTAAACAACTGGCGGCTTGCTTTGAAAACCTCTCCCCGTCCAATGAAGACAGCCCTTGTTCCTAATGATTTGAGCAATAACCTGCTTCATATTGCAAGCCGATTTGACGGTTCACTGCCTCTCTATTCTTTCACTGTACTCTGTAATTATTATTGTATGAAATTGATTCACGCACCATTTGAAACATATTTGAAAAATCCCGTTTTATTTGAAATATGACGTCACTTTGATTACAGAGAAATATCTTTTCAATGATATAATTCTTGTTAATTTTCTTTTCCTGGCAATCAAGACGGGAATTTTATTCGAAAACACACATCGGTATGTAACTGATTTTCAAGCTTATTATTAATCAGTATCAAAAAACATATTTCAGTCATTCATCTTAAATCTGACGTCCATTATGTATATACTTTTATCATACACTGATATTCATGTTCCTTGTAATGTTACGAATATTTGAAAATACATGTTTTATTTATGACGTCATATTTGTTCAAGCCAAGGAGGATCCTTTTCATAGTTCCATGGTCCAAGCAAAATCTTTTCTTAATAATATGATTATTGTTCAGTTTTCCATCTAATTATAACGCTGTTTTTGACAGAAAATATCTTCTCAACGTAACCAATATTCATACTTCATGTATAATAACAAATACTCCATATTTTTGCTTCAAATATCACGGAAATTCCTCTTCTTTTGAATTCTTTTGAATTTTCATTTTTCACGTGAAAATCTTTCAATTGAAAATTAATTGTTGAGTAAAAATTATTATTCTGGGCTTTGATTTAGTTTTGGCAACGATAAAGTATTAGCAACGGTAAAATAAATTTAGCCATTTTAAAATATTATACGAAAAAATGTCCATTTATTCTCTATGAAAATAACGAAATTTTGAATTATTAAGAAAAATATTTGAATAAAATAAACAAATCCCAGCCTATGTTCATATGAGGGTTATAATCAACTTATGTGCAAAGGTACAGGATCATTAAATGCTCTATTTTGACGCTGGCTTCAGCCTAACATTTGCACACAATCAGATTTATAATATTACTAGCTGTTACCCGTGACTTCGTTCACGTATCATTAAAATAAGAATAAATTCATTAATTAAGCAAAATATTTCATTCCCGATAATTAGAAACGTAAATAATTAACTAACTCTTGATCACATTCCATAGGAGACAATACAGTATTTCTATGTTATAGAGACCTTGACATAACTAAGTTTTAAAAAAGTGAAATTTTGTGACAAATAATCACGAAAAGGAAACTGCAACCAATAAAAAAGGCGGGCCAAATAAAATCGTGGAAATCGGCGAATTGTGTAAAAAGATATGTCATGTTTACCTGGTAAACCATTTTACTTTTAACGCCTTTGTGAAACGTTTTAATAGCCATCCTTCAAAGATAATGGAAATAGTATATTCTTTTTCATTAAATTCAATTCTTGTGAATAGGGAGCAATAATTGTAGATCTAAATGCATGGAGCTTAAATTTGCCTCCTTGATTAAATCAATAACTACAGCGCCTATATTCTAGGCGCGGCTACAACTGAAAAAAAAAATCTTTATTTCTAAATGAAAATATGTTGACAGACGATATTTGTTCTCCAGAATAAATTGACTCATGAAGTTTGAATATGTGAAAACACGTTTTTATTTTTAAAAATTTTTACTGTAATCAAGATTTTTTTTTCTTTCACCATCTATTCAAATTGAAAATAAATTCTTTTTTTCAGTTTTAATGAGAAAAAATATATTATTCCGTTTCATTTCTTCTTTTTTATCCACAAAATTGGAATAATTTTGTTGCTATTTTTAGAGCAACTTCGTTAAATTTATAAAAAAAAAAATAATAATAATCATATCTCGGAATTTAAATCATTTTTTTAAATTCTGAGAGTTTATGACATCCTCTGCGAAATACAAACAGCCGGCCAGATTTTAATATAATAGATTCCTAATTATTTTTATTTTCCTAATAATCATGGTGTGGTTTTTGGCAAAAAACTCTCATCTGTATGTAACTGATATTCATGCATAATAATCGCTAGCTAAAAAAAAAGCTAAAAAAAAAAATATTTAAATTTTTCGTTTTAAATATGACGTGAAACTCATCTACTTTCTAAACTTACCGATTCTTGTATTATTACTGTAATGCATTGATTCACGCTCCTTCTAAAACCCATTTGAGAATTCCCATTTTATTTCAAATATAACGTCACTTTTTCCTCAGAGGAATCTCTTTTAAATGGCACAATTCTTGTTAATTTTTTTTTCTGGCAATCAGGACGTAAATTTTAGCGGAAAACTCACATTTGTGAGTAACTGGTATTCAAGCTAATTATTAATCAGTATCGATAAAAAATATTTCAGTTTTTCATCTTAAATATTACGTCCATTATCTATTTACTTTCATTATACATTGATATTCATGCTCCTTGTATTACTACGAATATTTGAAAATACATGTTTTATTTATGACATCATATTTGTCCAAGCCGAGAAGGATCCTTTTCATAGTTCCATGGTCCAAGCGAAATCTATTTTTTAATAATATAATTATTGTTGCACTTTTCCTTCTAATTATAACGCAGTTTTTGACAGAAAAATATCTTTTTATTTTAACCGATATTCATACTTCATGTATAATAACAAATACTCCATATTTTTGTTTCAAATATCACGGAAATTCACCTTCTTTTGAATTTTTTTAACTTTCAGTTTTCATGTGAAAATCGTTTAATTGAAAATTAGTTATTGGGGAAAAATTATTTTTCTGTGTTTTTATTTTTGTGGCAACGATCAAAGCCCTAGCAACAATAAAGTAAAATGGTTAAATTGTATGGAAAAATGTTCATTTATTCTCTATGAAAATAATGAAATTTTTAATTATTAAAAAAATATTTGAATAAAATAAACAAAAACCAGCCTATGTTAATTTGGGGATTATAATCAACCTATATGCAAAAACACAGGATCATTAAATGCTCCATTTTGACGCTGGCTTCAGCCTAACATTTGCACACAATGAGATTTATAATATTATTAGGATTAGGATTCTGCAATATTCGCGCAGCAAAACCAGTCTAAACGAAATCTGTCTAATACGGAATACTGCCTTAAACGAATAAATGCCATTGTTTCAGCAACATGCAACACAATTAATACACACGGTATGTACGCTAAGACGGAAAACTCTCTAGGGTGGAATTTTTCATCTGTCCTTTGTGATTTCGACCTAACAGGTTTTACATATGTAATATACATATATATTGTCTCTGTTTGTAAAAATATTTTTATTCCTTTGAAAATAACAGAATAATTTTAACTGTAGATTAAAATATTCTACTGTTTAATAATTAGAGAATTTTCCAACGAAATGTTTCCTGCATAAATTTTCACCTTAATACACCGTCCTTTACTAAAATTTTCCTAGATAGTTCAAGATGATTTCTTCTCAGAAGTTAATTCTGCCTAAAATCCCTTATCTAACGTTCATGGGATTTAGTTAATTACTTAGGGATTCTTCACATTATACTTTGTAGAAGATGATATTTTTTAACTATCCAAGCAAGGAATTTAAAAATGTATATATTTAACACGCTAAGCGTTTTGTTTCGACAATCCGTGAGAACAAACAACTACATGAGATTACATCATTCTTTTTTTAAATGAAAGATATTTGGTCACAGATTTGTTATCGTTCATTCGTTTGTTCGAAAATTGAATTAATTAGCCGTAATCTTAAATTAAAATTTTACTTCTGCTTATGACGTCATAAAGTCGGCAATCGGATTAACGCCCACTGTTGCGACGCACAGAGTTTATTTTCTGAACTCAATGATTGCGAGCATAAAAAATAAATATTAAATATTAAAAGCACGTGACTTTTAGGCCGAATTTTTTAATTTGTAAGTTAAAATATAGTTAAAATGTTTAAGTATTTCGGTAAAAATATTTATCCGTGTCTTTTATAAGCAAATAAAAATTCATATTTACTGTGACGTCACGGAAATTTTGTCCATTGGGTTCATTTTATCATTAAGCATTATAACTTTGTTGATGCCATTTTTTCATTACAATTAAATGCAAAATATATTTTTATTTGTTTGCATGGTGCTTAAGCATAAATGTACGTGTGAAAAGTTTGTACCGGTGAAAATGACGTTATGCATTTTAACATTAATAAAACTAAAAAGAAAAATTTATCTGATTGTGTCAACATGGCGTAATATTAACTGATATTTCAATTTTTAATTTTAAAGATTAGAACTGGAGCCTTTATTGGTTGCTTCATCTTGATTGCATACCTTGATTACATGTTACCAATTACATTTTTTAAATTATAGGATTAAGTTATAGGAATTATAGGATTTAAATTATTAAGATTTCCTTTTTTAATAAAAAAATTCACAAAAGTAAAGAATTTCAGGAAAAAAAAACTTGAAATAATGATTGTATTTTTAGCTAGAATAAACAATGTAAGGCTAATATTTTACAGGAATTATTTTGGTAGGTTTTTTATAAGTTCATTTAACAGTTCCTTATTAGCGGCAAAGTCTTATTTCTTTCACTGTGAATTTTTCTTTTGATGTCAAAAAATGGTAGTCTACTTTTTGACGCCAACCAAAACACAGTGGCAATATTTAGAAATGTATAACGGTTGTGACAACAAACGGCACTATCGCTTTAGATTTCATCGCGCTTACATCACTTCTAAATACTAAAAATTTAATTTTTTTACTACATTTTACAATTTCAATTCTTACATCCTCAATTAGAAAAAAAAAAATTAGATTTCGATCGAAATTTATATGAAATCGGCCGCTTAATTTAACTTCTTTTTAAATAATTTTAAAACATGAAATATTTTTCAATTCTATCTCAACAATGACCATCCGTTTGTTTTAATAATGTAAAATAGCCCCTTGGAAAGTTGCAACAATTGAAAATAGGTATCCCTAACCTTCATGAAAAGTGAAAAAATAATAATAATAAAGATCTGATAAATCATAAGATCAGATTATCCATAAGATAGAGTATTTTGGCGCTAATATAAAATCTGTCAAAAGAAAAAAAAACTATTTTTAGTTTATGATTAACATAAAATTGATAAGTTGAATTCGTTGATGTATATGTTGAATCAGAATATGCTAGGGACTGTTATTTATTATTTTTTTTAAAGATTCATTGGATATTTAACTGTATGAGAGACCGACTGTGATGGAAAAGGAATAATCATCCTGATTATGTAAAGGGATAGAAGAAACCATACAAATAAATTACAATTGAAAACATTAAAATTCTCCCTCATCTGCATATTAATTTATTATTTTTAACAAAAATTCTTCATTTTTACATAAAAATTGATTAGCTTAAAACAATGGATGCGTTTTAGAAGATATGGGTTTGAAACAAACAATGATTAAAGAGGACATTTTAAAACTTTTAATTTAAACATTTTTAAACTTTTTTAACGTCGAATTTCAACGGTGCCTTTGGGCAGATGCAATACATATGCGCATAGGAGATCATTCGATTGCATTATCACAGGGAGGGAGTGCTTATACTATGTTCTTTTATTTACTGAATATGAGATAAAAATGGAAATTTGTATGATACTTTATGATAGGACTATTTGTATTTATAGGTCCATGACCTTTTTTTTTTTCTTGCCGTGGGGAATATGGTGGTAATGTCAAACTGATTTGCATTACACATTTGTTTACGGAGAGTTCATTTGGAGTTTGCATCGGAAATAGCATTTCACTGGGGGGGGGGGATTTTCTAAAATAAAATATTTGAAAGACTGTTTCATACGAAGCCCTACTTAAATAATAAAGAAGCTTATTTTACTGATATTGTTATAGTATTTTTTTCCGTCAAGTTTTGACGGGTTCCTTCTAGTATTATTTAAGTTTACTTCTTTTAACATTAAAACAAATCTTTAATTTCATTTTTTAAGTTAAAGTTAAATAAATGTTATATTTATTTCTGACGAGTGGCAACATGATTTAATACAATTTGCTTTGCATGGGCTGTTTTGACTTTCGGATGAAAAAATCTATTTTATTCTGTATTGAGAAAACATAAAAAATAATAATTTATTTGTTATATAATAATTAGGAAATCCTATTTACGATATAGATAAAATGAAAATGATGTTTTTTGATAATATACAATTATACAAATATTCCGTTATATTACAAAAGTTGCAGACTTTTTGTGATCCAAATGCACATTTTGAATTATGGCATTTTGGACGGTGACAATATTTTGTCATTTGAAGATTTGGCCCCTTTTTTTAATTAGAATAAATTCGCACTTAAAAATGATCAGTTTAAAATATATAATTCACTTTTTGAACCTTAAAATGCATAATAAATAAAGCTAAAAAGAGTTTTCTTTATATTGCACTCTAAGAAACGTATGCTTATTTAATTTTAACGAGTTATTTAAGTGAATACTATATACAACTTAATCGGCTGTTCAATTAAGTTTATTTGAACTAAGCATCATCTGCAATCACTAAATATTTTGAAACTCATCCATTCCAATGTAATCGCTGTGTTGGCGATTGGTTCCCAATATTTAACCCTCTAGCCGCAGGCGATGTTTCCATTGTCTTATATAAAACCGCGGCCTATTTTTATTCGCCATTTATAATAGTTATAAGGATTGAATGTCAAAGGAATTTACTGACAAATTTATTTCCAAATAAGTAAAAGAAGATTCTTCATGTACATTATAAAAATAAAGTTTATTTTCAAAATTCTGGTGGGAATGTGGCATCTATGGATTCAAAATATTTCCGCAGAACTTTCCGAATGACCTAATATATAAAATTATATATGTATTATAAATTTGTAAACGAATCTCTCTATCTATATTAATATTATAAAGTAGTAAAGATTGTTTGTTTGTTTGTTTGTTTGTTTGTAGGAGGTAATGTCTGGAACTACTGAAGCGATTTCAAAAGTGATGGTGGCAAATTGATGGTGACAGTCCCTGCTCCACCATAGGCTATATTTTATGTCAGTGCCACTACCCCCAGGGGGGTGCAGGAGCGAAAAACGTTCTAAAATTTCGATTTTTTTTTTACTGAAGGTGTTAGAAACATCAAATTTGACATTGTAGTTACTTATAAGATGTAAATGCTCTCTAAGATCAAATTCTAAAAACATTCGAAATTTAAAAGGGTGAGACGAGCGAAAAGCGTTCTAAAAATATTCTAAATTACAATTTCTATGGAATCTTTGGAACTACAGAACTGTTTTAAAAAGTGATGGTGGGAAATTGATGGAGACAGTCCCTGCTCCAACATAGGCTATATTTTATGTCGGTGCCACTATCCCCAGTGTAACGACCGAAGAAATCTATGGCCTAGACTGACTCGTGAGTTGCTGGCCTAGAGTTGTCCAGTTTTGTCCATGGTTTTGTCGCATAGCTTCGGGGGTTGACGGCCGTTTTACTGAAGGTGTTAGAAACATCAAATTTGACATTGTAGTTACTTATAAGATGTAAATGCTCTCTAAGATCAAATTCTAAAAACATTCGAAATTTAAAAGGGTGAGACGAGCGAAAAGCGTTCTAAAAATATTCTAAATTACAATTTCTATGGAATCTCTGGAACTACAGAACCATTTTCAAAAGTGATGGTGGCAAATTGATGGTAACAGGCCCTGCTGTAACATAGGCTATGTTTTATATCGGTGCCACTACCACAGGGGGGGAGGGATGGAAGAGCGAAAAACATTCTAAAATTTCGACTTTTTTTATACTGAAGGAGCTAGAAACATCAAAATCGGCGCGGTAGTTACTTATAAAATGTAAATGCTCTCTAAGAAAAAATTCTAAAAAAATTGAAATTTAAAAGGGTGATTTGAGCGAAAAGCGTTCAAAAATCATTCTAAATTACAATTTCTATGGAATCTTTGGAACTACAGAACTGTTTTAAAAAGTGATGGTGGGAAATTGATGGAGACAGTCCCTGCTCCAACATAGGCTATATTTTATGTCGGTGCCACTATCCCCAGTGTAACGACCGAAGAAATCTATGGCCTAGCCTGACTCGTGAGTTGCTGGCCTAGAGTTGTCCAGTTTTGTCCATGGTTTTGTCGCATAGCTTCGGGGGTTGACGGCCGTGTAATCGAATCGAAAGGACAGTTTTCGATATGCAATGAGACTGCAAGAGATTTTAGTTGGCAGGTCAAAAGAAGTGAATTGAGCTGAACTGAGGATGATGCGGAGAGAGTTGAACAGACTATGTTGGGCGGAAAATGGTGTGTGCGCGTGAACAGTATAATATGGTTGTGTACGCTGAGGTTTTGATGGCAGAGTGTAATGTTTTTAAATTGTTCATCTTATTTTAACTTGTGTATCAACGATGCTTAATAAAAGTGCTGGTTGTAGACCGTTCCTTGGATCACTGGAGTTCGTTAAGTCATTACAATCTAAGTAATTTAAATGGAGGCTCCACCGGAGATTGGTTTTTGTGCATGTGAAACCAGAAGGGGTTTTATGAGAGGTATGTCATTTCTCCCTTTTATCCATCGCAGCATGCCTTTGGTTTTAGTGGTTTTATTTGATTATATTTAAGTAGTTTATATTTGGGTTTTGTGTTAAACTGGTGAATTGAATTATTGTATGTATATAGTGTAAACCAATCTGGTTAAAGTTCTTAAACTGAGTATAAGATAGTATATTGCTACACAAAACTGGTGAATTGAATTATTGTATGTATATAGTGTAAACACAACTGGTTAAAGTTCTTAAACTGAGTATAAGATAGTATATTGCTACACAAAACTGGTGAATTGAATTATTGTATGTATATAGTGTAAACCAAACTGGTTAGAGTTTGTAAACTGAGTATAAGATAGTATATTGCTACATCAAACTGGTGAATTGAATTATTGTATGTATATAGTGTAAACCAAACTGGTTGAATTTCTGTAACTGAGTATAAAACTATATATTGCTACACCAAACTGGTGAATTGAATTATGGAATGTGTATAGTATCAAAGTTGAACTGGTAATTCTTAAACTAAGAACAGAGGTTGAGGAAAGAGAAAGAGAAAAAGGGGAAATTATTGTCTAGAAATTTTGCATTTGTATTGGTAAACATGTGTGTGGTAGTTGGAATAGTTAAAGGTGATATTGTAAATTGACAGTTGAAGTTTTTTTCTGTTGAATATTTGAAATTGAATATAAATATGATTCTCAGAAACTGGAAATTTTGTTGCAGAAATTATCAAATTTTGAACTGATGGTGTAAATTTTAGAGAAAGGTAAAAGTATTGGAAAACCCTAATAAATAATCACCCAATTTAAGAAAGAAATATGTTACATCAGTGATCTCCAACCGAGAATCGTAATAGGAGATGTGTATTGCATCATCCTAAAGTGCGTCGGCTGACGCAATGACTTTTTTATTTCCCTGTAATAACCAGAGACAATTGCATCATTCAAAAACTGAACTTTCTCCTCCAAAGGACTAATAAACTCACCTTTTAATCTCTCTCTTGATCTGAACGGATCTAAATATTTACGAGGAGCAAAAATGTTAATCTCCTCAATTTTGTATAGATCTAATACTTATTAAAGTAATTATTTAACCAGTTAACAAGTTTTTAAACTCAATACGGAACCATGCATTTTGTTTATAAAATCTTTACTAATTACAATTTTATCTTAAAGTAATGTAGGAAATAGCAAAGAAATATTTTAGTGCATTTTCGTTATGGATACACCCAGGATTTACACTGTTGGATTAAAACGCTCGATGTGCCTGACCCTGCTTTTACGCCGAAATAGGTAAGCTGAAAAACTTTCCTTACCATTTGTTTGTTTTCTGAAGTATTACAGATTAGTGCGCGCTACTGAGTTTTCCTGATGATATTTAGTTTAATGCTTTGTATCTCGCAAATTCGCAACAATTTGATTATGTTAGACTGATATTAAATCTTTTAAAACAAATCAGGCAGGCAATAAATAAATATATAAAATAAAATAAAATAAAAACATCGAGATTTGAAAAAAAAATGGCTTCGTTTAGCAATAGCCAATTAATCGAGAAATTAAATTCTCAAAATTATTCGAATTGGCGCTTTAAAATAGAGATGATGCTTATAAAAGAGGAATTGCTAGAAGTTACAACAGAAAATCCCCCAGAACAACCCAATGCTGATTGGATTAAAAAAGATAAAAAGGCCAGAGCCTTAATAAACCTCAGCATTGAAGATGATCAAATAGTGCACGTCAAGCACTTAAATAGCGCAAAAGAGACGTGGACCGCGCTTAAAGAAATTCATGAGAGATCAAACCTCTCCAGCAAATTGTTCTTATTGAGGAAACTATATAGCACTAAATTAAATGAAAATGGAAACATGATAGTCCATATAACTAAAATTTTAGAACTAGTGGATAAACTATCAGCCATCGGGGAAAACATAAGTGATTCCCATATTTCAGCACTATTATTGTGCTCACTGCCCCACTCATATGACACATTAATCACCGCCCTTGAGGCAAGACCCGAACAAGAATTAACCCCCGCTTTCATTAGAAGCAAGTTGACCGATGAATATACCCGAAGAATAGAAAATTCGGAAAACACATCGAAAGCATTTAAAACTCAAAAAAGATACGGAAATGCAGATAATAAAAAAGACGCAAAGGTTTGTTCGCATTGCCGAATGAGAAACCATTCTAATTCCCAATGTTGGTTCCAAAAAGGAAAAAATACCAACACATACGCTCAAAATAACAAAAGCTATAAAAATAAAAATCATTCTACTTCACTATGCTTTGCGAAAAATGAAGAGATTAAAACAGAAAATATAGCTTTTCTAGTAGAAAATACAGAAAAACATACATGGGTCGTGGACAGTGGCAGTGCAAAACACGTAACAAATTCTAAAGATATGTTAACGAATTTTAATGAACTGACAGAAACTCAAATAACTGTAGCAAATGGAAGTAAATTAGAATCTTACGGTTCCGGTGAAGTGATTATAGACAATGGTAAAAGTAACGGCCAAATTATACTGAAAGAGGTACTATATGTCCCTGAAATAGAATCAAACCTTTTATCCGTAAGTAAAGCAACCAAGAATGGTTGTAATGTTATTTTCGAGAAAAATCATTGCTACATAAATTATAAAAATAAAACAATCCTCGAAGGCACATTAAAGAATAACTTATATGAAATTCAACTCGTGTACAACAAAACCACCAATTGCGCGAATCTTACACACACATGTAAAAACTCCAACTGCATAGAAACGTGGCATAGAAGGATGGGTCACCGAAACTATCAAAGAATTAAAACAATTACGTCCAAACAATTAGTGAACGGAATTAAATTAGATACCTGTAAGCACGAAAGTATTTGTGAGGTATGCATAGAAGCAAAAACCAGTGAGACCCCATATCCAAAATCGGCCGGATACATAGCGAAGAGAAAATTGGAATTAATACACTCCGACGTTTGTGGTCCGATTCCGACACCTACAATAGGCGCAAAAACCTATTTCGTAACATTCATAGACGACTATTCAAGATTCTGTATCATATATTTAATGTCTAAAAAGAGCGAAGTGTTTGAAAAATTAAAAGACTATGTCGCGACCGTACACAATAAATTTGGAAGAATGCCGAACGCAATCAGATCCGACAATGGAGGTGAGTTTACGAGCTCAGAAATGGAACAATATCTTAAAAATAATGGAATTGAACACCAATTAACAGTTCCACAATCACCGAGCCAAACTGGTGTTGCGGAGCGTAAGAACAGATCTCTGTTAGACATGACAAGAAGCATGTTATTGGAAGCGAATTTACCTCATGAGCTATGGGGAGAGGCTATAAGCACTGCTAACCATCTACAAAACCGGTTTCCCACCAAACCAAATGATAAAACTCCATATGAACTTTGGTTGAATCGAAAACCAAACCTACACTATTTAAAAGTCTTTGGCTGTATAGCTTACGCTTACGTACACAAGACAAAACGCGGAAAATTAGACAGCAGAGCTGAACAAGGAACTTTCGTTGGTTACGACAAGCGCTCTAAAGCGTACAGACTTTATATGAAAGACGGAAAAGTAATACTTTCCCGATCGGTCAAATTCGTCGAAAGCAAGTTCTTAAATGCTAAAAATGATGTAAATTTAAATTCAAACGAAATTACATTAAGCAAAAATGAACAACCAAGAACCAGCGATACAAGTAACATAGAAATAAGTATTGCACCCACTCCTTGTGAACCAACCGCGTCCAAACAACAACAACAAACACTCGAACCCCGTAGATCACAAAGAACAAACAGAGGCGTACCACCTGATAGATTTGCATACACCGTAAAATATGAACCGATCAACGAACCTAAAAGTTGGAAAGAAATGTTAAAAATAGAAAATCCGGAAGAAAAGAAAAACTGGCTAATCGCTACACAGGACGAAATTAACTCCCTAAAAGAAAATAAAACTTGGATATTAGTAGATCCACCGCAAGGAAAAAGAGTAATTGGTTCCAAATGGACTTATAAAGCTAAATACGACGAAACGGGAAAAATAAAACGGTATAAATCTCGATTGGTAGCAAAGGGTTTTTTACAAAAGTACGGAGAAAATTATGATGAAACCTTTGCCCCAGTTGTGACACACACTACGATCAGAGCATTCCTAACCGCAGCGGCGTATCATAAGTTAGAAGTAAAACATTTAGATATAAAGACAGCTTTCTTACACGGCGATTTAAAAGAAGAGATTTATATGGCTCAACCAGAAGGTTACGTTGTTTATAACGAACGAAATAAAGTGTGCAAATTGACAAAAGCCATCTATGGGCTTAAACAGGCAGCAAGAGCCTGGCACACAAAAATAAGCGAAACACTAAATAAGCTAAACTTTACACAAAGTACTGCAGATAATTGTTTATTCACCCGCGGAGTAGAGGAAAACACAGTTTACATAATTGTGTATGTGGATGACATCCTCATAGCTGGAAAAGAGAAACAAATCGAAGAAATAATTCTAAGCCTAAAATCACAATACACATTAAATGATTTAGGACAGGTAAACAATTATTTAGGAATTAAAATCGACAAAATCAAAAACGGATTTACTCTGAACCAAAAATCTAAAATTGAAGAAATCGCGAGAAAATTTAATCTTGAAGAATCCAAACCCTATAGTACACCTATGGATACAGGGTACTTACGTCTTGAAAACGACGACAAACAAATGCCCAACAATACACAATATAGAAAGGCCATTGGAGGATTACTTTACATAGCAACCATAACAAGACCCGACATTACCACAGCCACTAATATATTAAGCAGAAAATGTGAAAGTCCCACCGAAAGGGATTGGAAGGCTGTAATACGAATAATAAGATACTTAAACTCAACAAAAGATTTAAACTTAATTTTAAGCACCGAATCAGATCCAATCTTCGAAGCATACTCTGATGCTGACTGGGCAGGCGACGTTAAAACGAGAAAATCAACTAGCGGCAACATTTTCCTACTAGGGAAAAATCCTACTCAGTGGAATTCAAAAAGACAGACTTGCATAGCCCAATCGTCTGTGGAAGCGGAGTATATTTCTGCCGCAAATGCTACTCAAGAAATTGTATGGATCATTAAACTTCTTGAAGACTTAAATTTACCACAAAAACTCCCTATCAAATTACATGAGGACAATACATCTTGCATCAAAATGATAGAATCCGATAAACATACAAATAGAAGCAAGCATATCGATGACTTTTTTCTTTCCCTGTAATAACCAGAGACAATTGCATCATTCAAAAACATTGCATCATTCTGAACTTTCTCCTCCAAAGGACTAATAAACTCACCTTTTAATCTCTCTCTTGATCTGAACGTATCTAAATATTTACGAGGAGCAAAAATGTTAATCTCCTCAATTTTGTATAGATCTAATACTTATTAAAGTAATTATTTAACCAGTTAACAAGTTTTTAAACTCAATACGAAACCATGCGTTTTGTTTATAAAATCTTTACTAATTACAATTTTATCTTAAATTAATGTAGGAAATAGCAAAGAAATATTTTAGTGCATTTTCGTTATGGATACACCCAGGATTTACACTATTGGATTAAAACGCTCGATGTGCTTAAATTGAACTTTGAGATGGCGTATTTTGGAAGAGGCCGAAAGGAGGACATGAGAGTTCTTGCAGTGGAATTGGGAGAGGTGGTTGACGATGACATGAGAATAATTGATTTGCGTAACTTAATAATATAAAATCGATATAAAGTATCATGTAATAAAACATCTGAAAGAATCAGGAACTATAGAACTAATCTATTGCCCAAGTAAAGAGATGATAGCCGATATCATGACCAAGCCCGCGCCTAAACCTGACTTTCTGCGGAACAGACTGAAACTAAAACTCCAGAACTTTCCACCATTGGGCGATTAAAGGGGGATATTGGAAAACCCTAATAAATAGTCACCCAATTTACGAAAGAAATATGTTACATCAGTGATCTCCAACCGAGAATCGTAATAGGAGATGTGTATTGCATCATCCTAAAGTGCATCGGCTGACGCAATGACTTTTTTCTTTCCCTGTAATAACCAGAGACAATTGCATCATTCAAAAACATTGCATCATTCTGAACTTTCTCCTCCAAAGGACTAATAAACTCACCTTTTAATCTCTCTCTTGATCTGAACGTATCTAAATATTTACGAGGAGCAAAAATGTTAATCTCCTCAATTTTGTATAGATCTAATACTTATTAAAGTAATTATTTAACCAGTTAACAAGTTTTTAAACTCAATACGAAACCATGCGTTTTGTTTATAAAATCTTTACTAATTACAATTTTATCTTAAATTAATGTAGGAAATAGCAAAGAAATATTTTAGTGCATTTTCGTTATGGATACACCCAGGATTTACACTATTGGATTAAAACGCTCGATGTGCCTGACCCTGCTCTTACGCCGAAATAGGTAAGCTGAAAAACTTTCCTTACCATTTGTTTGTTTTCTGAAGTATTACAGATTAGTGCGCGCTACTGAGTTTTCCTGATGATATTTAGTTTAATGCTTTGTATCTCGCAAATTCGCAACAAAAGAATATTTCTGGTTGAAACTGGTGTTGTCCAGTTATGTCATGATATATACTTGTAAGTGTATAAAAATAATTTATAAATGTGTTGAACTGTTTTGAAAGTTTAATAGAAAGATATTGTGAAAAATATATTTGGTTACTGAGTTAGTAAAATTCATTCCATTGAATAAATAGTTTGAAAGTATCAAATTAAATTTAGTTAGTTGGTTGGGTGTCTGCGGCTTTGAGGAAGTGTCTGAACTGCGCACTAGAGTGCTTAAATTGAACTTTGAGATGGCGTATTTTGGAAGAGGCCGAAAGGAGGACATGAGAGTTCTTGCAGTGGAATTGGGAGAGGTGGTTGACGATGACATGAGAATAATTGATTTGCGTAACTTAATTATGAAAAGTGCTAATTATGAGGAACAGTTTGTAAAGGAAATGTTTATGTCAGTTGTAAATGAGAGAATAAAGCGAGAAGAGGCAGAAGAGAAAGAGAGGGAGAGAGCGGAGAAAGAGAGGTCAGAAGAAAGAAATTTTCAATTGGAAAAACAAAGATTGGAGTTGCAATTAAGGGAGAGTAAGAGCCCTGACGATTCGGTTAAATCTAGTATAGGTTTCGAATCGAGAGTGGAAATTCAGAAATTGATGCCGAAATTTGATACGAAAGAGGATGATATTAGTTTGTTTTTGGAACTGTTTGAACGACAAGCAAGGGTTCTTAAGATTTCCCCCGAAAAGTGGGTTACTCAATTAATTGGTGTTTTGCCATCTGAAATTTCTCAGTTGATAGCTCGTGAACCTGTAGAAAATGCTGGTGAATATCAGTATCTTAAGACATTGTTGCTGAAGCGTTTTAAATTGAGTCCAGAAAAGTTTCGTCAGAACTTTGTGAAAACTCAAAAATCACCCGATGGTACTTGGTATGATTTTTACTATGAAATAAAAAAATATCTAGAGGGTTGGTTGAATGGTTTGAAGATAGAGACGTATGATCAATTAAAAGATTTGATGATTGTGGATCAGATAAAAAAGAGGGTACCGTCTGAATTTAAGGAGAGTTTTTTGGATCAATGGACAACTATAATTTCGCCAGTTGAGTTTGTGACTAAGATTGAAGAGTTTGAAGATGTAAGAGGGTGTGTTCGTAATACAGCTGCGATGAGTTATAAGGATCGAAATGAGAAGAAATCATGGCAATTGAGATCCTGGAGGGGAAGTGGCCAGAAAAATGAAACTACACAGGGTGTAAGGGGAAGGGAAAATTATTTTAAAGGTAGAAAACCCGATCCCAATTGTGATAGAAGGAAACCTGAGCCTAATTTTGATGGAAGAAATCTCGATCCTAATTTTGAGAGAAGGAAACAGTTCCGGTGTTACGAATGTGGGGATTCAACGCATTTCAGACCTGATTGCCCCAGGCTTAAAACTAGAATTGATTTGGGAGTTGTGTATCATGTAAAAAATGAAGTTGATGAGGACTTATTGGCACCATATACGATTTCGGGAATGATTAATGAGACTAGTATTCCTATTCTACGAGACACTGGAGCAACGGTCGATGTGGTGTGTCAAAAATATATTTCACCTGAAAGTATGACAGGAGAATAGGGGAGACCGGTACACAGTGGACCTATGTACACAGTAGACCACCCCCTAATATTTTATTTATTAAAAAAAAAATTAAGTTTATTTTCTATCCAATGGACAACAACACTGGATTGATTATTTATAGCCTTCAGATAACATGTTTAGATCAGAATGAACCATTTTATCCTGATTGGTTGTTTTGAGCTTCTAAAAGTAAATTTTTTCATCCTCATATTTTTCCTTTTTTAGTAATTAAAGGTTGTATATAAATAAGATAAAACAGCTATTTTGCAAAGGTAAGATACTTGTTTTTATTTAACATTAAAATTAATATGTGTAAAAGAAAGCTATAAACAATATTAATATGATTATTTATTGAACTTCAACATGGGGTACAGTTAACCACCCACTCCTGGGGCACAGTGGTCCACAATCCACTCTGCTCCTGTAATGCAGAATGATCAAAATATTTAATAATTGATTATTTTCTATAAAGAAAGATTGTTTTAAAGTAGATTTAACTGTAAAATAAAGTAAACAAATAAAAATAACAATTTATTTAACATAGTAAGAAATATTTTGTTTTGTATTTACTGCCTTTGATAAATATAACTGTAGTCTAATTGTTGATGATTCTATTCAAGTAAGATTCATGAGATGCAAATTGAATGGAAATCAGTTTATTTCTCTCGAAACTGTAGATGAATCTGCTGTTGATGTCAATGATTTCATAATGTTGCTCTCAGACCCAAAATTATTTCTTGAAAATTCCAGGCTGAATCTTACTCATAAGTACTTTGGAATTTCATTTGCAAATTTAAATGTGCGATGATTTTTTTGTACTTAAGTAATAACTTCAACTAAATTGCAATTGTTCGTGTATTAATCTGTTATTATTTTCAAAATATAATTAATTTTTTGTTTTTGTTTCAAATTTTATATTACTACGTTATTTTGCGGGTGAAGGGGCAACAAAAAAGAATTAGATTAATGAAAAATAGATTTATGTTGTATTTTAGATAATACCTAATAGTGGTCCACTGTACCCCGGTGGGTGGACCAGTGTACCCCGGAAGCAGGGTCCACTGGTCCACTTTACAAGTGTATATAATTTATTTATTTTTGAAAAATGTATTGAAAACTATGTTGTGAGAAAATTATGATGGATGTAAGAAGGTTTAAGGAATATTTAAAAATATTTTCATACAGATCGATCAGTCTGTTAAAGAGAAAAAAAATGTTAACTGAAAAAGTGGTTCACTGTGTACCGGTCTCCCCTATATGTGGATGCAGCATTTGTTGAACAGGCGGAGGTCATGTTTGCCTATGGCCGAAATTGAGATTGATTGTGAATTGGGACATGTTACCACTAAAGCAGCGGTTCTCCGAAATGAATTGGATCAGGGGACATATATCCTTGGAAATAAAACAGCCGCACTATTAAAATAGATTGAAAATGATTGTGAGAGGAAAAAAGGAATTTTGAGTGCTGCATTGAACCAAGCGCAGAGGCGGACACAGCTTAATGAAAAGTTGGTGAATGGTCAGGAAGAGAAATTTGAATTGACTGAAAAGTTGAGGGAGGAGAGAGATAAGAATTCCGTTGCAGATTGTAAACTTTTGCCGGAGATTGTAGAGACTGAAACCATTTTGGATTTGGTGAAAGTGAATTCGAATAAATTTGCTGAAGAGCAACAGAGGAGTAAAGAGTTGGCTTCATTGTTTACATTGGCCGAAAAGACTGAAACAGAATCCAAGGAATTTGGAGTGGTTGAAGAAAAATTATTGGTTAAGAGGGAAGTTGATGAGATGGAGAAAGAGGTGGATGTGCTTGTGGTTCCTGATCATAATGATGAAATCTTACTGGACATTGCTCATTTGTTTAAAAGTGTTCCTGTGAATAGCGAAACAATATGTGGCATGGGAAATATTGCTAAGGTAAATGAAAAAGAGAGTGCGAGTGAAGAAACTTTTAATAACGATTTGAGAGTTTTGGACTTTACTTTAGTTGAAAATCAGTCGTTGGCTGAGAAACTTTGTGAATCTACTAAGGTTGAAACTGATAATGTTGCAAAAGTGAAAGAGGAGCTTGAATTATCTAAATCTCAAGATCAGGAAATGTTAAACTTAAAGCAGATTAGTGGAACTGATGAGTCAATCAATGAAGAAGATAGAGAACTATTCAATTTGTCACAAGTTAGGAATTTTGTAAATTTAGATGAAGTTGGTAACGAGACTAATTTTGAATTCAATGTTGGACTTTCTCAAAGGGATGTTAATGAATTCTGTGGAGATGGTTATCCTTTTAGTTTGAAAAATAAGGACAATTCAGAAATAGATGATGAGGTTCAAAAAGAGGAGAATTTTAATCCTGATAGAAATTATTTATGTGAAGACCATGAATTCGAAAGGAATGATGGGATTGAAAGTGAGATTGCTGAAATGACTGAGGAAATTGTGGAAGGTTATCAAAACCCTATTATGTCTGATTTAGTCAGAAGTGAAAAGGAGGCGAAAGATGAAACTGATGGAAAGATTGATAAAGAGAATTATTCGAATGAACAAAATGATGGAAATCTTGAACCTGATTTGTTAGTTGAAAGATGTGGCAGCGAAAAGAAATACTGAGGTTAACTTACCTAACATGGGGAACGCATATAATCAATGCGCAGCAAAAGATGAAAATCTTTGTGAAACAGAAAGTGGAATCACCTGTGATGAGGTCAAGAAAAGTGCTCGTAGGAATGGGAGCTATGCTGATGTTAAGGAATGTTACAGAGTGTGTGACAAGAAGATGGAGGGAAAGTAGTGGTAAAATTAAGGAAAAATAAAGGGATGAAGAATCATAAGAAAAGAAGGAAGAGATCACATGCGGAGTTAAAGGTGCATACAGTTGAGGAGTACCAGAAAGAATTTCTACTGCAAACTGATGCATCGCACATTGGTCAGGATATAGTTTGGCGCAGATTAGCGATCAATGGGAGGAGCATCCTATTTTATACATTAGTGGGAAGCTCAAGCAATCAGAGCAGAAATATTGTACCACTGAAAAGGAGTGTGCGGCTGAATTGTATGCAGTGAAGAAATTAAGGTGTTATTTGGATGGCCATTTGCCATTTATAATACAAACTGATCACAACCCTTTTGTGTGGCTTAAAACTCATGCAGATTCTAATCAGAGACTTTCACGATGGGCCCTGGCATTACAACAGTTCAATTATAGGATTGAGCATAAAAGAGGAAAAAATCACTGTAATGCAGACACTCTGAGCCTGCACCCATACACTGAGTAATATTTATTAAGTTTATAAATTCTATAAATTAAAATGGTATTATTTGTGTGAAAAGTGTATATTTTTATATTTATTTATGGTCTGTATTAGAATAAGAGGAAAAATACAAAAATAACTTTGAAATGTTAAATTATGATTTAGAATTTATTGATTGTAAATTATGGATATTTTTTTTAATTGTGTTAATTCATATGAAAAGTTGTTTCATTTGGTAGAGAGAAAGTTTCAGATATTTATTTGTTTTGTATCATGTTAAACGTAGATAAAAAGAAAAAAAAATCTGTTAATTGTATTGGTATTTGTGTAGAATTACATTGGTTATAATTTTGTCTAGAAGTTGAGGAAATTTTGTGTGTGTTTAAAATCGCAGTAAATTAGTGTAAATTTTATATAATGTGATTCATGTATATGTATTACTGGCATGGTGTGAATTCCTGTGTTTTCGCGTACTTCAAAATTTTGGTAGTAAGAGTTTAAAATTTAAGGAATTTTAGTTAAGGTGGCACATTGCTGTGATGGATTAGGAGGGGGGGGAGAGATTCCAGGTATGTGACAAAGTAGCACGTTAATCCTGAACATTGTGAATTAAAAGAAAAACATTTGATGTTCAATGGAACTTGTCACAAATGTAAATTTTCGTCAAGGACCCCGTTTGGACATGTCCAAAATTTGGATGGGGGAGGAGTCTTTAACGACCGAAGAAATCTATGGCCTAGCCTGACTCGTGAGTTGCTGGCCTAGAGTTGTCCAGTTCTGTCCATGGTTTTGTCGCCTAGCTTCGGAGGTTGACTGCTGTGTAATCGAATCGAAAGGACAGTTTTCGATATGCAATGAGACTGCAAGAGATTTTAGTTGGCAGGTCAAAAGAAGCGAATTGAGCTGAACTGAAGATGATGCAGAGAGAGTTGAACAGACGATGTTGGGCGGAAAATGGTGTGTGCGCGTGAACAATATAATATGGTTGTGTACGCTGAGGTTTTGATGGCAGAGTGTAACGTTTTTAAATTGTTCATCTTATTTTAACTTGTGTATCAACGATGCCTAATAAAAGTGCTGGATGTAGAGCGTCCCTTGGATCACTGGAGTTCGTTAAGTCATTACACCAGGGGAGTGCAGGAGCGAAAAACTTTCTACAATTTCGTTTTTTTTATATACTGAAGGTGATGGGAACATGAAATTTGGCATGGTAGTTAGTTATAAGATGTAAATGCTCTCTAAGAATAATTTCTAAAACAATTCGAAATTTAAAAGAGTGAGATGAGCGAAAATCGTTCAAAAACATTCTAAATTATAATTTCTATGGAATCTCTGAAACTACGGAACTGTTTTCAAAAGTGATGGTGGAAATTGATGGTGACAGTCCTTTCTCCAACATAGGCTATATTTTATGTCGATGCCACTACCCCCAGGGGGGTTCAGAAGCGGAAAACATTCTAAAATTTCGATTTTTTTATACTGATGGTGTTAGAAACATGCAATTTGGCATGGTAGGTACTTATAAGATGTAAATGCTCTCTAAGAACAAATTCTAAAGAAATCGAAATTTAAAAGGGTGAGATGAGCGAAAATAGTTCAAAAAACATTCTAAATTACGATTTCTATGGAATCTCTGGAACAACAGAACAATTTCAAAAGTGATGGGGGTAAATTGATGGTAACAGTCCCTACTGTATTTTAGGTCGGTGCCACAACCATAGGGAGGTGCAAAAGCGAAAAACGTTAAAAAAACATTCTAAATTACGATTTCTATGGAATCTCTGGAACAACAGAACAATTTCAAAAGTGATGGGGGTAAATTGATGGTAACAGTCCCTACTGTATTTTAGGTCGGTGCCACAACCATAGGGAGGTGCAAAAGCGAAAAACGTTCTAAAATTTTGATTTTTTTTTATACTGAAGGAACTAGAAACTTGAAATTTGGTATGGCAGTTATTTATTCTAAAAACATTCTAAATTACAATTTCTATGGAATCTTTGGAATTACAGAGCCATTTTCAAAAGTAATGGGGGTAAATTGATGGTATCAGTCCCTGCTGTAAAATAGGCTGCATTTTATATCGGTGACACTACCACAGGGGGGGGAGGAAGGGTGAAAAAACGAAAAACAATCGAAAATTCTGTTTTTTTTTCGACATCAGTGTGGCTTAGTTAGTAATTTCTGAATTATCTGTGGCAGTAAAATTTCCTCTAATGAAAATAGGCCAAAGAATACCACTTGGCATTTTTCAAGAATTACGCGAGCAAAGCCGCGGGTTTTGCTAGTGTCTAAATAAAAGAAGATAGATTCAACGAAGAAATAGAGTCTATCAATGCTTAAGTACTATAAAATTTATAGACAACGCCAAACTAGCGTACCCCGCGGAATTGTATTGAATAAGTGAAACGCTATAAGAGCGGTTCCCGCGGCTGGAGGGATAACACGTTAAAAAAATATAACATAAAATAGGTGTTTCAAGTTAGTACAGTTAGGCAGTTGCATCTTATAGAGACATTACCAAACCATATTTTTTTCCATCAAATGATATGTACCACAAAGTTATGTAAATATATTTCACCGAATTTATTATCGCATTTTCACATTGAATCCTTTTGTCATATGTATTGGAAATCTGCCTTTCGTTACTTCGTCGAAAATATTGGATTTACAGAAATCTTTCAAGTAAGGCAAATGTAATTTGAATATCTTATGTTATGCTTAAATATTAAGCTATTATAACTGAACATTAAATATGTTGTAATCATGTGGAATTTATTTTTACGGTTTTATAGCAAAACGAATATTATTTTATGAAAATACGTCAAATTGTGGAGCATAAAAGATTATTTTATGAAAAGAAATCGCAGATGAAAAGAAATCACTAAATATCTTGATTAGAAGATGCATTTAAAAAGTTAATAAAGTATGATAATAATATGTTAAATATATTTAAAGAGTTCATCAGTGTAAATTAAAAAAAAAAAAAAGTTAAATGATTGGAAGGTTTTGCCATTTTACGAGTTTCGTCTTCAAATTGAAATGATATTTAAGAAATGTAATCGCTGCATAGTTAATGTTTTGGCCATCATATTTCTTATTTACATTTAAACAAGACTTATTTATAAATATATTTTGTTCAGTTACAAAGGTTTCAGTTTTATTTTCTTACAGTATATAATTTAGGGCAATTCATCATTTATTTATTTTTATGGCTTTAGGCACTGTCAGTAGAATACTTATTGTACGGTTTCATTGTGTACTGTGTAATTCAGTTTGTGTCAAGTATGATTTATGATATTTCAGCAAAATTTATTATGGATAATCATTGAGTGCATGCACTTGAAAAAATATTTCCCCTCTATTTCCTAAATATTTTTATTTTTTTTTAAGATGTTGATTTTAGATAACAATAAATGTTTACAAATATCAGTATAAAAATAGCACTATTATTAGAGAAATATATACATGTTGAATTTTGTAAAAATGCCCTTTACACAAAAATACTTTGCTGAAATGCAAAAAATATAGCATATTGTATAAGTACTCGAGAGTAAAAATTATTAGTTTTCCATACTTTTCATTCAATAATAAATTTGACAAATAATATATATATATATATATATATATATATATATATATATATATATATAATTATAATATCTTTGAATTTAACAAAACATTAATCAAGTTCTCGCAACTTTCTAACCAAAATCTCCAATGAGAGAATTAGTAATAAAGTGTAGACAGAATACCACAAAATTAATAAATTAACAAGTGCAAACATAATATTACCATAGCAATTTCAACGATGGTAATCAGCCAAAAATACTGAAAATTGTGAAGAATATTTAATATATATATATATATATATATATATATAATACACTGCTCAAAACAATTAAAGGATATTGCAGTTTTAGGTGGATTTTGTATCTGGGAAACTTTTTAGCTGATTGATACATGGTCGACAGTCATAGCAGGTTATATGAGAATAAATTACACATGTTTGGCAGAAAAAAATGCATTTTATTGCGCATTTGTGTACAAAAGGAAAAAAAACACAATTTGTGCATATGAGAAAAAAAAAAGAAAAGGTGTTTTCTTCAAAGAAAATCATTTTCAGTAGGGGGTATGGTTTCCACGGGCGGCCAGCAACGTTGAACACCTTTGAGGCATGGACTCAATGAGGCTATTAATGACGAGTTGGGGTATTCTGCCCCACTCTTCCAGAAGAGCTCTTTCCAGTTCTTGGAGAGTTTGTGGGGGTTGTTGGCGGCCAGAAACTCGTCTTCCTAGAGCGTCCCAAACGTGCTCGATTGGATTCATGTCTGGAGAACACGCTGGCCATTCCATTCGAACGATTCCTTCCTCGAAAAGGAAATCCTCCACCAGGTTTGCACGATGTGGCCTGCAGTTATCGTCCATTAAAATGAAGTTATCTCCGATTGCTGCAGCGTAAGGGACTACAATAGGTCTTAGGATCTCATCCCTATATCGGCGACCAGTCAGAGCTCCATCTCGAATGATGTAGAGGTCAGTGCGCCCGTCAATGGAGATGCCACCATACACCAACACTCCTCCACCGCCAAATCTGACACTTTCGTGCACGAACGCAGGATTATTCCTACTGCCACGGTCCCTCCAGATGAAAATACGCCTATTATCCGGATGCACAGAAAAACGGGACTCGTCAAAAAACAGAATATTGCTCCATTCATTTCTCCTCCAGTTGACATGCTCGGTTGCCCACTCCCTGCGGTCGCGACGATGCCTTGATGTTAATCTAACACATACCATCGGTCGGCGAGCATACAGACCTACAGCATGGAGCCGGTTTCGGACAGTCTGAGTTGAAATCGTGGTGCCTGTAGCCGAGCGAAGGTGTTGTTGGAGAAGAGTAGCGTTCATGTTTCGGTGTCTCCGAGCTGTTAACGCTAAATACTGATCTTCATTGGGCGTTGTTGCCCGTCTACGACCTTGCTCTGGTTCCTACGGTTCCAGATCCTGGAAATGACACTTTGTGACACTCCAATGGCTTGCGCTACTTCGGCTTGAATTTGGCCCCCTTCTAACCTAGCAACAATTCTCCGAGCTTCTGAATCTGTCAAATGACTTCGCTGAGACATCGTACTCATCGAAACAGAGCAATCACTGAATGCCGATCCTCCTTGTCTTCATTCTCTTTTATCCAGTTGAAAGTCAAATTTCATTTGCTGCCGCTGAAGCGACGTTTTTGACGTCGAACTCAAAATTTGCGTACTCCACAGTTTGAAAACCAGAAAAATTTGAATTTGTGATTCTCTTCTTCTATTTTCGGCAAAAAAAATTTCGTTTATATCTTTATTTTATATAAAACTTCAAATATCCTTTAATTGTTTTGAGCAGTGTATAATATACCATAAATTGTAAGATAATTGGAAGTTGGATATCAAGTGAATTCAAATAGAATTTGAAATGAAAAATAATCTAATATGACAAAAAATGTAATAAAATGGAAATTTGGTTATCAAGAGAATTAAAATAGAATTGGAAAAAAAAAACACGTGTAAATATTAATCGTCAGCCTGGAAGTATCTACACGTGTTTTAAAAATAATACTATGTTTCATAATAATATACTAGCAGTTATGTTAAGATTAGTATATTCCTCCAGATATATTGTATTAATACCAGAAAACAATTGATGAATATATATATATATATATATATATATATATATATATATATAAACAATTAGCCTGTTTTAAAAAAGGTGAATCATTTATTTATTTCGATATATACCTATGAGTACAATATTTTTTATTATTTTATAATTTAAATAAGGTTAAAAAATAATATTCGAAAACTATATATTTATATGATTTCTAACAGAGTTCGTTACTACTTGTTAACATATTAAACGTATACTACAAAGAAAAAAGTAAATCTGTAAAATTTAGAATAGAAAACTTTAACTCCTATTTTCTCGAAATTGAATTTTTCTTACATAATACCTTCTTTTATTAAGATCTTCAATTCGGAAACAAATAATGCAAGCATAATAATGTATGCCTGATAAGTAATATGTGCATATAAATATTCTCAAATACTACACAATACATATATTCATGAATTCTCAAATTTCATCACATTTAGTGCTTTATTTCAAGACTATTAAATAAAATACGATATCAATTTATGCAATTTATATACATTTAACAATATAATTATTAGATAATAATGGAATTTATTATATGGCATGCAAGCCGTGTATTAAAATATTTTTGTAATCCATCTTTTTATACCAGAAATAAACCATTTAATATATTTCGTTAAAACATGTATTATTTCTTCATATATCTTTTAATATTCTGCTCTGAAAAGCTTGGTAGAAGCTATTGTATAATTTTTATTGTACTTTTAGAAGGTTGTATAATTTTTTTCATAAATTAATGTTTTAGTTTAATAAAAGTCAATAAATTTCAAATTAAAATGTATAATTAATTCAGTGAGAAGAAAAAATTAAATAGTATATGAAACATTTTATAACAGCAATTGTTAAAGTAGTATCCTTACAGATTTTATAAAAAAAGTCCGGCAAAATAATCAAATATTTTTATATAAGAATAAAAAAACAATATTATCTGGAACAATAGTTATTTTAAACCAGGAAGTTCACAAAGATCCGAAAATGCCAAACCACAAAGATACGAAAACTAATGAAGAAGAATGGAAACATTAGTTTACAAACGATTCTTGGAGATTTATCGATTTCGGGATACAGTGACAGCTTAAAGAGGAATATTGAGTTTATGTTCTTTTATCTGTTTAAAGTACAGTTTTAATTTACCATCTTCAGTGGTTTAAATTTTAAATATATATTTAGTCAAAGTTAAACGAAATTACATGTGTAATATACGCTTTTATTCTTTCTAATATGTTTTCTGGATGTTCTGTAAAAAGCCATATTTAAGAAATGCAGATTGTACGCATGTATTTTTAAAAAAATGATTTGAATTTCGAATGTCAAATTTATAATTTTATATAAAAAGTTCTAAATGTTTTGTTTTACTTTTAATAATAACAACAAAATTTTATAACACAAAAAAATTAACTTCCCTATAATTTTGTTCCTGAAATCGCTAAGACAATTTCACATATCTTAAAACAGCAAATATAATTTTTAATTGTATAAAATATAAAAGATGTGTTTTCACAAAATATTCATTTACTTTTTACTTTTTGATTTATTGAGTAAACTTTTAATTTTCTCCTTAAGAATACGTAATTTACGTACACTTTCATCTTTATTTATGAATAACGTCTTCTTATGTGTTTTTTTATGCTTTTCTTTTGAATATTTTCTTGTAATGATCAAAAATGAAATGTTATTAGAAAATGTAAACAAAAATAACTGAATTGTTTTCTTTTTCATTACTCATTAAATTTTGGGAGATTTTTATTCATGTTTTTTTTTTATAGATTTTGGAAAAAAAAATAAATTACCCTTTCCAACAAAATTAGTATGTGTTTATAAAGTATGATTGAAATACAATCTTCTTAAGTCCTGTCTCTCCCCCTCCCCCCAATCTGTTCAGATTACATCTTATAACTTTTTAATATACAGATGCAGATTATATATTTTGACTTTATTGAATATTTTAAAAAGATTCAAGTGAGAGAGATAGAATATTAGATATTATATGATTATTTATTAACAAAGGATGATTCCAGATTCCTTTTATTCCGCGTTTAACTGGAAATAAAAAAAAATAATTTTTGGCAAGAACTTACTAAACCACGATATTGAAATTTTCGACAGAATTTTTAAAATTCGATTAGTGTGACCAACATTCCGCTTTGATATCCCCAAGATACAAGTTGAACTTTTATGATGTTAATAAATGCATGCATCGTGCGCTTTTTGTAAAATATATATTTAGAAAAGTGGCCCTATATTCAGTTTGTCCCAATATAACAATTAAGTTATCTATTCAAACTAACCATTCACTTCAAATGCATTGAAGCACCTATTCGTAGAATGTGATCCAATTTATAGATTGTAGTATCATCTCAGAAAAGAAAGTAAATTCACATTATTTCACACATTTTAAACATTAGTCAACCCTTCGTCCAAAAACAGATCAATCTCATTTCGGACGTCATGTGCGCTGTTAAAGATAGAGTGATAGTGAAACTCTCGAAAGAAGACCGAGTTTCAAAATGTGACAACCAGCTCTAGCACAAGCTAGAGTTATCAATTTATCTAGAAAGAGACAAAACCCAAAGAATGATAACAGGAAGAAACAACCCACAACAGGGTGAGCCCATAAAAATGGCAAAAAAAAACCTGTCAGAGCAAAATAAAAACGAAAAGTGAAATCAGCCCCTTACAAAAGGCGATAAACACTACAGCGGTAATCCACCATGAGCGTGACAAGTCAACAGAGACGACAAATATGAAAATCTATGTACGCTAAAAGCGCCTGTTGCATGTAAAATTACTTGTGGGTGCAAAGCCCTTATAGTTACCTGTGAATTATACCTCTCGGGGTGCCTAGTTAGATGAGGGTCTCATCACCTGACCAAGGTTCTAAATTACGAGACCTTTAAAATCTGTCAATTCAAAAAAGTTAAATAGAAACCTTGAACCGGCAAACAAAGATAACTGTTGCAAACCACAAGAGAGCAAGCGCTGCAGCGATGTTAACAAAACTATAGTCAGGTGAATCACAGCCATACTGTGATCAGGCGATTTCCGCCCCGCTCCCAGGTACTAACCCGTCAAGCTAGGCACTCATGCCGGGCAGGTAGAGGCCTGTTAACGGTATATATATATATATATATATATATATATATATACATCTTGCTGGTGCTATCTTTATATATATATATATATATATATATATATATATATAAAGAAAGCACCAGCAAGATGTAGCTGCATGTGTGAAAAAGGAAGAAGTCCAAGGGAGCAATGTCAGGCTATATTGTGCATGTGGCGAAAATACCATTCAAGTTCATATACAGAGTCCAGCTGGTGAATGCAGACACATGTGGTCTAGCATTAACTTGATGAAACGTTACCTTCTTGCGCTGGAACTCATTTTGACGTTTTGCTTTGTTAGCAGCGTCAACAACGTCTAGCATCTCGCTGTACATCTTATTGTCCATGGTTTTACCTTTTACCATATACTCTTTGTGAATAATACCACGGCAATCCACCCAGATACAAAGAATTATAATTTTGTTTGTCGCATTGCGCTTTGCGACGCTGCCGACGGGTTCACCGGGCGCAGACGAACCCCCTTTTCGGCTTATGTTGTTGAAGTCAATCCAGTTTTCGTCACAAGTGACGATCTGGTTCAGAATTTTGTCCTTGCGTTCATATTCGAGCAGATTAGTGAACGCCCGAATACGTCTGTCCTTATTTGTTTGAGTCAGTTCATGAGGCACCCAGCGATGGAACTTGTACCTCAAGTTTATACGATGCATAGCGTGACTAATGAACATGGCACTAACGTCTAACTACTTAGCTAGTTTTCGAGTGATTACATACTGATCTTTTTCCATAAGTGCTCGTAGGTGGGCATCATCAACATAAGTACGCCGGCCTCAGCGCTCTGCTTCTTGAATGTCATAGTCCTTGTTTTGAGCTTCCGGTACCAAATCTTCACAGTGTGATATGATACAACAGTAGTACCTAAAGCTGTACATGTAATTCGGTGACATTCTGTAGCTGACTTTTTGCAACAGAACTGGAAGTAAATGATGGTTCTAATCTGGTAGTGTGATAGTTCCATTTCAGACACCTTGTACTTAATTATAACGATATATATTTTTTTTTACAAATTTCACAGCACAGTGTTCTAAAACAACTCTCTTTCTTTCAAATACCAAAAATCGCTTGACAAAATATGAGCAAACTTTCGTTATAACCCGGTATATATGTATATATATATATATACAGGGTGATTATAAAAAAACTATTCCGATATATGAGTCCTTAACTATCACACCGTTCACAGAAACTGACTGAAATTTTGGTATTAAGTATTTTGAGGTATGCGCTCAAGAATCGTATGGAAAACAACAGTTAAACTCTAACAGTTACGGTTACAGTGACAAAATTTTGAAAATTTCAAATGGCAACATCTATTTTTTTTATTGGAATGTGATCTTCATAGTGAAAAACCATAAAAAGCGTTGAAACGGTACCTGTAACACGAAAATTGTCGGCGCTAGAGAGACTGACAGACAGACAGACAGACAGCGCCCACCCTAGGGACCAGCTTTTGGCTAATGGCCAGGACGAACCCCTAAGCCTAGGGAGGGAAAAATATTACTATCCGGCGCTAGCTACAATAATTACAAGTTAAACTACAATTTTTACAAAGTATAAACGTTACCCAATTTTGCCACAAGGCTGGGCGAACGTTAAAATTATTACAATAATTGATATTTTACGGCGCTAGAGAGACTTAAAAAGAAAAGTGAAAACAACCAATAAAGGACAGAGAATTCACAGAAAGTAAAACATTTTATTATTCAGTGCTATCCACCATCTGCCGCATGCAACATGTCTTCGTGTGTGACGTGGAAAATTTGTGAAACACGATAAAATGTTTTGTTTTCTGTTGATTCTCTGTCCTTATTCGTTGTTTTCACTTTTCTTCTTAGTCTGTCTAGCGCCGGCAATTTTCGTGCTACAGGTACCGTTCCAACGCTTTTTATGGTTTTTCACTATGAAGATCACATTCCAATAAAAAAAATAGGTGTTGCCATTTGAAATTTTCAAAATTTTGTCACTGTAACCGTAACTGTTAGAGGTTAACTCTTGTTTTTCATACGATTCTTGAGCGCATACCTCAGAATACTTAAAACCAAAATTTCAGTCAGTTTCTGTGAACGGTGTGATAGTTAAGGACTCATACACTATATTGCCAAAACTGACCGGTCACTTGCGCTTTCAGACGTTTTGTTAACTATCTAGAAAAATACATGAGGAATTAACCTGAAACTGCAGGTGTGTAAACAGTATAGTATAGGTTATACATTTCAGCGAAGATTTTTTCACGAAACCCCATAGGGGACTGTCAACAAATTGAAAAAGAACGAATATCTTTTGGATAACCCTGAAAAAACTAATGTAGCAAAGGCGTTCAAACTCGAGATTATTAATAAGTGGCTTATTGTAATATACTGTGTTCATTTTTATGAGGATAGCCTGTATACTCGTAGAGAAATTAAGGTTTTTATAAAAACAGTCCCAAATTTCGCCTAGTTTTTTGCTTATAATTTGCAAAGTTCTTAATATAAAAAAAAGTTCATTTCAGAAAATATGACAAACAACATTGTACATAATACTCTGCAATCAGAATTAAAAAAAAAATAAAAATTGGATGAAATATGAGCAGGTTTACTAAATAATGTTCACTGCGCATGCGCGAATGCAATCAAAATATAATATGCATAATGTATTAGCTAAGTATATAGAGCAACTTTTGTGAAAGTCTCAGAATCATAGATGGAAATTTCTGAAAATTATCGTCGATAGAATAGGCTCGAAGTCCGTTGTTCCAAGAAAGAAGCGAAAATATGAGGGGTTGTTTCAAATATCAGTTGATTAGTGCCAAGATAGCGTACACAATATTGCACGTACTAATATATTTGGATACAACCCCTCATATTTTTGCTTCCTTTTGGGAACAACGGATTTCGAGCTAGTTTTAATTAATAACACAATGGCTGTTTTTTTGTTTGACTTCATACTTTATTTTCTTTCCATTTCATAGAGTAGGTAGTTTTTTTGCAAACATTAAGAAAAAGTACCGGCCGAGTTTTAGAAAAATCCGATTTTCGGATGCAGAAAAATTTTCTACATACGTGTGGATCTTTAAAGTGATATCGCCAATACTTGTCTTAACATTCGCAAATTAGTGAAAACAAACTACACGTTGTCATTGGCAAAACATAAATAACTGCTTTTTCGCCACCACGCACCATAGCGTTTTTTATATATAGATTAGCTGATTTGAAATGGAATGATCCAAATGCAACGTGATGCGAAAACAATATGTTTTAAACAAAAGAAGCAAATAACTATGGACGTTAAATGCATTGTTTAATTCATTATCGGATGATATCACAGCTAAATTTCATTTTAAACAAGTTATGAAGATAGAAAATTTATGATCGAATTGTCGTTTTAACCTACGAAATATATATCTTACAAAACAAATTATACTAAAAATCAGGAGATTATAAAAATTCGACTGAAGTAAAATCTTTTATAGATTATATACATGAAATATATATTAAGTATATTTGTTTAAGCTTTGTTATTCGTAAAAAATAAATAAAAATTGCACAGAGAATAATTTTATTAGCATAAATAATTTAAAAAAAGATGCAATAAAACTTATTTCATTTGTATATGTTTTCTTTACAGAATTTTCTCTTTTAACTTATACATAAACGCAGAATAAAGCATTAATCAGATTAATTGGGCAATTGTGCAAATGGAATTAAATAATGCTGTTAAGTGTAAAATTGTTGTTTTCACTTGTTATCTCCTTTTGCTTTAGATTGCAGAAAAGACACTGAAGCATAAAGTTTGCTTTGTTGTCGTAATTAGGAAAGTGTCTCTAGCAATTTCCTTTGAGCTTTGTATCGGCATATATTCCACACCACCGTGCATATATATATAGTAGAAAATATTTTTAAAGGATCCCATAGACATGAAATAAATTAAAACATTAAATGTAAAAATGAATATTATGTTAATATATAAAGTAACATAAGTATATTAAACAAAATATGCTTTTATCAATTAATAGTTTAATGTTAAATAATTTGCGATAATACGCAGAGAAGTCAATTTAGAAATCCTAAATAAGAGTTTAAAAAATATTTAATTTTTCTTTCCTGTTGCCCTACCTTAAAGAAATAAACATATTATATATTTTTTTAATAAATTCACCTGCTTGCGCTTTTTGCCATTCGTAAAATAAACAGTGACTATTTCATAATTGAGTTTGGTGTCCACATCTGTGCATATTGTAACGGAAATTTGATGTACAAAACATGCATTACAGTCAAATAATTATGTATGATTTTTAAGATGAACATTGAATGTTTATAAAGGAGTATTTTTTTAAAGACTATTTTTCTTTTATAATAATTTTTAATTTTTTCAGTGTTTAAAATATTGCATTGCTGCACATTCACAGACTGTTGACTTTTTTTGGCGAGCAACGTTTGGCGCATAAATAAATCCATTGTTGTTCTAACTCGAATACAATTCTAACCACAAAAAATATTTGGCGATTGATCACGTGTAGCGAGCTAACAGAAAAAATGCCTTGAAGTTATGATACTAATTTATAATTAATTTCTAAAAATATTAAAATGTTGTATTGTCATCGGAAACACACATTTGCAAATAATGTTTATAATTATAGCCTACCTGGAAGGGAGATAAAAATCGATTACAAAATTCCATCCTTACTTGCAAAAAGCAAGTTGAGTTAAATAAAAAATTGTAAAAAGTAGTTATAAAGATTCAAATATTTGAATGGAAGTAATTGAAGAAAATTATGTTTTTTTTATCTATACTAATAAATGAAAGTTTCGCTCTGTGTGTCTGTCTGCGATGGCCAGCGAAATCTAGCACACCTGAAAGTCTGAAAATTTAGATTGCGGTAGTCCAAGGCTCTGATGGGACACAGAATTTTAATATTTTGATAATTACCCAAAATATTAATTAGAATCTCATTAAACATTGCATCGAAAATGCCATCTTTTTCATCAAAATGGCGAAAGAGAAGAACATCTGTTTTCGATTTGCAATCAGAAATAAACGAATTTGAAATTTATTTAATAAATTCCGAATTTTAAGAAAACTAATTAAGATATCGATTTGAAATTTTCTGAGCATATGTAGAGAAAGTTTATGCATCCGACAATTTAATTTTTGTAAAATTCGGCTGGTAATTTTTCTTAATTTGTCCAAAAAAACTGCCAAAAATATGATGGCGCCAGTAAAAAAAAAAAAAAAAAAAAAACCAGAAAACTTTTAATTAAAACTGAACTACAAAGAGATCTGTTTCTCTGGCCGATCCTTTCATTTAGATTGCGAAAATGAAAGGAAATAATTGCCAATTTTTACTAATGAACAACAATTAAGATAACTAATTAATCTATAGATTTGAATTTGAGGATGGGAAGGAGAGCCATCTGGCGGCTATTTTAGCGTAGCGTCTTCGTTATATTCTAATTATCAGAGTATTATAATTATTTTATAATGATCGCGTTAATATAGGGGAAGGTAGATTTCTTGAACAAATTATTCGTTATATTTGAGGGTATGAGTAGGAAGGGTGTTAACGGCTTGCTCTGATTTACACAAAGCAAATTCCATTGCAGAAATTTAACATTGTTGGCTTCTTCTGTAGCGTTTTATAAATGTTATATATAGAGAATAATGGAAATTTCAAATGACGATTTTCGTAAAAAAAAAAAAAAAATTAAAAATTAAAAAAAAATAAAATAAATATGTTCTGAATAAAAGTACACAACCCGTATTTACTTGATCAATACCAACAATCAAAGTTGTTGTGGAGCACTTTACCAAGCGCTTCCTGGCGGACAATTCTACAAGTTTTTTTTTATCTAACTGTGCATCCTTATCTCGGATTCTATAGTCCGGATCACAACGGAGTTTGAATGATTCGACTTGGTTTTCGTTCGCGTTACAGATTTTAGTTCCACCTTCCACCGCCAGGGGCGCATTGTTTTCTCGACTTCTATGGCCCCGATTTCGACAAGAATTGGTCGTTCAACTCCCTTGATACAACGGGTAACCGTATCGGATGTTCGTACAGTACAAATTGTGTCCCTTGGCAGTGGAAGGTGGAACTAAAGATTTTGCAGCGCGTGCGGTGCACGCCTACTATACGGTATCGTAGGCAGCGGGTATATGCTTCGTTTATATCAGAATGCGCCCCTATCGGCAGAAAGTGGAAATAAAATGTTTTCCGTCGCGTGCGCACCACTTTTAACCCTCTGAGCGTCTGGTGGTTTTCCTGCTTTTTCATAAAAATGTCTGTAAAATTAAAATTATTAAAAATTTTCTTTACCTGTTTGTTTCAAAAATAAACTTCTTATTTTTTTTATTTTACATATATCTTAAAATACAATTTTGTTAAAAATATTTTTGCCTAGAGCCGATTTAAGTTGTTTTGAGAACACGAAAAAATGCGGGCAAAACGCTTGAAGGAAATAAATAATTTCATACAAAATCGGGTTAATGATACAAAATCATACAAACTTTAGGTTTGTTTAATTTTATTATCACGGGCCCGGGCAACGCTGGGCGGGTCAGATAGTATTAAATATTTCTTATGTTGCTTTCTTTCACCCTAATTTATAACCGACAATCGAAAGTTATCTAGGATTGGATAAACGTAATTTAATGAATATTTATCAAAAACCAGCCGTTTTATTAAATTAAAATTCGTATACACCATGTAGAATTTATTACTATTCCCTTAAAGTTGCCTACATACAACGGCTATTTATATAAAAGAAACTTCTACCGGGTTTTATTGATTTATGCCATATAAGGTTAAATATTTACATTGCAGTTTTGACGTTAAATTTCCTTGCATGAAAAGTTTCTTTTTGAAATTTGCTTGTAATTTGTGTTTAGAAAAAAAAAAGTGACATTTTATGTCAGCATCGAAACACTTTCGTTTCTCATGTACATTATAATGATGAATGTGCATGCATTTGTTAGTCTTTTAGCGTCTGAAAATATCATGTCAAATAGTCGTGGTGTAAAATCGAATTTTATTAATCAAGTCATAGTTTTTTGACGTTAAATGTTCTTGCATGAAAAGTTTCTTGTTGAAATTTGCTTGTAATTTGTGTTTAAAAAGAAACAAACAAATTTTGTGACATTTCATGTTAGCATTGAAACACTTTCGTTTCTCATGTACATTATAATGATGAATGTGCATGCATTTGTTAGTCTTTTCGCGTCTGAAAATATCATGTTAAGTAGTTGTGGTGTAAAATCGAATTTTATTAATCAAGTCATATTTTTGACGTTAAATTTCCTTGCACGAAAAGTTTTTGTTGAAATTTGCTTGTAATTTGTGTAAAAAATAAATAAATAAATAAATAAATAAATAAATAATGTGACATTTAATGTCAACATTGAAACACTTTCGTTTCTCATGTACATTATAATGATGAATGTGCATGCATTTGTTAGTCTTTTAGCATCTGAAAATATCATGTCAAATAGTCGTGGTGTAAAATCGAATTTTATTAATCAAGTCAGGTTTTCTAAATAACAACTATTCAATGTGATATCAATTCAACAACATATGCGGTACCCTTAAATTAGGAATATAATATTCAAAATTAGACAGTTTAAAACTTTGCAAATTCTTCAAGAATGTTTAAAAGGTGCTAAATAGAGCCATAAAAATATTTAAAAAAATATTTTTATATAAATTGTCTACGTTTTTCGACTTCACCGAAGCTTTTATGAAGTCAAATGCGAATATTCTACACTTGTAAAATCTATGATACAATGATCTCTTTAATATTTATTTCCATTCTCATAACCATGGAGTAACTGAACCAATAATTTCTGAAAGTTAAGTGATGCTTTATCATTACATATTAGTTTTTACGTGCTGCAATCACAGTGATTTCCAATATAATGAATGGATAGTATACCTTGATTGAAAAATTATTCTACATTCTTTGAAATTTATTTGGATGGCTACTTCTTGATACAATCATGCAAGTGCGGTGATTTTTCTATTATATTTTACATCATCTATGTGTTCCTTTTCTCTACAACTAAAATACTTGTTAATTCATGTCAATATAATAACACTTAACGCATAACAATTCAATATGTAAAGATACCGCATCATTTAACATAGCAAAATTATAGGATGAGTTACACTACATTCGCGAGTATTGATATAAACATAAAAATAAAAATAAAAATAAAATAACGTGAGCAATCTGATAGAACGTGAAAAATGTCAAAAGCGTTTCAAGTCCTAGCATTATAGATCATGCAACTGTCGAATATTCTCTTCCGTCTTGATAAAAGATGAAGCGAAACATGTAGACAGTTTATGTATAAAAAATACTTACTGTTTTTATGGTAACTCCTTTTAGCAATTAATGAAGTATATGTTTGGTAAGTGTTCGCATTTTTTATGCACTTGGCACATTCAGCGATGACGGTTGAAAATATGTAAAAAACAACGATCACCGTGCGAGACACCATTAACTAAAATCACTATAAACAAAGTTAATCCTTTTAAGCAATGTTTATTACAATCACCTAAGTCACAGAAATCAGTGTGATAAAGCAAATTTAAAATTTCACATGAAAATGGCAAAAAGAGCTTTTTTTCGTTTCATATACATGATTTTAGTATAAAATTTTGCATAAAAGTTTTAGAATTACAAAGCGGAACTACTGTAAAATATTTGACATTACATAGTATAATTACCTATAGTTGCATATTCTTGGCGAGTGTTAATGACTCTTTCCTTTTCCCTTTTTTACTTAAAATATTTTTCCAACATTGGAAACAATTTCTACAATTGTGTATGCTTGAATATTTATTATATTGCCATAAAAAGAAAATAATGCCACACAGATACACAGACTCACAGATATACATATACAGAGATACACAAACTTCCTTCTTTATTATAGATTCTTTATAGATATTATTCTTTATTAGAGATTAAAATATCATTCAACATTTCTAGAAAATTTATGAAATAAAAAATGTTACTATTATCTGTGCTCCAGTGGTGAACTTTGTAAATTTATGATGCACCAGTTGTGGATCATCCAAAATGTATCACTCAAGTCATTAGTTTAGTGTGTACAATACAAAAGCTATAATTTGCTTTAAAGTTCTTGGACTAAATATACACAGTACTTGTAACTACATATATATTGAACTAAATATACATTCAGTTGTTCAAATCGCTTTTATTTTGATATCACATTACATAATATCTACCGTCCAACAATCTGCATTGTAATTTTTTTAGGTTATATACAGTGTATCTCTTCTCATCGTGGACCAATAGATAATTCTTAAGCCGTCTGTTTTATAGATAAAGAAACATTTCAAATTTTGTTACAAAATACTAGGTCTCATAAGTTATAGTTAGAAAAACTTTTCAACACTAAAAATTTCTATCTTTTACGACTAAAACTTACCGAGTTATGATACATAAAATTTAATAAATATCATCGTTTTCTGGCCCTAGATGTGCGTTTTCTCATTTTAAATGGCAGAATTGTAAAAATTTTCAGAAAAATCTTATGTAATTAAAAAATTTCTATCAACGCGAATAGTAGACATAGGCATAGTATTTTGTTTGTCGAAGATCTTAGATTTTTATCTAAGTATTCCTTGGTTTTGTCTATTCTTAATTTTTAACTTACAAGTGACAGAATCTTGACGTGTTTCGGCAGATTTCTGTTTAAACAAAATACTTTTAAAAATCTCAGCCACTTGCAAAATTTCCACTACCCGTTTACCTTATCCATCATATAATGTTAATCTTTAGATTCCATTACATTTTTAGTCCTATTTATTACTTTGTGTGACACAAAACAAAAAAAAAATAACATTGGCACTCCGGGAGTGCCGACAGAAGTGAAAACTTGAACAATTACGCGTGTATATTTTTAATCATCAAAAAATGTTTTATTGTGCACGAAATGCTTTTAATTGAAGTGTTTTTTATTCATTATTATAAACCACTACTACAAAAATTATATTACAATTTTCATTTAATGCGCTATAGTACATGAAAAATAATGCATATTATTTTACATACAAAAATTTCGGGAACCAGACTTCAGTCGCACTATACCGCTTACATTTTACTGCGTTATTATACCGCTTACATTTTTCTGCGTTACTATACCGCTTACATTTTTCTGCGTTTACTATACCCCTTACTATACCGCTTACATTTTCTGTGTTACAATGCCGCTTATTTTTTTCTGCGCTTACTAGACCGCTTACTATACCGCTTACATTTTTCTGGGCTTACCAAACCGCTTACATTTTTCTGCGCTTAATATACCGCTTACATTTTTCTGCGTTACTATACCGCTTACATTTTTCTGCGTTACTATGCCGCTTACTATACCGATTACATTTTTCTGCACTTACTATGCCGCTTACATTTTTCTTCGTTACTGTACCGCTTACTATGCTGTGTACTATACCGCTTACATTTTTCTGCCTTTACTATACCGCTTACATTTTTCTGCGTTACTATACCGCTTACATTTTTCTGCGTTACTATACCCCTTACTAAACCGCGTACTATACCGCTTACAATACCACGTACTATACCGCTTACATTTTTCTGCTCTTACTATACCGTTTACATTTTTCTGCGGTTACTATACCGCTTACATTTTTCTGCGCTTACTATACCTCTTTACCGCTTACATTTTTCTGCGTTTACTATACCGCTTACTATACCACTTACATTTTTCTGTGTTTACTATACCGCTTACATTTTTTCTGTGTTACTATACCGCTTACATTTTTCTGCGCTTACTATACCGCTTACATTTTTCTGCGTTTACTATACCACTTACATTTTTTCTGTGTTACTATACCGCTTGCTATACAGCTTACTATACCGCTTACATTTTTCTGCGCTTACTATACCGCGATGCAATAGTGCATAGGCAAGCATGCGGCGCGCGACGCGCCCGCCCCGCACTACCTAACTATACAAAATACATGTACATACTTATATACAGAGGTGTCGGTTACAGTAACAGTGTCGCGAGTTCAATGGTTTTTTTTCCCGTCTCAAAAAATGCCCAACGCGCCTAAAGAAGTTTTCACTTCAAATATACAGAGATGTCAGTAACAGTGTCACGAGTTCAATGTTTTTTCCCATCTCATAAACGCCCAACGCGCCTGAAGAAGTTTTCACTTCAAAAATCGAAATTTTAGAACGTTTTTCGCTCCTGCACCCCCTTGGAGGTAGTGGCACCGACATAAAATATAGCCTATGTTGGAGCAGGGACTGTCACCATCAATTTGCCACCATCACTTTTGAAAACGGTTCTGTAGTTCCAGAGATTCCATAGAAATTGTAATTTAGAATGTTTTTAGAACACTTTTCGCTCATCTCACCCTTTTAAATTTCGAATTTTTTAAAGAAATTGCTCTTAGAGAGCATTTACATCTTATAAGTAGCTACAATACCAAATTTAAAATTTCTACCTCCTTCAGTATAAAAAAATCGAAATTTTAGAACGTTTTTCGCTACTGCCCACCCCTGAGTTAGTGGCACTGACATAAAATATAGCCTATGTTGGAGCAGGGATTGTCACCATCAATTTGCCACCATCACGGTTGAAATCACTTCAGTAGTTCCAGAGATTACCCCCTACAAACAAACAAACAAACAAAATAATCACTTCAAATATACAGTGGTGTCGGTAACAGTAACGGAGGGATGTCGCGAATTCAATTGTTTTTTCCCACCTCAAAAATGCCCAACGCGCCTAAAGAAGTTTTCACTTCAAAAATCCTCTACATTACCTCTACATTATTATTTCTTCCACACGGAAATTTCTACTCATCTTTATTGTCTCCTTACAGTTCCGAACAGAGTTTAAAATTCCTTAATACTTTTTTTAAAAGGCCCTTTTTGTTACTTTGAACTAATGATAAATAATCAGTGAATCATCTAATTACAGTGGAGCAGTAAAGCAAAAAAAATATCCTCTCTCTCTCTCTTTTATATTTTTAATTTATTTTCGAGATTATTTCTGCAGAAAAATTTTGTTGTGAATGAAGTTTCTCGTAGAAAGGATACTAATTTTCTGCCACATGGTTTTCATTAATGTTGAAAAATGCTTTTAAAAAAAAACTGTTTTAAATGTATAATTTAACTATTACAATGAATTATAGTCTGTTAAAAGTATATAAGATTTTTTACAAACAAGGACTTCTAAGAGCCAAAGAAAGCCGATATTTATTATTTTCTATTTGTTTTCATGTGAAATTGTATGTATACCTATACCAGAACTAGACACAGAAAAATTCTTATTATTGAATTTGATTTAAATTAGTTTTTTTCTGAAGATCTACAGAAAAGAAAAGATTAACTATTTAATATTTTGAAATTTTTTCATATGATAAGATCACAAAGAAACAAAATTACAAATTTTAGTGAAAAAAATGCTTTTTATCAGCGAAAAAGTAATACAATTTAATAGGAACAGTCATTAAATTAAAGTAAAGTCCTAAGAGTAAAAAGGCAGAGTCATTTCATTTAAAATTCTATGAACGAGGAACTAAACAACTAGTCAAAAAATTTTGATGTTAAAAATATTTGATCTATTGACTTCTTCCTTTAACAATCTTATGTGATTACATTAGCTTAGTGTAGTTACAATTTTGCTGCTACAGATGTAGATCACCTGTGCATAAATAGTGGGCCCCCAGCCCACTATCAGTTCTGATGATAAAAATAATCTAAATAAATTATATACAAAGACTTAGAACACAAAAAATACTTAATATAATTAAATTAAACATAAAAATAAAATTTGGCATATGCATTTTAACAAATAGTGGTCCAGAAGTCAACCCAAAAAATTAATAAATTACGCATTGATTATTACTTTTTTTAAGTTTTTGGATTATCTTACAAATTGTTTAGTGCGTAATAGATGATACCAACGGCACTGTGATGTAAAATGAATTATAATAAATATACAATCTTTTATTAATAAAAACTTATCTCTTAAAGAGATCTGCACGAATTTGCCAAAAAAATTCATTTTTGAAGATATTCTACAAAATAAACTTCTCCCACCAACAGAAAAATAATATTCTAAATAGTTTGTGGACAGTTTACAGTTAAAAGTTGCAGTTAATGAGATATATTTCAGTCGATTTCAGAAAAGCGTTGAAAGTTTATTTCTAAACATTAAAAATTAGTAGCTAACTATTCATACAGAGCCCATTATAGGTACATTTACGTTACAAATCCACAGCTATTTTCTTCTGGAGTCGATCACAAAATTAAAACAAGCATGCACATCATAACGTTGATAAACGTATTTTTGAGTGGTTAATTAATTACAAGTAGAATACTATCTATCTTGAATCGTAGTGCATAAATCTACTAAAACAAATTTTCAAAAGTAAAAAAAAAAAAAAAAAAAGGTGCTAAGCTTAAAAAAAGAACGACAAACAGGGTGAAAGCTTAAAAATTTTTGTGATATCAAATTTCCAAGTTTGTGGTATCAAATTGTACAGATTTAATATTTTCCATTAGCTAAGTTACGACATATAAGTGAAGTGCTGACGTATATGTTGATATAAATTCTTTACTCCTGTACTAAATACATCATAAAGTGTTTCTCAAAACTGAAATTTATAAAAATTACGCATGATGGGATTGGCTGCCATCTTTCCATACTTTACAAAAACTTCTAAGCAGAAAAATCCATATTTAAAATACCGAAGTTCGAAATTGTTATTAAAAAACATTTTATTCCTTTTTTTTTAATATTTTTATTTTTAAGCTGATCCAATTATTAAATTATTCGTCCTATTAAAAAGAGGAATTTCGTGCGAAAAATATTATTTCAGCAAACACTCTCTTTATTCCTTTATCTTTGTTTTATACATATTTATCTCTATATGTCTATCTATCTATCATATGTATCCCTGTCTCTCTATCTTATATATATATATATATATAACAAAAACCTAGATTGTCCCATGCATATTACATTAGATTTAGGTAGGTTTGATTTTATTTGATTGCCTAAGAGGGACTGCTCAGACAAGCTAACCAAGTCTGTAGAGCATAGTGTCCATCCCGATCCCATTATCTATACTATTAAAAACAGTTCGCGTATCTATCTATGTAACCTCAAAAACTCGAAAACCGCAGGGCGTAGGGCTACGAAATTTTGCACACGGGTAGCTGGTAGGGCGGTCATGAACGATCGGGACAAAAAATTCGAAATTTTTAAATAGATTTTTGATAGGTTAAATATTAATTAAAATCCATCCACAAAGAGATCTCATCAAAAATCCGCTTTTTTCCATTGGTTGGTTGGTTGTATAATATCTCCACAGAAGTCATTAAATAAATCAAGGTAGCATTTGCAACTGCGATTCGAGTGTTTAAATTCAATTGATCAGAGATTATATGATATGTAGACAGTCAACTTAGTTATTAACCGTTGCCAAATGCTAAAAACTTAACTTTAAAGGATTTTATCGACTTAATGAATGATAATTAGCTGGGTTAAGGGTTTTTTTTTTGCATGACATATATTAGTATGATAGAGATTATTAATAAAGAAAACTTCATTTAACAGATTATTTGTTAAATTTGCGGGTATGGGAATGGGGGGGGGGGGGGGGGGTAAGCGACTTTTATTAAATATAAAATTTATTTTACTTGACCGCGCGCCACCTGGCGGCGACTTTTTCATTAATTGACCCTCCTTATTAATAAATCCAAATCTACTGCTCTGATTTCAACAGAACTAATTACATTTAACAAATTTAACTTTTTTGGCTGAGCTCGTAACGCTTAATCGCTGTTTTATATAGATAATACCACTATTTTAGAATAACAGTTTTTATAAAACTTAAATTTATGTTCCTAATAAAAGTACAGAGCCCGTATTCAGTTGATGCATACCAATACTCAAAATTAGTGATTTGTTGTTGAGCACTTGACCGCGCGCCTCCTTGCGGACCCTCCCTCAAGGTTTTTCTCTAACTGTGCTTTATTTTCAGAACTCAGATAATTATGTTCCTAACTTCTCCAAACCAGTTCCATTTTGCTAAATTATCATAAAAATCAGCATTCATAGCTTCAGCGTGTATTTCTAGAAAACAGCTACCAGTATTTCCGAATAATAGTCTAAGCAAAATTTCAAATTTACTTCCTAGCTTAACCAAATGATTAATTGGTTATTTACTAAAAACAAAAACAAAAACCTAATTGGTTATTTACTGAAGTGAACTTGAACATCCAGTCCTCCCCAGCACATCCTTCAAGGTTTTTCTCTAACTATGTCCCGTTTCCATAACACAGCAACAATCATTCCGATTTCAACGCAAGTGATTCCAAACATTGTAATTAACCTAATAGTCACCCTCTATAACATTAAAGTAAATTTATGAGTATAGTTACCACTATTTCCGAATAATAGTTTAAGCCAAATTTGTAATTAAGTTCCTAGCTTAACCAAACGAACGAATTTTTAAGGATGCACAGTGGTCCTCCTAATTAGTCATTTTCTGAAAAGGACACTTGAACATCCCTTCCCCCCCCGACACCCCAGCAAGGATATTTTCTCTAACTGTGCTTATTTCATTAACTCGGCTAATAATGTTCCCATCTTCTCCAAACCAGCTCACTTTTGTAGCACGTCTACTATACGGTTTCGTAGGCAGCGGAAACCTGTGCCAGAATTTCGTTCGGAAAGAGGTTTGTTTAGAAAAGAATGCTCCCCTGGCGGTGGAAGGTGGAAATAAAAGATTTTCCTGAGCGTCCGTTATACGGTGCCGAAGACATCGGAGACCCCAGCCAGAGTTTCGTTTTTTAAGAGATTTACGTTTATTACACGGGCCCGGGCAACGCCGGGCGGATCAGCTAGAATAATCTACTCTATTAAAATCCATGCGTGTATATAAATCTATGTAACCTCAAAAACGATAAACGATTGGGTAAAAAAAAATTCGAAAATTTTAAATAGATTTTTTTTAATTTTATGTGTTTGACGAATTTTTGTCATTTTTAGCACTTTCCAACCTAGTTGAAAAGTGCTTATGACTTCGGTTTGTCTGGCCGTCTGCCGTCTGGCCGTGCTCTAACTCCCGTAAATATGCTCGGATTGCTCTGCAATTTTTATATATTATTGTCGTTATCTATAGCATGTTCCCTATTTCAACGGAAGTGTGTAGCACTTATAGTGTTTTTACAGGGACACTCAAAAGAATTCCGTTACATTGCGGTCTATGGGGAAAAATCATTTGCGGTTTATTTAAATAGTTTCACTACTTTAAACGCATTGAAATTTATATATATCACTAAGGTGCATTAGAAGATGCTTAATATGGAACAGGGTGTGCATAGCACTTATAGTTACTTTACAGGGACAGTCAAAAGAATTCCGTTACATTACGTCTATGGAGAAAAATCGTCTGCGGTTTATTTAAATAATGTTTCACTATTTTAAACGCATTGAAATTTATATAGATCACTAAGGTGCATTACAAGAGACTTACTGCGGAATATTGTGTGTATAGCAGTCATCGTTCATTTACAGGGACGCGCAAAAGAATTATCTACTGTCTGTTAACAATAATTCCTGTAAGTGCGTTTTAAGTTATTGAACGCGATTTTAATTTTAACTTGCTTTTTGTCTATTACGTGGTGTGTATAAATTCTGTAGATCCTATACAGGGCAGCACAAAAGTTCGCGAACACATTTCTGTTTATTGACAAACTCCAGACGGAGAATTTTAAACTGTGCTACGCGTTTCCTAACTGAACTAAAATTATCATCCTATGTAGTATATATACAAATCTATAGATCCTATACAGGGCTGAATAAAAGTATTCGGATATTTCTTCGAATATTGTATATGTTGGGAATTCCTGAAATTATGTTTTTAAATATGTTATGCGTTTTCTAAATTGTTTACTTAGATGTTAGCTTTTAGCTTATTAAACGGTATGATTTGTAAAATTATTTTGGAAGCGTTGGAAAGTGCTATATAATCTATGCTTGACGCATGATTTTTCGTTCTTGTTTATGTTTAACCCGTAATCATGCGAGTTCTAACCAGTTCTAAATGTTAACTGCAATGTGAGATATGCATATTATGGGCGCCAAATGCAGTACTAAGAAACTGTAGCGGGTATTATATACGATAATTCTTTTACCTCGCATGGAAATAATTAGAGATTATTTAATTGCGCTTAACTATTACCTTTTTAGCACTTTCCAACCTAGTTGAAAAGTGTTTATGACTTCGGTTTGTCTGGCCGTCTGGCCGTCTGCCGTCTGCCGTCTGGCCGTCTGCCGTCTGTCCGTCTGTCCGTGATCTAACTCCCGTAAATATGCTCGGATTGCTCTGCAATTTTTATATGTTATAGTCGTTATCCATAGCATGTTCCCTATTTCAACGGAAGTATGTAGCACTGATAGTTTTTTTACAAGGAGACTCAAAAGAATTCCGTTACATTGCGGTCTATGGGGAAAAATCATTGACGGTTTATTTAAATAATGTTTCACTATTTTAAATGCATTGAAATTTATATATATCACTTTAGAAGAAGCTTAATATGGAATAGGGTGTGCATAGCACTTATAGTTACTTTACAGGGACAGTCAAAAGAATGCTGTTACATTACGTCTATGGAGAAAAATCGTCTGCGGTTTATTTAAATAATGTTTCCCTATTTTAAACGCATTGAAATTTATATATATCACTAAGGTGTATTTCAAGAGGCTTACTACAGAATAGTGTGTGTACAGCAGTCATCGTTCATTTACAGGGACGCACAAAAGTTCGCAAACACATTTCCGTATTATTTAACTCCAGACGGATGATTTTAAACTGTGCTACGCGTTTCCTAACTGAACTAAAATTTAACATCCTATGTAGTATATATACAAATCTATAGATCCTATACAGGGCTGAATAAAAGTATTCGGATTACTTAGATGTTATCTTTTAGCTTATTAAACGGTATGATTTGTAAAATTATTTTGGAAGCGTTGGAAAGTGTTACATAATCTATGCTTGACGCATGATTTTTCGTTCTTGTTTAAAAAATAAAGAAAAACATTTCATCACAAACATCAACAAAACTTTTTATTATATTTATTCCCTTATTTCAAAGATATCGTTTTATCGTCTGCTGCCATAGCAACATGATAAATTAAGTTTCATTTAAAAAAATGCACAGTAGTAGAACAATATTTTTCTAAATCGTATATTTATTGAACAACTCCACACTTTAACCGAGGGATTAAATTCATTTTATTCACATATTAGAATTAAGTTCATGAACTCCCGTGCGTAGAACTGGTTAAACAGCTAGTTAAGGTCTTAAAAAACGGTTACAGTGCTCAGCTTCAGATGAAGCCGCCGAAAAACATGACTATGAGTGGCAAAACATAAACGCAAGAAAATAAAGAAAATAGGCCTACGGCCGTCCCTGTCAGGAGAGATCTAATAGCGAGCAAGTTACAGGGACTCATTAAGGTTTTCAGAGGAGTGGTCCGTCCATGCCGGAAAACAGATTTTCCCACGCGACACTTGGAGCAAGAAGCATTCGTAGGTGGTGGAAACTTTTGGCCCGGAAAAACTCTTTCGCGACAAACGCGCGTTTCTCTGCAAGAGCTGTACGCACGACAGGGGGCAGAGATTTAAAAAACTGTGATCCGACAGACAAGTTTCGTAAGTTTAATTTGAGAGGTAAGTTAGGTGGTCAAATATGCATTTTAGTTTCCTTATTAGAAGTGGGCGAGTGAGGACATTTGCAAGCCAAATTTTTGGAGGGTTTTGAGTGCACCTGAGATGTTATTGGCTTATCCGTGTGTAGTGAAATTACAGGTGTGACGCTGTACATTGTTGACTGCACTCCCATCTGTCTGACGATGCACATTTGAATTTGTGTAGCTACTGGCGGAAGGGTCCATAGCCAGTAAGAAAAGCTGCAGTGTGAGGGGTGAGGTAACATAGTGTGCAGGAGACTTTGAGGATAAGCGTATGAGTATGTCGGCTTTTGTTGCGGTAGTCCAATGTACTTACAGTCTTTTAAAATATTTGTTTTTGGTGATCGTTTAATATAGCTAGGTGGGAGTGGAAGGTGGGGTTCGATGTTGTTTTTTGTGGCTTCTTTTGCTAGAGTGTCCGCCAACTAGTTACCAAATATGCTCTTGTAAGCGGGTACATGACCAATTCGATCGCGGCTTAAAAGAGTTAATAGCCTTTTATTTATATTAAGAACTAGGGGATGTTTGGTTCTGTGGGAATTATCTGCCTGCAGACTAGTCAAACTGTATCCAGTGCAGGGTTGTGCCTGTTTGTGCGTGGATCCATTCGAGTGCTTGGACGATGGCATATAGCTCGGCTTGATATATCGTGTTGTTTTCGTCCAGTCTGCAGGTCCACTAGTGGATGCTCATTATGACTATTCCATACGCTGTATTACTTGTTCCAAAATTAAGTCTTCACAAGATGATTTCTGTGGTATAGAAAATTATCGCCCATTAAAAGTGGCATACAGCTAATGCCTTCCGCATGTGGTAGAAAAAAAAAGTTTCAAAAATTGCGTGTTCGTACACTTTTTCTCGTAAAAATTCTATTTCGGATGATATACTGGCCCATTCGTTTCTGTATGTACGTTCAAATCCTCAACAAGTCGCTTTTAATTATGTGATCTTTTACGCACAAAATTGAGACCAGTTCTCGTGCCCCATTCTGTTCATTCAAGACACTGTCATCATGTAGGTCTAAATATAATTTTGACTCTTATGTGTGGAGAAACTGATGCTATTCTCTCCTACCCAACCCGCAAACTTAATCTGAGAGTTTTTTCTTTAATTTAGGGAAACTTATGGTTAAGAGAACACAAACTACAGTCTAAAGAACTGTAGAACAAAATAATCTGAAAAGGCCTACAGAGGAAGGCACAAAAGTACACAAAATTGCAGCTGCAAAAGCATCATGAAATTGATAAAATAGATTTTACTTTTTGTTGACACATTTCGTCTTGTAAGCTTGAATCCAGTAGTAGCTTTTCTTATTCTGTTTGATGGTTGCTTAAGAGCAAATATGGATTTTCAGCTCATGTTGTTCCACGTGAGTGACCGTGACCTGACTTACATCGAACAACTCTAGTAGTTCGTTCGATATAGGTTTTACAGTCAACGAATTACATTTTGAGACACTCACAAGTAATTTCCCACTTGCATTTTGCTATGCACCTCTTCCCAGTTGATCAATTGCTTGCAAAGCTTTTGATTCTAGTAAATCATGACTTTGATATTATACACGAAACTGTCTGAAGAATGAATTCGACAATCCTTATAGGGACGATCCAAACATCATAATATGGGATTTCCGTTCTCCTATTGTTTTTTTTTCATTCTGAAAATTATTTATTTTGACATTATTAGTACTGTTTTGAATAGGAAGTTTCTTCTTCTAAAGGCTGTGAAGCATTGATGACGAATGCATTAGAATTTATTTATTAATTATATTTTGCACATTAGATTAAAATAATTTTCATCAACAGATTACTCCTTTTTTGTTCTTTTCCGTTTAAGTAGTGTAAATTTATGTGGTGCCTTGAAATCTAAACATTATTCTAAACATGGTCTATCATTTGATTTTGTAATTTCCGCCTCAAACGCTCAATTCTCTGTTTTAATAAGACGTAGTGTACTATTCGAAAATAGTGATCAATAAATTTAAACACCCCTCTATGCACCCAGGTTGTCACCATATTTTCGTTAAAGATTCCTTCTGTTATTAATATTTAGTATACAACAAAGGAGCCCTTCTTTATTACCACCATATTAAACGGCATAATTTTATCTCCATTAGTTTAAATACCATTGACTTTTTTAATCTTTTTTATTTATTTACTTTTGAATTATGAGTATAAATGTAAAAATTATTTTTATTATAAGTTCAAATTCTAAATTTTTTTGTGATAGCAACATCATAAATATACCCCATTTTAAATGATGAAAATTTCATTAAAATTTTTTAAACAGAAAAGTCTAATTTGGTATAATGATGATTAAAATTTATAACTTATTCAAGAAAAAATAAATATTTTTATGTTTCACTAAAGTTATATTTGAATTCAAATTTCATTTATAGGATTAAAAATGTTGTCAATGAGCTTTTACTTTTTGTAAAATTAAATAGTTATAAAAAAGTACTGCAGAAACTAATATTGACAGAAGACAAAAAACATGGGATTTTTAATTAAGCTGTTCCTTTAAAAGGGAAAAAAAATAAGTATCAGCTGCAATTAATTTTTCATTTAAGTTTATATTTGGCTGCATTACTTTAAAAAAAGGGATGTTCTACGCTGTTTTAAACTAGCTGTTAAATAATTATACCTTTTTATTTTCAGCGGTTTTTTGTGCTAAGGTTAATAGTCGTAATGATTTAATAAAGATTGTCTCGGTTTCATGAAGCGATAAAAGCACACTTTTAAAAATGTTCTCCAGTATTTGTTTTTGCTTGTTTGTTTTATTATTATTTGTATGAAGGAATAGTTCAAAAACAGATTAATTCATATGTAAAATGATTAAAGATATTAAGTAATATATTCCTTTCGAATTAGATGGTGTTTATTTATCAAATTGATGAGGACAATTTTTAATAGTTAATGATTTTATTTAATAAGAATATTTAATGAGATATTTTAGTTTACTTAAGAATTTTTTAAACTTTTATTTTTAAGAATATCGAACACAGTTCAAATGCGTTTATTACTTCGGCTTGCCAGTCAGTTTAGGCGAAAAATAACGTCTGTAAATATAATCGGATTACCATGCAAAAGATGTACCTTGCGTTTAACTATAAAATGTTCACTACTGAAAATTAAGAGTGTATCTTAAATAGTTTGTTTACAGAGACGCTTAAAATATTTCTTCTACCTTATGGTCTATTAGAGAAAAATCGTTTAGAGTGTATTTTAATGATGTTACAGTATTTCAGACATAGAGAAATTGCTACGCATTTCTGTTCCACACAAAAAATTTATTTCTGTGGAATATGGAGCGCAAAATATTTATCATTCTTTTATAGAGTTCCACAAATGATTTCTGGTACATAATGAGGAAAAACAGTTTGTTTCGTCTTAATGATGTTCCACCATTTCAATCATCATAAAATTGCACAAGTCTGCGATGAAAAAATTGTCGGTAATGTAAGTGGTGTTTTTTGCAGTTTTTTGGATACTGATTACTGGAAAAATAAGGAAAAAAATCCATCATGTACAGTTTCATCGCAAATAGCAATCTGTTTTTTATACGAATTTAGTGTATTTCGGACCAAAACAGTATTATTTGTATGAATTTGATAAACATATTTATGGACTACTAAACAAGAGAGAAGAAACTATTTGAATGCAGAGTTCTTCTGAATCAGAAAACTGCCTGTTAAACACGACATTGAAGACAGAGGAAACCAGTGGAAACTGGATAACACTCCTGCTTGCACATATCCACCCTCCACCTCTTCACACCAATTTTCACTGACCTTATCTGTACTCCTCAATCAGTGTTTTTCTTTGCTCTGTGCTGTACACGTGTGTGTATATTCCTTCATGTGAGTAATAGGTTATATTAGTAATTTTTACTTCTAGTTTTTTGTTGCATTAGAGAAAAATGACTTCCAGAAGATGTGGTAACTCTCCGAATTATTTCTACTATATTTGTGTATCTGTACAGTGAAAAAACAACAAAGAAGCATTTTGGATTTTCTAAAAAAAGAGCATTTTGTTGATTTTGGCATGAAATTGGGGGATCAAGACAAGCCTTGTGCTCCATACAAAGTTTGTTGTATTTGTGTAGAAGAATTAAGGAAATGGTTTCAAGTTAAAAAGCAATTTTGAGACTAAAACGAAAGAAATGGAAGAAAAGTCTCGAAATCTTTCAAACTAGTTAATGCTAGCTTTCTTGGAAACAAAAATGACCCAAACTACAAATCTATTGCAGAAGATATAAAAAATTTCAAGATTTTTGGCCATGATATGAGATTAAAGGTTCATTGTCTCGATTGGCCCCTGAACTAATTTCCTGAAAATATAGATGCAGTTAGTGAAGAACAAGGTGAAAGGTATAACTGGGATATAAAGGAAATGGAGAGCCAATATAAAGGAAGATGGGATTTCAGCATGATAGCCGACTACTGCTAGATGCTACAAAAAGACAATCCCTGCAAAGTTCACAAGAGGAAACGTGACAAAAAAAGTTTTGATGTATAGAAAAAACGTTACAATAAGGACTTGTAACTTCTACATATACGTAACAATTACTTGAACTAGAATATAAATGTCATTTATATGGATTTATGAATTAATGAAATTTAAATGAAATGTCAAAATTTCGTAATTTCAACTGTTTCCTTCAAAATATGCAATCACGTTGTGAAAAAACATGATAGAAAAAAACGGATTTCATTTTTGGAATGAGATCTAAAAATAGCATAAAAATCGGTCATCAAAATCAAAACAATTTTCAAAAAGTATTTTTTTGCAGGCCTGTGTAATTTACTAATGTACCCTACAAAATAATTCGATGAAAATACTGTTTATGACCAATAATTTCTGGAAATCCGTTTAAAGTTGGGTTATGTGGTTTTACATTTAACTAAATTTTTCATAAAACTTGGGGTGTTCCATAGATTATGTACATGACAGAACACAATAATTTGTAAGCATTATTGTCGGTAACCGAGAATTGCTTAAGGACAGTTGTTAATTATTTTATAATTTTTCATCTGAAGCATAATTAGTATGCTAAAATATTTTCTTGAATTTGAATAAATTTATATACAGGACTACGCAAAGAACCGTATACTTTGCTATCTATGGGTGTAATTTGGCGAATTGTGGTTTTAGTTGCGCTATACGTTTTTTTTTATCCGAATTACATTTGAGCTTAATATGTGTGATATGAATAAAAATATGTAGATAAAACACGAGACTATGCAATTGAATTTGATGACAATTCAGTCTAGTAGTGGTAATTGCTGAAGGAGAATTTTCAATTGTGTTATGCGTTTTCTTATTGAACTAAATTTTAGCATAGTATGTAGGTCGTATACGTAGCTGAACAAAATAATTCGACTACCTTTACGACTGTGATGGTAACTGCTGAACTTGGGCTTTCAAATGTGTTATGCATTTTATAAATTGTTTACTTTGTTTCATTCTTTTATCTTATAAACCACTGAAGTTGCGTTACAGTATTTTCAAATTATTGCAAAGTGTTTCATAATCTATGCTTGAAGTGTGATTTTTCTTTCTCTTTATTAATTGCTTTATTTCAGAAATAAAGTTTTAAAAGTCTTGGAATTTTCTTGATATTTTACATAGTGAAACGCTAATATCCGAGCATCCACGCATCATGAAGAGACAGAAATTACTTTATATGACTAGTTATTCTATTTGTTTGAAAAAAAACATATAAATAAATGTTTAACTTATGTTGTACGTTATATATATGTTATAAAATATTTTAGTGTTGATTCTGAAAATTCTGCAAACTCCATTTATTATTTACATTTTTCTGAAGAATCTTAAAGCCACAACACAATGGTTATATATTTTTTAAATTTTAATATTTCAAATTTGAAACTTTTGGGAATTTTTTGTTTCTAATTTTCGAGTTAAATCAAATAGTTTCCAAGTACACGCGTACGTATTGCACGCATACAGATGTATAAATTTCCTTTTATTTTGATAGAGGAATGACAAATAAATATAAAAGTAAAACACACGAAATGCGATTTTCCTGTTAGCGTTATTTTCCCTCTGGAAAAAAAATCAAATAGTGTTCTGTAGTTTAAAATATATAAAAGTACGAAAAAAAGTTAAGCGTATAACTAATTATAAAATTCAGTTAAGATTAATCTAAGAAAAGATAATACTGTTTTTCCATATAAATTTGTATTATGTTAAAATACGGTCTTAAACATATTTAAAAATAAAAATAATTTAAAATCTATTACATTTTTAATCGATATATTGAATTTCAAATTCAATATAAAATAAAAGCTCCATTAAATTTAAATATCAGAAAAAAAATTCCAGTAAATTTTATGTTACATTTTTCGGTAGAGGGAGCACTTCCAGGTGGTCTCGACTCGGCCACTTAAGTGAGGAAGATGTCCGAGAGCCTGGCTTTGTGCGCTATGCGTCGCCATGACAGGGGTAGGTAAGGTGACAAACCAGAACTTCCATGCGATTTACCTGGAGAAAGTGGTGGCTGAGTAGCAGGTATTGCCGTAGGTTTCTAGGCCATGGGTCACTCCGTCATTGGGCCAGTTGTCGGTCGCTGGGGAAATATGATGTACGTGGTGCCCGACGGGGCCAGCTAGGTGGTTAAAAGCATCTCATAGGTCAATCCCAGTGCTCGGTTTTAGGCTGGGAGGCGACTCTGGAAAACGACTAGCTAATGTGATAGGATCACTTCCAAAGTTATCCAGGTCGAAGTGGAGGCGACAACGGAATCTGAAGGAAGTAGTGACGGCTCGTTAGTGCGTGAGGCAGCATGACGCAACCCTCGGTATTGGCAGATGGCGGAGCATAGACAACGACATAATAGGTGGCGCTTAGGACCATGTACACCCCCTTCGCGATCATTCATCCCTTGCGGTAACCCCTGCAGCTGGAGTAATTGTGAGCTGACCTCGAAGTTTGGTCAATATGGGAATGGCACCCCATTGACCAGTGGTAGTTCGTGTCCATGGAGGACCACTGGAGTGGCCCACTTGCTATTTCGCGTATTGTTCATCTAAGAGGTGTCACCTCCTTTCACGGACGGAACGACCAAGAAGAACCGGGCCGGATGATCGTCAGTCAAGTGACGGCATCTAGACCAAAGGCAGACCCTGGGTCGAAAACCAATCCAGCGTGTCTATGCGTAGTTGGATATTTCTGTATCTGACGGTTGGATTAACAGGAGTTTAGAAAATAGCGTTCACGCTACTAAACCCAAAGCAGGGACCGCATATGGCTTTCAAGAGGGAGCATTCCGTGGCCCTCATTGTCCGCGAGTGAAACCTACGATTTATTAGTTCCGGTGCTATTGCACAGTTTGGCGGGTACCTCGGTAACTAGGAATCAGGTTGCCGGGCGGTTACGTTTGTTGAATTCCCAGGCTAGGGGCTAGGAGGTCCCGGCCTTGCAGCCTCTAGCCTTATCAGGGTGGTCTATGCATCTAGGATAAAAGTTTCCTCATTCTACCGGGCCTTCTAAAGGTACTTACACCTTCACAATAGCTGTCAAAATATGTGTCTCCTTTCACAGGATCTCACCTTCGAAGGCGTTAGTAAAGCAAGGCGTGTCAGGGATGCTTGGCATACGGCCTAGGGCCTTGTTCCCTTTTGGGATTCTGGATCCGAAGCTTTCGGTGGACTCTAGCACGTTCCCATGTGTGATGTGGTTGTATCCTAAGAGTTTTGGTTTAACCGCAAATCACAGCGACCTATGTTGTCAAAGTGTGGGTGCGGAGGAGTGATGTACAGCTCCTCTTGGCTAAAGAGTGTGCTTGTGAGGTGCCCTGGGTAAACCTGACACTCCTGGGGCCATCACAAGGGTTCAGTGAACATAGATTCAGTGGTGAAGTACCGAGCCTTGCGACTGGGTAGCTTGATTTTATTACATTTTTCTGTGGTTGGAGGAGAGAGCTATTTAAACAAAAATTTGCCAGTAGAAGAAGAGAAAAGATATTTACAATGAAAAACTAATATGCACACACTAATGGTTTTAAGTCAAGATATCGTTATTAAAATGTATTTTTATATAAAAAATACAAGTAAATGAAAACATTTGAAAAGCGTGAAGAGGCCACACAAAGGGCGCGATGAAAACTGCGACAGCACAGTTGGACAGCCCTGACCTATGAAATTATAGGTAATATAAACAAAATATGCCGTTATTAACTTTAGTTATCTTATATGATGTTGTCAGATAATATATCATCATGACTGATTGGCAGTTAATATAGAATGACACACGCACATTTTTAACAATCATTTATATATTACTTTCCATTTACTTGAATTTAGTTAAGAAATTCTTATTGTGTGTAAAACTAAAAGTTTTACCTATATTTTTTTCCTTTTACATTTACTTTCTGTGCTAAAATCACGTGTAATTCACTTACAATAAACATAAAACGATTCCACTATTGATTACTTTAAATCTAACATAAATAAATGGCATTAAAAACCCATTAAAATAAATCATTCATCACTGTAAAAGAGCATGTCTTTCCTTTTTACAGGTGGACTACTTTTGGTTTTCACTTTGATGTTTCAATCATTAATTTTCCTAAATAAAAACTAATTAGTCTAAATGAAAAATAAAATTAATAGATTGTAAGCTGTAATTAAGTATCTAAAGCGATTCTTTCTAATGGAAAATGTCATATATGTGTATGATATAATCGAATTATTGAAATCTTAAGCATACTATAATTAAATGTTACTATTTTTTCACCTGCTAACTCTTTGAGTTTATACTTAAATCACACAAATCTATCAGGATAAAACTTCATCGCCCTTCAGCAGGAAAGGGAGTCCGTGGATCTGGTAATACATTCAATATGTTTTGTTCATTATTTTAAACTGATTATACTAAAAGTAAAACTGCTTATTATCGTAAAATATTTAGTTTCATAAACATTTAAAAACCCTATCTAGTAATTTAATTATTACTTTAATCCCCACTTATAATGATAATAATATGAATCCATTGGGAGCCTGAAAAACTGATGTGACAGTACGCCCTAGGCCTTGATGACAAAACAAATGTAGATATTCTATGAATACATTAAAAATGCTAAGCACACACACCACAGGCACTTTTATATTCAATAAAAGAGTCACATAAATACTCTACTACCAAACCAATATAGGCTATATTGCTTTTAAGGAGACCTGACATTATTTTAATCTAAATGCAGATAAACTATGATAAATATGGCCCTGTTAAATAAAAAAATAACCACATAATTTATTTTATACTGTTAAACAACACCTAAATAAATGAAATTATATTTACAAAATGTTTTTATTAATTGAGGAGCCATTTGCAATAACAAGGCAAGTGAAACATGGTGTTTTCAACTACAAGGCTTTTAAATTTACTTTCAAAATTTCAATTTAGAATATAACTTCTTTGATATATTCCTAATTAAGAAGAGTTTTCTAGCATATTTTCTTTGCTTATGATAAAAAAATTACATTTCCTCATATGCTGAATAATACATTATATAAAATTGAAAATTGAACACTTAACTTTACTATTGCATATCCTTTTATTTTGGGTAAAAGAAAAAGTACATTTGGAACATGTAATGACTTTTTTAGAACTTTTAACTAGTGCAACACAAGAGTTTGCAAAATATGAAATCATCTTAGCATTTTTGTTTAACAAAAGTCCTGATACTGCACTAAGCCCTGTAATCAGAATTGGGAAACGAAGGCACGTGAAAGTTAAAAAAGTTTTTAGAAGCCATGACGGTTCGAATACGAAATAGAAACTAAGGGAGAACAAGGTAGGTCAACAAGCCTTCTTTTCATAGAGGTTTTCAGGAATCAAGGTAACTCCACTTGCCTTGTTATTGCAGAGGGTCCTTCAATTACATTAGAGGAATAGTCATATAGCGATTTTATCACACAACCATTTCATAATATTGCAGATTAAATATTAATGCGGTGATGGCTTCATTAATTTGATCTAAAATCCAGATATAATAAAATTATACAAATTTTAATTTGATCAAAGTATTCCAAAACATGTCAAATAATTTTCAAAAACGATTTTAAAGTATCATATCCATTATAAATTGAAGTGAAATGGCCTTATAAAACATATAACTTTCATAAAGTGGAAGAAGTAAATTTTTATAGTGGTCAATATATAGATCTTTTTTATAGGCTGCATTTCTCAGAGTTAGATATATATCAAAATATTTCTATGACTGAATAATTGTATAAGCTTTGCAATTCACAATCCATTTTATTTGAAAAGAAGATATATATTTCCACCATTACAAAGGAAAATGTATTTCTGGACACTTAATATGGAATTTTTATGATTTCTTTCGAGATGTAGTTTAAGTAATTGCGTAAAAATAAATTAGATTAAGTAGTTATAAATGAATTTAATTTTGTTCTAAATGCAATTTACAGTTTCACTACTTTAGAACATTCTTTATAATTAATTTTGAATTAACATTATTTTTTCTGATAACATAAATTCTAATTTTAATTTTATGCGAAAATTTTTTTTTAACCTAAGTCACATGATGCAATTATATTTTATGAAATTTCTAATATAGTATATATAACATGAGTGTTTCATTTTTAAAGATTAAACGATTTAAATAAGCAAAAAAAAAATAATACGCAGTGACATCATTTACTTAAATTGTTAAAAAATAATGCATATTTTTTACAAAATAATTGCACACTGTTTATCTCTCAAATATTTTATGAATAGCGTTTTGATTATTCTGTATAACTTCTTTTAAAAGAATGAATTCTGTATTATATAATTGAACATAAAAAAAGTCCTTGATTTCAGATAGTTTTTATCAAACGATTTATAGAATCTCATAGTGTTTAATGCAAATCAAATAACAAATTTTTAAAATACAAATGCAAATGTGAAATGCAAATCAATATAATCAAATTTGTAAAATACGAAACAATATCATTTTTATGCATATGTAGCTGAAACGCACGTACGAATAAAATTATTTACCTATTTACCCATTTCATGACACTGTTAGTGAATTTCTTAGAAAAAGAAAAAGGTGGGGTTTTAAAATTTTGTAGTTTTTAACATATATTATAATTATTTTACCAAACAGCGTTTCAAAAAGCAGTAAAATGTCCGTAACTGAAATCTAAGGCGCGTTGGTGTTCTTCGTTAGCTGATATGTTTAACTATTTATGAGGATTTCTTGAATACGAGTATTTTGCGGGTATTATTAATTTTGTGTCTCTTTTCTGATATTTTATACAGAACGGCAAGTTTATCTAAATAAGCTTATAGTTTTATTGCCAGGTAGATTTTTAAAGTGTTCAGTTAGGCGTCGATGGGATTTAATATTTGACCGCAGAAGAAAATTAGTTTTCCGAATTTATTATCCTCCTATGTTTATACACTATATTGCCAAAGGTGACCGGTCACTTGCGATTTTAGACGTTTTGTTAACTATCTAGAAAAATACATGAGGAATTAACTTGAAACTGCAGGTGTGTAAACAGTATAGTATAGGCTATATATTTCTGCGAACATTTTTTCAAGAAACCCCATAGGGGACTGTCAACAAATTGAAAATGAACGAATATCTTTTGGATAACCCTGTAAAAACTAATGTAGCAAAGAGCGTTCAAACTCAAGATTATTAATAAGTGGCTTATTTTAATATACTGTGTTCATTTTTATGAGGATAGCATGGATACTCGTAGAGAAATGAAGGTTTTTATAAAAACAGTCCCAAATTTCGCCTAGTTTTTTGCTTATAATTTGCAGAGTTCTTAATATAAAAAAAAGTTATTTTCAGAAAATATGACAAACATCATTGTACATAACACTCTGCAATCAAAATTAAGAAATAATAAAAATTGGATGAAAAATGTGCAGGTTTACGAAAAAATGTTTCACTGCGCATGCGCGAATGCAATCAAAATATAATATGCATAATGTATTAGCTAAGTATATAGAGCAACTTTTGTGAAAGTCTCAAAATCATAGCTTGAAAATTCTGAAAATTATCGTCGATAGAATAAACTCGAAATCCGTTGTTCCCAAAAGGAAGCAAAAATATGAGGGGTTGTATCCAAATATAGTAGTACATGCAATATTGTGTACGCTATCTTGGCACTAATCAACAGATATTTGATACAACCCCTCATCTTTTGCTTCTTTTTGGGAATAACGGATTTTGAGCTTATTCTATCGACGATAATATTCAGAATTTTCAAGCTATGATTTTGAGACTTTCACAACAGTTGCTCTATATACTTGGCTAATACATTATGCATATTATATTTTGATTGCATTCGCACATGCGCAGTGAAACATTTTTTAGTAAACCTGCCCATTTTTCATCCAATTTTTATTATTTCTTAATTCTGATTGCAGAGTATTATGTACAATCTTGTTTGTCATATTTTCCGGAAAGAACTTTTTTTTTATATTAAGAACTCTGCAAATTATAAGCAAAAAACTAGGTGTAATTTGGAACTGTTTTTATAAAATCTTTAATTTCTCTACGAGTATACATGCTATCCTCATAAAAATGAACACAGTACATTATAATAAGTCACTTATTAATAATTTCCAATTTGAACGCCTTTGCTACATTAGTTTTTACAGGGTTATCCAAAAGTTATTCGTTCTTTTTCAATTTGTTGACAGTCCCCTATGGGGTTTCGTGAAAAAAATCTTCGCACAAATATATAACCTACTAGCAAGCTACGCCCGCTGCGCTGGTCGGTTTCTATGAATGAACCTTGAATCAAACAAAATATATCGTTTTATTTGACCTTGTATTTGAAAGCAATCTGTATATTTACCTGGAATATCCTTCCACATTACGGAAAAATGACGTCATTGCGCTATTATATTTTCTAATGTGCAATCAAAATTTTAGCTGTTAAGGACCAACTCTTTTATTTGGTCATTTACAGTTAGGGTTTGCTAAAGAATGATAAACCTATACACAATGTCATCATTAAAAATTATCGAGCTAACAATGCAAACAAATTAACTAACAAAATCCATTCAGTAGAAGTTTTTATAAAGGCTAATATTTCATAATCGGGTTCAACTGATTATAGAACTCTTCCACATAATTCTAAAACTAACAGAACGATATGAAATATACTAAAACCATCCTTACAAATTATCTACTTAACAATGCAAGTAGCAAAAATACGCCCAGTAAAAACTTTCAAAAAGGCTAATCTTTCGGAATCAGGTTCACATGACTATATAACCTTCACACATAACTGTTTGACTAAGCAACGTAGAACAATATGTAGTACACTGTAACCATTCCTGAAATAGCATCTAACTAACTAACAATATAATTCTCATCAAAATCCGCCCAGTAGAACTTTTTCAGAAGGCTAATCTTTCATAATCGGAATCAAATATTGAAAAGGCTAATATTTGATAAAAAAATGGTCACCCGATTTTCGAATTTCCACCTATAATTCTAGAACTAAGCAACGTAGAATGATATATTATATAATAAAACTTTCTCTAGAAAATTATCTAACAGTGTAGGTTCCATCGAAATCCATTCGGTAAAATCTTTTAAAAAGACTAATCTTTCATAATCGGAATGATTTGATTATACAACTTCCCATAAAAATTCTATAACTAAGCTACGTAAAACGATATGTTATACAATAAAATCTTCCCTGAAAAATTATCTTACAGTTTAAGTTCTACGAAAATCCATTCAGCAGAACTCTAGTTATAAACAACCGGAACTAAATTTCATATATGTAGAAGTAAATAGAAGTATATTACCATTAGTATAGTTTGAAATTGAATAAAAAAAATCCTTGACGGCTCGGCCTACAGACACAGGTAGATTTCGAAGACTCAGACCGTGAGGCGCCTGTTTTTTTGAGAATTGCGGAAGAAATTACCTTTTTGCCATGATGCGGCAGTTAAAATCGCCCACTTTGAAACCTAACTTTTTTTGCAGGCGGAGCCAGCAGGGATTTTTTTTTGTCTATAAGGGTTGGCCCTATAAAAACTTGTCAATATAAAAGTTTTAGAAAATATTAAGTGGATTTATAATAAATTTAAGCGGATTTGATATCTGTTGAATTGACGAAGTTATATTTTTTTTCTTCTAAACCCCCCCCCCCCTTTGGGCCATTTTTAATGATATCAAAAATCTGTCATACATAAATTATCGGCCCTTTTCCTAGAAGTAATAATAACTTTAAACGGATTCGATACGTATCATAATTAAGAAATTATGGGGTTTTGTTCTGTTTTCACAACCCCCCCCCCCTGGTTCGACTTTGCCCATTAACGAACTTGACCGAGATTTTATGCCCCTTGATTTTATGTATCAGTTTCGAAGAGATGCGGGAGTTGGAACCACCTATTTTGAAAAATAACTTGTTTGCAGGCGGAGCCGGCAGGGATTTTTTTATTTTTTTTTTATTATTTTTTTATGTATCAGTTTGGAAGAGATTTGTGCAGAATTATTGACGTTATTGTGTCCATAAATAACTGACATAGATATATAGATAGATAGATAGATAGATACATAAAGTTTTGAACTGGGGGTGGTTTTGTGTTCTGGGAGTCATAATCGGCGTAGATCTGTAAATTTTTTTCCAAAATGCCAACTTGTAACAATGTAATAGGTAGTATTTCTTACGAAATCTACCAAAAAGGTACTTTTCGGTTAGCCGGGCGCCAGTGATATATGTACATATATAAATATATATGTATATACATATATCTATGTATATATTCATACATATAAGTGTATATATATGTATTTGTGTAGATATATGTGTGTATATATACATGTATTTGTATATATCTATCACTGGCGTCCGGCTAACCGAAAAGTACCAAAAAAAAAATTACTGCAAAAATGCTGTTGTACACTTCAAGAAACACCTTTTGGCATAAAATCTCTCATCAAAACTGTTTTTCTTTACTTTCTTTTTTTTTAAATAAAATTAGTAACAGTTTTTTATTTTATTTTTCCAGGTGGATAGCCATTTCAATTCTTTTTGCAATTAAAAAAAACACCTTTGGCTTAAAATCAAATTGTTTGGGGTCAAAAGTAAAATCAAAATCGCCAAAAACAAAAGATAAAACGCCAAATATTGTTTCAATAGCAATCTTGCCCCTTGAATAATTTTTTAAGCATTACGAACATTCCCAATCATGTTTAAATTAAATATTTTCGTTTTATAATATTATCTCTCATCAAAACTCTTTTTCTTTTTTTTTCTTTCTTTTTTCTTTCTTTTTTAAAAAAATAAAATTAGCAACAGTTTTTCTTTTATTTTTCGAGATGTATAGTCTTTTCAATTCTTTCTGCAACAATAATGTAACTAATGTACGTAGAACAATATGTTATATACTAAAACCTTCCCTGAAAAATTATCTATCGAACAACGCAAGTTCAATCAAAATCCATTCAGCGGAACACGAGTTATAAAGGAACGGAACTAAATTTCCGTTTGTGTTTTATATATATAGTATATATATACTTCCCCAGAGAAATCCCTTTTAAATGACATAATACTTGTTAATTTTCCTTTCCAGGCAATTAATTTCAATACTGGCATAGGGGAAATTATTACGGTTATTTTAACGAAATAATATTAAATCTTTAGGTTTTATCAACAAAAATTGAACTATTAATATTCGTCATTTTTTTTTAGGTAATCGAGGTATTTCTTTTGGTTTTAAGAATGAAAATATTTTTTTCTCGCTATCCATGACATCATTTTCGACATGGATAATATTGCGGAGCATATTATTGACGTTTGCTAACCATTTTCTTTTGAAATTTCTTTTTACTTTTTTAAAAATTTAAATAAAAAATACGGTATAGTTATATTAGCCGTGCACGTATCATCACGTATTGTTACCATACAAAAGAAAAAAAATTGAAGAAAAAAAACCTAAGATAATTTTATTTCACCAATCAAAGCGTATCCGCTTTATTTTCCATGTATGACGTCATATTAGCCTGTTTCCTATGGTTACGCATATTGAAAACTTGTATTATTATCAAAACCTAAAAAAAGTACGTTTTATTTCTAATAATATTATTTAATATTTTTAATTCGTTAATTTTTTTACTTCATTTTCATTTTTCACGTGAAATTTTTTCAATTGAAACTAAATTGTAGAGTAAAAATTATTATTCCGGGTTTTTAATTAGTTTTGGCAACGATAAAGTATTAGCAACGGTAAAGTAAATTTAACCATTTTAAAATATTATAATAAAAAATGTCCATTTATTCTCTATGAAAATAACGAAATTTGGAATTAAGAAAAATATTTGAGTAAAATTAAAAAAAAACAGCCTATGTTCATAAGAGGGTTATAATCCACCTATATGCAAAAACACAGGATCATTAAATGCTCCATTTTGACGCTGGCTTCAGCCTAACATTTGCACGCAATCAGATTTATAATAGTATTAGGATACTATACTGTCTACACACCTGCAGTTTCAGGATAATTCCTCATGTATTTTTCTAGATAGTTTACGAAACGGTTAAAATCGCAAGTGACCGGTCACCTTTGGCAATATAGTGTATATTCAAAGTTAATGGGTACTAGTAGCCAAATGAAATTTCGATCGTTAGTACTACATTTTAATAATTATTCTTTTAGATATATTAAGATGATTGTATCGATTTGTTTTAGTCTTGTTGCCTTATGTATTTAAGTTGTTAATATTATTAAATCGTTCAATATTATATAATATGATGATAAAACAAAAATACAGTTTCACGTCAGTTATCCGATAAATTATTTTTGAGTGTTTACCATGATAAAAAATGAGCATCTGCTGTTTAAAATAATTGCGAAATACTATTTAAAAAACATATTTTTTAAGGCAAAATTTGTATGAATACATTTTTTGAAAAAATATGTGTATATATGTGAGTTATTGTAGATACACTCTCTAGGGATGAACATTTATAAATTAAATTTATAACAGATTTCACCTAAAATATTTTCAATCAATAATAAATTATTTTCCATTAAGTTATCCAATAAATTATATTTGCGTGCTTTATTAATCCAATATTAATACTCTTAAAGAAAATGAGTATATGCTGTTTAAACAGCAATGTGTATACATAAAAAAAAATCTATAGTACTTCTAATAGTACTATAGTCGAATCCAACTATAGCACCATCGAAAAGAACGTAATAATTATGACGTATAAACGAACGACGTAATAACCGAAGTTGGGTCAGAAACATGTTTTATAAGTAAATAACGGATACATACTGTTCTATTTTACACCCTGCCAAATACGAACGGTGCTATACGTTGTAGAATGGATTATAAATTTTGTATAAATTACACTTACTACATTTTATTCAAGGAAAATGAATATCATCAAAAACGTCACCTGTAAAAAATGTAGCCAAGTCTCGTGACTCTTTTACCGTAAAAAGTTCTGAGGTCGTGTAAAGCCAAGTTTAGCTATCTTATTAACTCTGAAATTATTATTCACAAATCACTCCTAGTCTCTACATCTTTAGTTAATGCTTATTTTGTGACTTGGGAAATTACGCAGCACAGGGAAGTTATTACACCTTACTAAGTTATGGGATGAGATGGGGTAATTTGATTAAGGCTAATTATATACATCACATTCTCGTTAGTTTTTACTACAATTGATTGAAATTCATTGATTGAAATTCATTTTAAAAATAAATGTATTCAAGTTTAATTTTCGCAACTTAGTTTAAACTATAAAGAACGAAGAGTGATGCAATTTTATAATAACGCATACTAAATAAATAAACAAATATGTATTGAGTAATATTTCTTATAAAACAATTGCGGGCTTTTTTTCGAAATTAAGCGTACATTTTATATGATTGAAAATTCCTATGGACGGAGTAGCACCTCTCAACCATTCGGAAACACGTACACTTGGATTACGTCTCCTATACGATTAGTAAATTCAATATACAAAAAATGTATACCACATGCAATAAATTAGAAGAGAAATGTGAAAGTAATTTTGAAATTTTGATGTTTCACTCTGAAATAGAAAATGAATGCAATGTTTTATCTATCATTTCGTTCTATATAAAAAAAATAATTTCAGTTATTTTTTCGAAACCTGTTTTTTTTTTTTAATCAGGAACTGATATATTTTTCTTATAAAATTAGTTCAATTTTTACGACTTGAGGTTCCATTATTATATCTTTACAAGTTAACTACACAGAAAAATGTTTTTTTTTTTTTCCTCAAACATTTCCTTTTGATTTTTTTTTACCAGTATCCCAATAATTGAAGATTAAATTCACTGCTACTAAAGTTTTCAAACTATTCAACTGTTATTTTTTTTTATTAAAAGCAATATGAAACAATTTTTATTTTGCTCTTTTGGGGTAAGGGTAGTGCACCATAATAATAATTTAATATATAAATGATATACGAAAATCATCCATCAAAAACTTCCGTTTTATTAAATCCATAATTTAAAAGAATTCATCATATAAATTGGAAAAGAAAACGTGACGCTCAAACAGATAACTCTCCACTTTTATTTCTACACAAAAGTAGCTAAAAACTAAAATTTCATACACTGAGTAACTTATATTATTTAAAGAATTAAATAATTTAAGATTAATTTTTGAATGTGTATAGTTTGCGATATATTGTTATTATTAAAAATGTATCCATGATAGCCTATAATTGATTGAGTTTTTTTTTTCCAAAAACATTTGTATAAAAACACTAATAACACTAAAAACACTTAAGATATTGAGCAATTCTTTTATAAGAAAATATTCCATTTGGAGCGAGTAAAAATTCTACAAATTATGATTTTACAACGGATTTTAATAGTTGTTATTAAATATGTATTTATGCCAGAAATATTCGAATTTTGGTCTAATTGAGCTCTATAACTTTAACCATTATCAATTTGTAAATTTATACTCAGGATTAACTTTAAAATTAAATGAATTTATGAAAAAAATCTAATATTTAAGAAACATATTTTTCAAGCATTCACATTTTAATGATAAAACAAAAAACAAAAACCATACTGTTTTACAGTGGTTAAAAATGGTTAAGTATTACTTAATTGATAAATATTTTTTAAATCATTAAACAATTTTAAAGTATGTGTATAGAAAACTTATAGTTTCAATAATCAGTTAAAGATAACAGGATGTTTTAGAGGATTTAACGCATTAAACCATTCTTTTAACCATTCTTGCTTTAAAATCTTTTATATGTAAAATAAAAAAAGGATATTTAGAAAAATAAACATAACCACTAATATAAATAGCATTTTAAGAGGAGTATCAAGAATATAGCATATAACATAGCTTGCATTCTATGAATATTAAGTTTGTGAAACCATAAGAGCTTAAAAAGGAAACAGAGAAATAGAAAACTGGATCTTGACATTTCTAGTTTTCTGTAAATTTAATGTTAAATTGCGTACTGTAAGTGTATATAATGTTTCATAATATATCTCAAATTTGAATAAATTTAATGTTATTATTTATACTTTACTAGCTGACCCGCCCGGCGTTGCCCGAGCCCGAGATAATTACAGTCTCAGAGAAAGGCGTTAACCCCCTCCTTCCCGATACCCGCAAATATAATGAATAATTTGTTCAAGAGAGCCACCGTCACCTACATTAACGCGATCATTAAAAATGAATTACATTTTTCTGATAATTAGAACATAACGAAGATGCTACGCTAAAATAGCTGGCAGATGACACCCCTTCCCGACCTCAATTTCAAATCTATATCTTAATTGGTTACCTAAATGTTTGTTCATTAGTAAAAATTAGCAATTATTTCCTTTCATTTTCGCAAACTAAATGAAGGGATCGGCCAAAGAAACAGATCTCTTTGTAGCTCAGTTTTTAATGAAAGCAGATACCTGTCTGAAAATTTCTCGGATCGTTTTCACTGGCGCCGGCAGATTTTTGGCAGTTTTTTGCATACATTAAAAAAAATACCGACAGATTTTTACAAAAATCACGTAGCCAGATGCAGAATATTTTTTTACATATGCTCAGAAATTTTCAAAATGATATCTCAATTAGTTTTCATAAAATTCACTAATTAGTAAAATAATTTCGAATTCGTTCATTTCCGTTTGCAAATCCAATGCACCGGTTCGTTTCTTTCGCCATTTTGATTTAAAAGAAGGTCATTTTTGAAGCGATGGTTAATGAGAATCTAATTAGTATCTAGGCTAATTATCAAAATATTAAAATTTTGAGACTCAGGTATACCAGGATAGGGTTTGGACTACCTAAATCTAAATTTACAGACTTCTAGGTGGGCTAAATTTTCCATGCCATCGCAGACAGACAGACAGACAGACAGACACACACACACACACACACAGAGAGAGAGAGAGCGAAACTTTCTTTTATTAGTATAGATAACGCTAACAAAAAATGTTTATTTAAGATTTTCGTACTATATACTTAGTTTTTGAGAAACGTCTCTTTTTATGAAGACTTAAAAATTATGCATTGTAGATTATTTATTATAGCTATTTATACGCTTGTAACATGTTTTATTTTCTACGTTTCACGTAATTTAGAAAATTAAATATTTTTAGACACGTTAAGATGACGTTTTTTTATTTATTTGTTCATATTTGTATGTAGTAAAATAGCCGTAACACATGTCATACAGAGATTTTGCTACGCAACTAGGGTTACATTTAAAATATTTTACACAAAACGTATAGTTTAAAATAAAATGCTTAAAATATATCTAAATCTGAAATAAATACGGGAATACGCACACACACACACACACACACACACACACACACACACACATATATATACGAACAAGATTATTTGAACGTTCTAAATACTATTGATTATGTACGTTCTTATAAATAATAATCATGATGGTTCTCTATGAACTGGAGCTTCTTGAATAATATTTTCAAATTTTTAAAAGCTAGATAATTTTTTTTAATGCAATTCATCATTTAACGAAACAAGTCTAATCTAAATTATATATGTCAAATATTGCATATTTGTGTCAAACACAGCCCGATTAAAGGGTGCTTCCTGTCACAAATTAGAGTTTAGTAACTTCACATAGTTGGAAAATTCTTAGCAGAATTAATAAAATAATTTTACTCGAGACATCACTTCTCGAACTAACTTCATTTATTGTTCAGTTCGAAGATGCAATGTATTCGCCAGTCCACCGGAGGGACCGATAACAATATTTTTCTTTAAATCTCATTATGAGTTATTAGGGTAGACTCATATCTGCAGGAGCTAACTTTTTAATAATCAGTTTTCTTGCTCCTCCGTTAGCGGGTGAGCTGATTATTGACCATCTTGCGGGGCGGAGGTTTCCAGATCTTAAGAAGCCTCATTTTCAAGTATGTGAAATTTCTGCAAGAAGTTGCGGCGAGAACGGAGTTTTTCTAGTCGGAAGTGTGAATGATTTGCCCTGTAATATGATCATCGATACAGGAGCCAATGTGACCATCATTCGGAAAGATCTAGCTCAGCGGCTGAAAGAAAAACTCTCCTGGACCCCGCCACGTGTAATCCTTCAAACTGTGACAGGAGATAAGATCGACATATTTGGAAGAATGACATTGGAAATTCTTGGCGATCTTTTGAACTTTTTCTTCTACTCTTTCTTCAACGGTCTCGGCGATATTTTGAACTTTTTCTTCTACTCTTTCTTCTACGGTATTGGCTGTCCTTTGAATTTCTTCTACTTTTCCTTCTATTTGTTGAAATCTTCCTTCAACTTTGTTTTCCACGCCGTCAATTCTGTCATTTAAAGATGTTATTTTATCCTCTATTAAGTCTTTCAACTCTCCAAGGTTGGTTGACATATCCTTCTTCATTTCATCTTTTAAGTCGCCAAGGTTGGCAGTCATTTTCTCATCCATCTCTCCTAATTTCACCAATAATTTAGTCAGTTGCGCTTCCATTGCTCTGGTAATCGGCATTCAACCCCACTCCTGACACCAAATGTTGTGAGCTCGGGGTTCGAAAGGACTGATGCCGATATATAAGAACAATAAAAAGGCTTTATTCACTATAAACAGTGCAATACGATCACAAATATCTTCTGAAAATTACAAGATATTCAGTAATCTTCAAATCCAATAAAAGCTAAGCAAAATTTCACACAGAAACAATGCGTTCAATACGACGTATCAACGACAAAATCGATCCGAGAAACACAGTTCTCAATGCAAAGCCTCTCTTATGAATTCAATCGCAGTTGACAGACAACTCACTAACTGAACTGATGGAGGTCCTTATATAGGTTTCAGAGATCTTTCCAGATTATTCCAGAGCCTTCAGATGCTAGAAATTACCAGAAAGTGCTTTAACTTTCGATAGAGAACCCAAGCAAGAAAGGATCCCAATGTATAGGTATAAGGGGGGTGTGGTTGCACAAAAAGTCGCCAAATCCGTCGCCAACTTGGCGACATTTGGCGATATATCGCCAAATTTGGCGACAAAAATAAGTCGCCAAAACCATCGCCAACTTGGCGATATTTCAATAGACTTCCATTATAAAGATGATGGTGTAAGGTTGTTTTCCTTGCAAACCATCTGAGGCCTTTAGCATTGAGTTACATGATGCTCAATAGGAAATACATTAATAATACTGCAATTTTCACAATAATCAAATAAAATAAATTTAAACAAATGGAATATTTACAGATATATACAAAATTCATAACATTATATATATAAAATACACACTGCCATTTACAAGCTGGCTGGAGAAAAGTTTTTAAAAACAGGACTAAATAATTATCTCAAAACTGCTCTACAGGGTTTGTATATTGGAGATAATTTAAAAAAAAAATTTCACTAACTTTACCCAATAAAATAAAAGAAGTTTCTTTTGCTACTTTAGCTTTAAAGTAAACCATTGCTTGGCCATTAATTAATATTATTTTTAGTTCAGCGTTTCAAAAACTTTCCTCTTTTGTATGTAAATTAAATGAATAAAATGCAGTCCCCAGACGAAATCGGAAATTTTAAAATATATGACATAGGTAAAATTTTAAAAAAGAGAAGTTCATGAAAAAATTAATTTATTAATTTTTACACAAGGGCTGGGAATATGGGATTCTTATTTTATACCGTAGCTATGCAACTATTTTTTTATGCGGATTTAAGTGAATTTAAGTATATCTTCCTGAACGTAAACAGGCATAGCAACACAGTGGACCTTTACTCTGATAACGGGATGATGGTATTTGTTAATTTTATATGTTTTTCATTGAACCAACTAACATTACAACTCACCACAGTAAGCAGACTTACTGAGTATGTCATGTATTGTGTGTTTAAAAGTAAATGAAAAAACTTCAATTACAAGCTGCCGGAACACCCCTCTTATTGAAAGAGATTTTTCCGTTATTTGAAGAAATTTCCGTGTTTTGACTGGAGAATTTCAGGAAATTTTGAGCCTAGATTTGCGAATTTGTCATGTCTTAAGGAAAAGGGTCATACGTAATCATTCAGTTTCTAATATGAAAAAGTACTAAGCAGCTGAGTTACTGGAACAACCTTGTAATTTGACGGAATTGCATCTTTAAATTGGAGGATTTCGAGTAATTTTTACGCTAGATTGATAGATTTTCTGTATTTTCGTGAGAAATTAGCAAATCAAAGCGGAATTTTCATGCATTAACAAAATATAATCCGCAGAAATATTCATTCTTTTAAAGGAATTTTTTGAGAGTGTGAGAGTTAGTGCGGTTTTGACGAAATTACTTCTTATCATCGAAAGTTTTGTTTAAGCAAATAAAAAAAATCACATCCGAAATTTTCTCATCGATAGCGCTATATCTCAAAAGCTCCGTACAAGTTTCAGAAGATTACGATAATCTACGAAAGACACAAAATTGCATGCGTGTTTCGCAACACTTAAAACTGGAACGAATATCATTCGGATGTAATTGGAACTTCAAAGCGCGCATACCTTCATATATGATTGTACAGTATAAAATATAAATGCAGATATTTTCATGTTTTTTTGCAGATTATATTTGTCAGACATTTATCTTTTGAAACATTTTGGAACTAATTTTCTTTATTTACTGAAACAAAACTTTTGAATAAAAGCTATAGTTTCGCGAACACCACACTCTTGCACGTCAATACTTGATTTTATATTGCATTTAAAATACGAAAAAGACTTTTGATTTACTCTGTATGATATTTATTGGATAAAATATAACGTTCATTAATTACTTCTAGGTTGTAAATTTTAAAATCATTTAATAGATTAATATTTATTATAGAGAAAAATATATTTATAAATATTTATTCATTAAATTATAATCTGTCTTTAAAATAAGTTTACACATTTAATACAATTTTTACATGATGAAAATGTGTAAATCTAAATCATTTAATGAAACATCATGCTCTATTTTTAATTTCAAAAACTCTAATACAGAAACTTTGAATCCAATTCGGGCAAAATACTTTAATGATATGTATAAATATGTTTCCCTTGACATTTAGAATTTCTGGAGATTAATTAAATTCAATGTTCTTTTATTTTTAATGTATTCTTTAAGGCAAATTCGTAAATTAATTAAACAAAAATGTAACAGTGTTTTTTTTAATCAATTTTTATCAAATTTTTGGAGTTAAATTATTATGTCGATTTCTTTTTCTTTCACAACTTTGGGAAACAGAGAAATACTGCTTAAATTAAATAATAGTGTATTTAAATTAAAAAAAAAAAATAACAACTAAGTCTTTCATGATATCAAATGCAAAATGCTTTAAAGGTTATTTTTCTTTTTTTAAGAATGCTACATTAAATAGTTTAAAACATTACAAATGTTTGCATTAGTATTTTCAAAAATTCCAGTTTGAAACATTCTTTTCAAAATAGTACAGAGGCACACTACTGCGAATTGATAATTTTACAAAATAAATCATTTACGGGAGACAATACCCTAAAAGTGGTCAAAATATTGATTTATTTTAGCTCAAATTACCGATCTAAACTTTATGCGCATGTGGTTAAAATGAGTGGACAAGAATGCTGTACATGATTGTGTAAAGTGGTAGAGAGGATTGTAGTACAAGAAATTTCTTTTTTACACAAATAAAAACTTTAATTAGCGTTTCCTCTATGTTAATATTTTCAATGTTTTCGTATTTTAAAACGTCTTTAAAACTGTTTTGTATTTGCGGGGGTTAGAATGACAGTGGAATAAGTCAAAAATTTGAAAAATCTAGATAACCATATTTTCACTGAACGTACATGAATTTCTGTTCACACTGTAAAACAAATTCAGGAACATATTCCGGAAACAAATTCTGGAAAATAATGGGCAACTAATGTGCCTAATTTATACCAGTAACATTTCTGGCAAAAAATAGAAAACTTTTTTAAGAATTCAGAAAAGTTAATATTAAAAGTCAGTAACTTTCCTGGAATTATAGTGGTAAGTTTTCTGAATTCTTCAGAAAGTTTCCTGGCTTAAGTCGGTAACCTTCCTGGAAAAAACCATGAACATACTAAAATCTTCCCAGTAAGAGCCAGAAACCTTCCTGGAATAAATCAGCAATCTTCCAAAAAAAAATTAGATATCTTCACATCCTGTCATCTTCCTGGTAAAAACCAGGAACATTCTTTAAGAATTTAGAAATTTCCGCAAAAAAGCCAGAAATAGTACTTGAAAATATAAAGAAACAGACTATAGATTTCCGATATGTTTCTGATACAGCAATATGATTTTTGTTCTCACAACTTAATTAGCTTAAAAGTAATTTTTGTGTCTACTAAGAATATTTTAAAATATTTAACTTATAATATTTTTTAAAAATTTAATACTTATCTTATGAACATATTTGTTTAATTATAACATCACATTTGTCTGTTTTTTTTTTCTTTTAATGTCACTATATATAATTTTTTTCTTACAAAATATAGTTTGATGTTAAAAATAAACTTGTTTTTAAGATAAATATATGTTGTTTCTTTTTAAAATTGTATAATGTTTTCTTTTTTAAGTTAAATATTTTGAAAATTCATGAAATGCATTAAAAATTAGTTTACGGGTTCAAAGATTATATCTGTCTTAAGATTGGGCCAAAATTTGTTTATAATTCCAAACACAGAAAAAAAGAGCATAGATAAACTCTGAAAAAAAAAATAACCTGTTTAACTTTATTTTTAAACAGAAATTTTGTTAAAATATACACAAATTTAGGTTCAGTCTTAATATAATAAATTCAAAAAGACTGCAGGTAGAAACATTAATTAATTTTATAAAATTATTGTGCACAATTTAAACAAAGTACGTTTTTAACTTTTTGAGATAGACCGCTGTAAAGTATCAGTTTAATCACTGCTTACAGTGAGTACAACATATATATTTTTTTAGCCATAACTCGTGTAAATATCGGGATTTTTTAATACAGGTTATCTTAAAATGCTCAAACAATGTTGTTCTTTCGTGTTTTTTTTTTTCGAAAAAGTTAATTTTTTGAAGATTAAATTTGAATTCCTTTTAAAAAGCAGGCATACTTCAAATATACAAACAGAGTGTTTTTCATATAATGAGTAAATGTACATTTTAAAATATTATAATCCTTGCAATATAGGTTTAACTCTTTTTTTTTTCTTTTCAGATTGTCGGGTGATTTTTAATAGGACAGAAAAAGTATTTTATACACTTACATTCTATTGCTCTCAATATATGCATCAAATTAGAAGAGTAATATAATAATAATAATAATAATAAATATTATTATTATTTTACACTCCCATTTATGGATTTTATTTGGTACAAAAAGTTACATAAACAACTTCAAAAGTCAGAAGCATGAAAAAAATAATACTTTTAAACAGTTTGTAATGTTTACTAATTTTAGATTGTAGAAATTAAAAGCTTGTAGCCCTAAAGAAAAAAAAACAGAATTGTGAAAATATTTTCCATCAATTATTGATTAAAAATATTTTTAATTATATTAAATTACGTACATACCTTTTTTTGTTATCCAGCTGTTTTTTTATGGGGAATCGTAAGAAGATTAATCCAAGAATCAAGAACAATTAACTAAATACAGCTAAAAGGCGACGGAGTGACAATGAAGGAAATATATAAAACACCTTGCAAAGCCAACCAGTTACCATTTGACTAATTATTGCATGGGATTAGGTTAAAATTATATTTTAAAATATTTTCGCTAGCCAAAAGAACGTACGTCTAATGGCTTGTAGTTGAAATAATAAAATGTTAGGTTTTTGTCAGTGTCCAGTATAGCAGCTGATTTCTTCATTGTTTGTCTTCCGCAGATGATTAGATTATCGCTTCACTTCCACAATACATTTCCAGCGAAGTTTTCATTTCCCAAGAAATCTCAATAAGTATATCTTTCAATAATATATTTTTTAACTCAAGGCCGCTGTAAGCATTGGTGCAGGGATCCAAGATGGCGGAGCGCGAAGGCTAATAACAGAGGTGTTGCTACGCAAAAAAGCTTAATCCCTGAATTCAGGAAACTATATGCAAAAGAAACTTGTTTTTCTCAAGAATCTGATAGAAACCTATCAAAACACGGAACGTTCCTGGAAATAATTAGTGACGATACAGAATTTTCTTACAGTGCAGTGCGACATTCAAATAAGTCATAGTTCACTTAGAGAGTCGCTAGAGGGCAAAACAAGTTGGACCACTTAATGCAACGGCAATACGCCAAGTTTCACAAAACCCTTCATTTCTCAAATCACTAAATATTGACTTACTCCACTGTCATTCTGACCCCCTCATTAGATATAGTGGTTTATGATTATCAGCACATGTTCTATATAATGTATGTGATAAAATTGTACATGGGATTAGCATTATGGTTTTAGTTATTTAATATAAATAAAATTATACGAAGAAGATTTAGATTTCATCATAAAAAAATTGATTAAATCTAATGATAGATGCATCTAAAAATTCATTCACAGCGTTATTATATTTTAGTAAATGTAAAAGAAAAATCAAGCAAAAATGTTAATGTGCTAAAATAGTAAGGATTATTTTATTATTGTATTTTTTTCAATTAAATATGCAGTTAAAAAAATTTTTAAATGTGCTTTTAATTGAATATTCAACAGCAATGCAGTAACGATTTTTGTTACAATTCTTGAAATAATAATTTTAAAAAATACTGAAAAATACAGTCTGTTAAGAAAATGGCCTCCTACCCGTCAGTCACCAAAAATGCGTCATTATGTACACCAAGTTTTAAGGAAATCCTAAGGAGCAATATATTATCCTTATATTTTAAATCTGGTCTATTAAAAAAAATAATTGTCGTGGCATGATAAATTAATTTTACTTCTACGTACGAATGATATAAAAATTAATGTAAAGAACTCGAGACTTTCAAATATAGTCAATGACAAAAACAAAATACACACTTTCATAGTTCAAATACCTTATCTTTATTGCTTTAGAAAGTTTAACTTGCCAGATAAAATATTTTAAGTAATTTAGTAAATGACAAAAACAAAATACACACTTTCATAGTTCAAATACCTCATCTTTATTGCTTTAGAAAGTTTACCTTGCCAGATAAAATATTTTATGTAATTTAGTAAATTTCCAATACGAAAAATTAAATACTTATTATTTTCAGTAAATCGGAAGAGAAAGTAGGTGAAGTGTGATTTTAAGAATATGTTGACATGTATTGAGAATGTTGGAGATGCAAACTTAATTCTTCATAAATAGTGCTCCTACAAGTTTGTCTTTATTAACTTCATAATGAATACAAATATTTTGAATATCCAGTATATGTTAAAGAATATTTTATATATATTATCTTAATCCAGAATTATAAAATATGTTTCGTCAAAACATGGGTGATTCTAAAAAAAAAAAAAAAAATTAAAAAAATTAAAAAAGGCAATGAGCTTGCTATACAATAGTAAGCATAATTACACTTTTACTCATTGACATTAGCAGTTCCAAACTTAAAACATTTATAATTCTTAACCTACTTCACCTATTGACATCCCTCGTGGTACTGTAAGGTAAATTTGAACAAAAAAGCGAAATATGATATCAACATTAGATGTTAGTTTTTAAAATTTCACAGTTTGGTGAAATTTCTGTATGTAAATGACCCTCTAAGCTTATTTGTTTTAACATAAACTGAAAAAATGCAGTCCTTAAGCTATTCCTTTATTATAAATATATTTCGTCAAAACATTGGTGTTTCTAAACAAAAAATAAATAAAAATATGTTTAAAAAAAAGAAAGGAGCTTGCTATACAATAGTAAGCATAATTACACTTTTACTCATTGACAACATAATTAGTACAGGATGTTTCTTTAGCATTGTAAATAAATTTGAATACACAGCACAAAATCCGCGCTCATAATAATTTATTTATACAGATGTTTAAGCTAGTGAGAAAAGGTTCTTTTCTGTTAATGATATCATAGAACATGTGCATTCTTCTACGAAGAAAATATATTAAAAAGAAAACTACTATAACTTTAAATGGACTTTCAAAAATTACGTTTTACTTTCTTAATGTACTGTGTTCTTTATTTAAATATTTTTAAGACACAGGATTTAATAAGAAGATGATTTTGTTAAGTTGCTTCGTAATATAGAATGCAATTTTAATAAAATCATATACTTCATTCAAAATACACGTGTACTCTTTTTTCTTTATGGCATATTAACGTGAAAAATTAATCCTATTTCTTTTCATCTTAGTGGGGTTGAGTTATGTCGTATGGACTATTGAAAAGTATAATAATTGGAAATTACTAATCAATGTACTTCTGTCATTCAAAATTATTTTTTAAGTAGATGACTGATCCGTAAAATATATATTTAAAATTATTTTATTTAAAATTATATAAATATGAAATTGTAAAAAGATTTTAATCACTGAAATACATTTATAGAAACCGCAGTGCATTTTTAACTTTTTATTTACTAATTAGTTGGATACTATACTAGGATTTATTTATTTGTCTCACATCGGATATAATGTTAATTTTACTTTTATGAAAGGAAACTACCTTCTTGTTGCAAATTTGTTGACTATAAAAGTGTTAGAACTAGTAAGATGCACTGTTAAAAATGTGCAGCAAATTGTCCGGTCATTTGACCGTTTTTGTAGAAAACGATTACATAACTGTAATTTAACTATATTCTGACTGTATTATTGCTCATTTTATGGTCAGACTATAGTTATATAACGGTTATGTAACAGTTTTCTGCAAAAACGGTCAAATGACTGGACAGTTTGCTGCAAAACAGTGTGAACAAGGACTTTTTGTTTCATTGTATACAGGGTGTATCTGAATTGATGGTCAGAACGGTGAAGTGATGGTAATACATGTCAAGACAAGCAAATCTTGTATAGGAAACCAGGTACGCAATCCACTTATTTAATTAAAATAGAGGGTGTCTGACACCAAGCCAAATCCACATTTTTTTTTTCATAACTGTAACAATAATAAAAATATTTTAGCGATATCTTCAACATAGTTACTTTGTTTTCTGTGAAACGTGATAAAAACAAAAAAGTGCTAGAAACGCCATTCCTCCAATTTACGGAATAATAAAATTCAATTTTGTTTTAGAACAAAAGTACTTTCCACGTTGCATGTGACAGAATCCGTCTCGCTTTAACGTGTTCTCTTGAAACAGCAAGTGTCAAAAGGCAAAAAACTTCACTGAAGGAAACAAAACTGCATATTTCACCATTTCCAGAAAGACATAATAATTTACTTTTCTACAATCATTATTTTCACGATTGTATCTTAAAGTATACTTAAAGAAAAAAAATCAAAGATCTAGAAACAAAACAAGCTCAGATAAGATTACAAAATAACATTAAGTTACTTGATAACACGTTTAACTTAAAATTAGTCCATTTTCATTACCCTAGTTTCAAAGTTTCTTGTTTGCAGACCGAAGTTGTCGTCGTCCACAATCGATGCACTTATTGTTTGTTGTAAATGGTGCAGCTTTTGTGCAACCACCTGCCATAAGTAATACATTGAATCCAGTCACTGATCGATGTTGTCTCCTGGTACAGTCCCAGACATTCAGTACACTCATCCTCATTCCCAATATTTTTTAGCAAATTAATTTATTGCCAAATTTAGTTTTGTTAATTGTGTTTTTCAAAAATGATTTCAAAATTGATTCATTTATGTATGTTTTACATGTAATTTGTAATTTATGCAAATTTACAAATAAGCTGCGTAATCTCTCCTAGCACGGAAAGCAATGGGGGCAATGCGCCATCTCTCCTAAGTAGCAGACGCGCAATCTGTCCAATTTCGATAGGAAAGATTGTGCGGCCTTTTATTTAAACATAGTCACTTCTAAAACGAACCGGCGGTGTTCGCGCCGTTAGTCTAGGTTAGTCGCTTATGGAATATCGTTTAAGTTTAAAATACTTTGTAATACTGACATTATATAGAAATTCTGACGAACAGTTATGAAAATTCAAGCACTCATTTTGGGAAAACAAAACAAAATAGCAATGCCTATCCTAGATGCTCGAAACAATCAACGTTCACATTTATGTATACACTCCACTACTGCTTTTGTACAACTACCTGGAGTCTCTGCGCGCGGACTCTACTCCTCCCTCCCAATCCTCTTTCTGCACAATCTCTCCTGGCTTTACCTTACTTAAATATTTTCTACCAAGGAACTTTCTGAAAATGTACTCCCAAAAAGCTTCATACATATACATAAAACATTGTTTAACACCATAATGCCCCTGTCCATATTGCACCATCATCAAAATCTTTGTTTAAAGTACAGAAGGTTTTACTAGTGGAATGATCATCTGAGAGTACATACCTAAATCCAGTAGGAAATTTGTTGGGAATAATAGTGTGAGATGTTATTGCAAAACGCATGACAGTAAGGACGAATTAAAAATTGATATAAAAAAAACTTGAGAAAAATTTCTAAAAACATTTTTAAAAATCTCTTTTATTCTAAAACTTTCAAAATGGTAAAGTTAAATTAAAATAATTAATTATAATTTTCTTTTTAGGTCAGTCAGCCTAATTGGCAAGGAAATCATGCTGGTGGTAATTTTTCGAACTCAGTGAAACCGTGTCCAGACCTAGTCGTATCCTAACATATAGATAATGTGCATGGTTGTCAACAAACTCACTTGTTGTGTGTCTACTCAACTTAATGTAGGCAAAGCTTCTATCTAGCTCGAAATTTTGCTAAAATGCTGGTACATTTCGCATAGTTATAATATATCATATTATGAGTAGGAAATAATACATTATATATATATATATATATATATATATATATATATATTACTACTTCAGCGAGAATTGTTACTTTCTGCTCACACCCTGTTGATAAGTACGTCTTTACTTGGGTGCGTGACGGCACATGCACATTATTTAAGGCTTAAATTGCGAATGCTTTACTAAATGATATTCCCGGGCAACATCCTTACAACACAACTTTGAATCCCTGATTAAATTGTGTTGGCAGGATTCTGCTCAGTAAATAGAATAGTTAGAATGTTGCGATTTTAAGCCAGGGGTTCTGGGTTCGACACCCGTCATATACACTTTTTATACTCAGTTGGAAAATTTACAACTCGCATGAAAATAACGATAATTTATTTAATTACAAGCTTTCACATGCATGAATTCTAAAGGGAGCTTACCATTTTTGCAATATTTTTCCTGTGAAAATCTAATTTAAACAACGAATATGAAATAAAACTACATATTCTTTTTGCGAAATACTTGACAGACTATAAAATTTTATGTCTATTTCTTTTCATAGAGTACAAAAAATTGTACCAAATAGGGTAGATTAGATTGAGTAATATAAAATATGTTATTGACTTTTTCTTTAAATATCTGTGTACCAGATTTGTGTGGCTACAGATTATTAGAAAAAAGCAACTTCTTCATATTCCATATGAACTACTAGATAAATAAACAAATTTACCGAAATCATTCAAAATGCTTGTTAAGATATCTAGCATATGCTATTCTACGCAATAAAAATATTATATTTGTTAAAAACGCTTTAAAAAAAATAATAACTTAATTATAAATCATAATTACCACGTAGTATTTATATATTTAAATACAGTGTTAAAGTTTTGAGCACGGTGATTATAATTTATTTAACGTACTCCAATGTTGGAATTGCGAGAAAAATCTTTTCTTTAGTCATAAATTTAATTACTTTTAAATGAGTTTTCTGCAAAGAAATCCGTTTCACTAGATATTCTTTAAAAGTTAGAAAAGATATAAATATAACTTAATTAAAACGCCGTAAATGGTTATAACCGGAGATAAGGAAACAATCTTAAGTTTAGCATTCGAAACAAAGTATAATATAAAGTTCTCAGCTAAATAAAAATGAATAATACGCATATTTTAATGAAGGAAAATAGATTCCTAAAATTAATTTCAAAATATTTATGAACAGAAATAAAGCGAGAAAATTCATTTATTTTGTTAATTTCTGTAACGTTGAGATTTATGACGGAAAGGGCGGTGCATAATGTATATAAATTAAATAAAATATCAGATTTTAAAATACATTTTGTAAATCAGCGAAAATGAAGAAACAATTTCATGACTTTGTCATTTTCTATATTTGATAGAAATTTTACCTATGCAAAGTAAACAATTGAAATTTGTATATTTCATTTTTCAAATAAACTTTTACATTTTTTTTCATCTAAAAATTTATTAGTGTAATTTTTTTTGTCATATAAGATAATTCTCAATATTTAATGTTACTCAAATGGTAACGAGATTAAACTATAAAACTAAAAAAAAAAAAAAAAAAAAAAAAAAACTAAAAAAATAAACAAATCTTTCCTGCTTATTCTTTTTTTTATGCACATGCATTAGATTTAATACAAACTAAACAAATTAGTCTTACTTCTTCTAAATTCACTATTTTTGCGAGAAAAGTAATATTCAAAGAAATTTAAAATGAGTCCTAAATTAATCCTATGCTGCTTTCGGCAACGTACACATACGCCACGCCCGTTACGGTCTCAAATCAAGCGAACCTTGAATTAATGTGTTTTTCTATTTCGACCCAGGTTAAAATGAAAATTATCAACATCATCGTTCAATTTGAGCCAATTTGGTATTCTTTCATGTTGAGTTTCATCATAACAGTAACAAAATTTACCAGAAAGTTCGTACGATGAATTCTGTGTTATTCGAGCGTTCAAATATATCGCTCTTTTAAGTGTTTCCGAAATGAATTTGTCCTTAAAAAAACAAATCACATCGGTTTGAAACTTGAAAGAATGTAATGTCTAGATTGGCTATTTATAAATTCGGGTTTCAAGGAAAAAAAAAACATTAAAAGTAACATTCTTAAAAGTCAATCTTTATCATAAAAAGCAAATGTGTGTACTAGTATCGTTGACGTCAACTACGACAGCAACAATGTGTTTAAAGTGTATGACAGTGCAACAAATGAATGTACAAAAACAATGGAACTAATTTTTTAATTAAAAGAAAGCAATCGCCATATTATCTCTATGAAAATAACTAAAAATCTCGTAAAAAATTAAATAAAAAAATTATAATAAAAACATTTTTAAATTTGCCTTCAAGGTGCATAACTTCAGACAGAGAGGCTGCAAGGTGCAAAACTTCAGACCTTCCTGCCAAACCTTATAGCTCTACGCGAAGAAATCTCTTCAGGATGCAGCACACACACAAAAGCTTCTCTCTTTATTGTTATATAGATATAAAAAATATTTCATACGAATGCATTTTTGAGAAGATGTAAGTTAACGTTTGTTACTCAAATTTCATATTAGCATTCTCAAACTTTCACTCGATTTAAATCAAGCTTAAAAAAAATTACTATATAATTTCTCAAGAATACACACGATTAATTCGAATCCTTGCCTGAACTTTTTCACCCAGTTGGGAGGATTACATCTCATATAAATTTTCTCGGGCTTCTTTGATCCACGAAATTAAACAAAACGTGTCAAATGAGGGGCTTACATTTGGTAAAAAAAAGTTGGTACAGTTTTAAATATGTAGATGTCTCTCAAAACTAACATTGAAAAGTAGATGATACAGCCAGGTTCCTACTGACGCCCGTCAGGCTGGTCAACCGCCGTACCCAAGTTCTAAAGAGCTTTCAACGAACACGACCAGGATAGTCCTGTGTGCTCTACGAACGATAGATGATATGACTAATCAATTGGTACCAGTTGCATTTTTGTACAATGATTTGCTGTAGAATACATCGGGATATTCATTTTTTTCCACGACTGAGTAATGCACTTAATGAGAAAAAAAATATTAAGCGAAGACAATTCATCAAGAAATAGCCACTAAAAATATTTTTTTTCAAAAGTTTATTAAAGGAAAAATTATACGAATTTTAAAATATACTATTGTGTAAAAGAATCCAGTAAACAAGCGGGAAAAATTCTACCTTACGGCAGAATATTGATTGGCCACCCACGGCTTTTATCGTTGAGATTATTTTTCAGTCAAGTCTAACTCGTCAAAAAAAAAGTGTTTGTTAGCATAAGCCAGCTTCTCCACTTTAGAATTTAGTTAGCGCTCTAAAAATTTTTGTGGGGCTGGCGGAATATAATAGGAACGAACACACCAAGTTTCAAAATGATTCGGTGACTAGAAGTATTTTTAATAAATATAATAGTGAAAAGTGGCTCCAGTGGGCTGAGACGTGGCGAGGTATATCTTGTTTAGAAATGTGCTGGCTTAATGACATCCTTCAAACTATTTTTAATGGTTCAAGACACTTTAGCACTTAATAGATAACTTAAAAAAGTAATTAAAAGTTCTATGATAGTAGTTTTTATGATGGACACAGCTAAGAGAAGTTAGCATTAATTGACGGGCTCTTGGAGAGCGGTGGGGGGGGGGAGGGAGGGAGGGGGAAGCTATACAAAACACAAGTGCTCCACGAAACCTTTAAAATGAATCCTCACTTGCAATTGAGACATGGGACTTTAAAAAGGATTCCCATTTTGCGCCCCTGTCGAGAGATACATGAAAACCGAGGGCGCCAAAAGAAGCGGAGTGGAGGGGGGGAATACCTTTAGGTGGTTTACAGCTAATTTTGGTGAAATTTTGGAGCTGTCCGGCCCATAGGAACAGAGAAAAATGGGAAAAATTAAAATAATTATGAGATATTGAAAAAAATAAATAAGAAAAGTGCTCCTGACAGGAGACGGGAGAGTATAGAACCAGACAAAAGTGCTTGATGAGATCAAACTGTTGATATGTTATATGACGGGGTTTAAACACCTTGAAAGTCTGCCCCGTGGGGGGGGGGGTGTAACTCTGGTCCTATGGGAGATAGGGTCTCGGGACACTCTTAGAAATGTCTGCCTCGACGAGTTTAACTTCGTTGGATCCTTTAAAAGAGGCCTACGCCCTCTGTGAGGCTTAAAGGGGCTGAGAAAGATGGGAAAAACTAAAATTTAAAAAGAGTTGAAACAGAGAAATATGCTTCTTAAGGGAAGAGGAATAGTGAGAGGGGGAGATTAGGACCAGACCATAGTGCTTGACGAGATCTATCTATTGATATGTTACATGAGGGGGGGGCACCAAAAAGGTCTTACTGAACATTTCCCCCGGAACTTACAAGAACTTAACCCCCCGAGAGTAACTTCATTCCTATGGGATATAGGGCCACGGGACCCCCTTAGAAATGTCGGCCAGGAGGAGTTTATCTTCATTGGATCCTTTAAATGGGGTCTGCGCCCGCTGTAGGGCAATTAGGTACTGAGAAAGGAAATACAAGCGGAAGTATCGGCATAATAAAGAGAGACAATTTTATTTTTAATATCGTCAGTAACAACCATTTGTATAGCTATGTATAAAGGGTGTCCTCTTTTATATATGGAGTGGCTGTGACTTTTCATAAACATGAATTTTACTGTAGACTGAAAGAATTAGCCCTGTGTGTGGCTAAAAAAAAAAAAAAAAATATCGTTCTTTCGTGTTATACCGGCTTCCACAATTATGACTATGCCAAGGTTGCAGTTATGATTTCGCCAAGATCATCGCAAAGCTTATTTATGCATCCTATATACGCATATATATATTCCAAACAATGTGCAATATACGTCATTATACACATATTACTTATGTCTTATATGTCGTATATACATCATATACACATGTCATATATATACATCATATATGCATCCTATATGCCTATAACTTGGCCACATACGGCAAGAAATATTATGTATATATGTCATATGTTATTATAATGTCATACATTCTTTATAATTTGGCGATAAATCTTGGCCGCTTGGCAGTTCATCCTTGGAAGCCGCTATAACACGAAAGTACCAAATTTACAATATATTAATGAAAACAGAAACAAAAATATTTTATGCTTGGTGGCTGCTATAACACGAAAGTACCAAACTTCTTCTTTATTTTTCTTATTTGATAATTTGCATCTATCCTTTTTGTAATTTTAACATTATTGTAACGATTTTATGCATTTCTATTGCCTATTCAAAGAAAAATTCTTCTTAAAGTTACAGAATTTCGTTAAAAATGCTTAAAAAATTCTTCTAAAGTTACAGAATTTTGTTAAAAACGGTTAAAGTAGTAAAATGCTCTAACATCGCATCGTTTGGTCTATTCTCGACTGAAAGCAACAATCGTTATCATTATCTTTTTACGCGTGAAGGTTTAGCTATGGTACTTCATTGTGAAGTTTGGTAATTTTTGAAATTCATTATCTGAAAAACGGTATAATCATTCGATTTGAAAATTATATCAAGGAAAATACAATTTTTTACCTTTCTAACGCAGTTTGTCTAACAATTTTGTGACAAATACTTTTTGAGCTATTAATTTTTTCAGTAACTTCAAATGTTTCATTTTCCGAGATTAACCTGTGGCAACGATGGATTGATGTGACTTTTCATAAACATGAAAAATGATAGAGATTGAAAGAATAAGCCACCCTGTGGGCGGCTAATAAAACAAATATTATCTAAAGAAAGTCTGTCAAAGGAGTTTGCTTTCGCTTTGTTTCCGTTTATTCAAGTATTCCAATTTCATTAGCATTGTAAAATCTTCTGTTTTGACAAAATAAATAAATAAATAAATAAAATAAACTACGTAAGTAATTTAATATATCTTAATATCTTAATATTTAATATCTTGAATTTTGCGTGTTGTTGCTTTCTCTTCAATGTGTTCGTTGACTCGTTCTCATATAATACTTCGTTTTATTTATTTTTTATATATAATTAATTCTATCATTCATGGAAAAAAATCAAATCGTCGGTTGAAAGTGATGGTTTAACAAGGTTTCAAGAATTTCTTTAATTTAAATAGCGTTTACGATGCATAAACGAAGTGTTTAAAGGTTAATAATAAATTAGTGAATTCATGGTGGAGGTTAAATCCTAACCAAATTTACTCAACATAGTAAAAGTATCCTGGTTAGGATTCGACTTCAGACCTCAGATTCACGCGCCATCTGACATACACAGACCAACTGACTTGGCACAATTTACTATCATCTGTTATTATTATCGGTCTTGTGAAATAACACGGATTGTACCTGATGAAATCACGCTACACGTGGAAAATCCATTGGTCAATAGATAATTATGCGTGAACGCAGCCATTACAGTAAAACCATAAACTACTAAGTTCTTGGTAGAGTGTTAAAGTTGATCGAAATTTATTCCTAGCGGATCGCCGGGTTAGCTCAGATGCCACAGCGTTGGCGCGTGAAGCCAAGGTCCTAGGTTTGAATCCTGATCCGGATACTTTTCATTCAGTTCAGAAAATTTTGTTTCTAAAAAAACTGAATCAGTTAAAATTTTACCTTTTCGATTTTATTTAATTTGTTTAGTTGTTTAATTAAATTTTTTATACAGGTTCAGTTTTATTCACGTTCATCATTGCTATATGTTGACATTATTTCCTTGTTTTTATTTTACGTTTCGTATATTTTTAAGTATTATTACTAGGAGGCTCTGCCCCCTGCGCCTTTCGTGCACAACCCCCCAAACCTTTTCCATTCTTTGTATCTCTGTCTGGTTCTCGGTGTGTCTGCCTATTTCTTTGTCTGTCTGGTATATGTCTATCGTCCGTCAGCTGTTTGTTTGCCTGATGTCTGTCTGTTTCATGACTGCTGTCTAATGTCTGTCTGGCTGTCTGCACTTTCTAAGTTGTCTCTATGCTGCCTGTCTGTCTTTTGTCTGCTGTCTGTCTGTTGTATATCTGACTGATGTCTGTCTTCTGTCTGTTATCTGCTCTCACTATGTCTGCTCTTTTTCTGATATACGTATGTCTTCTGTCTGTTTTCTTTGTGTCTGTCTTTTGTCTATTATATATTTGTCTGCCGTCACTCTACATGCTCTTTCTGATGTTTGTCGCTTCATGCTAACTATCTACAGTCTTCAGTATGTTTCTAAGCTATCTGCTGTTTATCTACAATCTGTTGCCTGTCTGTATGATGTCTATTTACCAGTTCTCCCTGCTGTCTGCCTGTTTCCTCTCTGCAAGAAAATTGTCTCCTATTTGTCCGTCTGCTATTTGATGTCTGTCTGTTTACACTCTATCGGCTATCTGCAGGCTCTCTGTCTTTCTACAATCTGCTGCACATCTGTCTGCTGTATGCTTGTCTGTTGTCCCTTGTCTGTCTGTCTGTTGTCTGTATTCTGTCGGTCAATTGTGTGACTGTTATCATATGTCTCTCTGGTGTCCGTTTGCTGTCTGTTTACTCGTTTGTCTGCCTGTCTTTTGCCTGTCTGTATGCTGAATTTTTGTTGTCTGCTATCTGTTACATGTCTGTAAGCTTTCTGCTGTCTGTTTACAATCCGTCGGTTGCCTATTGGATGCCTGTCTGTCTGTTTGCTGTCTGCTATCTGTCTACACTCTGTCGGCTGTCTATCTGCTTTCTGTCTGTCAGCTGTCTGCTTGCCAGCTCTCCCTGCTGTTTGTCTATTTCCCATCTGCTACTAACTGTCTGCTATCTGTCTTTCTACTATCTGCTGCCTGTGTGTCTGACTGTAACACTACACTAAAATGACATTAGTATCATTTTTCTTCAAATCCCGCATTTAATATACATTCGTTTTATATATTCGTATTACTTTGTGCGGTCCAGTAAAATAACCATAAATGCTATATACACTTTCTTCGAGAAAACACATACTGTTGGTAACTGTAACAACATACTAAAATTTCATTTCCGCCATCGTTCTATAAATCCCACATTTAACATATATTCGATTCATACATTCCTATTGTTTCGTGCGGCCCTGTAAAATAACTATAAATGTTATATACACCATCTTCTAGGAACAACATGCTGGTAAATGACAGTAACAACATACTAAAATTTCGTTACCGTCAGCGTTCTGCAAATCTCTCAATTAGCATTCGTTTTATAAGTTTATCTAGTCGTTTCATAAAGTCGTTTCATTAGGATTTTATACACAGAGTGGTCACAAAAAACTATGCCGATATATGGAGATCTAGCGGCCGCACAGTGTAAGATTTTGCGAATCTAGCGGGTCAAAATTCAATTTATGAAAATTACTGATATTAATTAAATAAAATTGCACTTACTATAGATAAAATGGTTCTATATTATGGAAAAATATATATTTACACGTTACATTGTACATTTTACGTCAACATTATTACATTATCATAATCAAAATAGAAAGAGTTTTCGTCATTTTCATTTACTAACTTTTACGCAGTGTTATTTTTTTCAGTGCAGATTTTAAATATATACAATACCTAACTTTTAAAACAAGAAGAGTTTTTTTTTTTTAGTAAATAGTAATTAAGTTATTAGGAACTGACATCGCTGTCAGTTTCATCATTCGTGTTTTCGGCACTGCCTTTTTTTTACATCCAATTTTTAATCAATATGTCGAAGGCATTCCATAAATCTTTCTGTGCATGTAGTGTCGATAAGCCCCAAGAAAATGTGTGAGCATTACTCGTATATGTTCAAAAACATTTCAAGTTATTCATAACCTTGGAAGTTGCGTTCAAGATATTGCATTTTTGGGTTGCTTTATTTAAAGATAGAATATTGCAAACTTTGCCATCTAAAATTGTTTCTTCAAATGTGTGCTCTATTTCATTATGTTTGATCATCTAATTTTACTATTGTTGGCACAAGAACAGTAATTTGATTTCTGACATTTTTAAATTCTTCCGTTATTGACTGATCAGTTTCCTTGGTGAACTTAAATTTTATGGGTCTACAGTATGAAGTAGATGAAGGGTGTGCATTTTGCCATAATATAAAGTTTTGATTTTCTTCATTACAACCATATAGTTTTAAAGGAACCACAGATGGGATTAGAATATTTGCATCTTCAAAGTTGTTTTCATTTGATTTTTGCTTTTATCTACTTTGTCCACCGCTTCCATTGCCCCCCCCTCCCACTCCCATATAAAAATCATTGTTATATTTTTTAACACAGACCCTATTTCTTTAGTAAGAATATTCAATATCTGTTTTTGTATAGTACAAAGTCTTTTTATCGTTAAATCTACAATAGATTGTAATTTAACTTCTGCAAATGATTAAGAAAATATGCAGTTTTCTTGGGATGGATAGCACATTTTTTTTGCATATTTTACCTGCTCATAGGATGGATAAATGTTCAAAACTTTTTGTAACGCAGAGTTTCTCATAATCCCGTATCTTCGGCAGCTAAATTTCATAGTGGTTATTAAAACAAACGCTTCTTCAAGACAATATTTAAATATCAGGTATTCGGTTTTTTGAACGATTTTTTTTTGTAATTTAGTTGCTTTTTTAAGGCTTACAGATATTTGCTTTAACATACCCGCGGCATCATTTCGTCTAAATTGTCTTAATTTTAAACACGTGGCATATGTGAGTTCATTTAGTGAGTGTTCTGAGAAGAATGGATAAACCTTTTTTTTTCCGATTTCGGCTCACTTGAACAAAATTTTCTTTAGACGTCCAACTTTTTTAGCGTAGTCATTGTTACTTCTGTCTGGTATATAGAGATTACTTATTGTTATATTCGAATCTAGCCACCTCTTATTTTTCTTTAAAAAACGTTCTTTATGCGATGGCAATTTCTCCATCTTTGATTAATGTCAATCATAAATGAATGGATCAGCCGCTTAACCTGGTCTAACATAACATATGAGCAATGTTGAAGTTTATATTTGTGTAATACATTGTCTAACAAGATATTTTTAGAATTCACTGGCAATGATTTATGTCCAGTAACATAATTTATAAATATCTCATAGAATTCTCTTTTCGAAATTAACACTTCAATACCTGTAAAAAATTACTTATATTCAAAAGTTGCAAATAGTTGCAGCTGAAATTGATTTATTTTACATGTATATGCATATATAATTACAAAAAAAATTACCTTACAATGTACCAGAGTGTACAAAAGTTTTGGCAGCTTTTTTAATTTATCATATGCTATTAAATTTTCAGATAATTTACATATTAACTTACAAGTTTATTTTTAAGAAGTAACACTTTTAAATAACTATCATAATTGTAAAATACAAAGTAAATACTTTGTTATAACGACTCCATACAATTATAAAACAATATTTATAAAATAAGTATATTTTTAGCCATAAATAGCATTTGCAATTACATCTACAACAATCGCCACTCTAAAAAGGTTTACAGAAAACTTGGTTTTGAGCCGACTTTTGATGGTGTTGTTGTGGAGTTAAACTGCTTTCACTTTATCTCTTTCCTCTTCAATGTGTTTGATGTAATTTAAAATGTCTAAAACTGAAATTATTTAAAATCGATTTTCTGAATTTTTTCCCGCTAGATTTGCAAAATCTTACACTGTGGGCCGATCGAGGTGAGATTTCAGATATAGTTATTCAGAGGTATGAGCTCGGCATTATGTGAACGACAACAAAGTGGTGCTCACGGTTACGGTTATAGGTACAGAAAATCGAAATTTTCGAATGGCAACGCCCATTTTTTTTCATCGCAAAATGCTCAGCGCATGTGAAAACCCTAAAGAGCGTGGGAACCGTACATGTATCGCAATAAACGGACGCGTTATGCACGCACAAAAGCAGCTCTGCGAACGGTAAAAAAAATACGATCAGGGCGCACGAAGGAAATTTGCATATGACAGAGGCAAAACACCAATCACAGAACGCCGTTCGCCAGATAGTCAGCGTAGAAATCGGATAAAAAGTGGGCTGGGAATGTTAGATCTTCAGTCAGGAGCTCGCACACGCCGACGAAATGACTCTTCCAGCGACAGTTAATGGTGAAATGGTAAAACTCTATTATCAAAATGGGATGAATGCTGCAAAAACCTTGCGTGTTTACCGTCGAAACCATCACCAAATACGTGGCCCATGTAGCCCGCAAGCTGTTCGGGATTTAGTAAAGAAATTCGAAGAAACTAGCTGCACCTGTGATAGACCGCGATCCGGACGATCAAATGTTCCTGAGGATACTATTATGGAAGTGCATCACACAGTGACTACAGGACACATGCAAACTGCAAGAGATGCATCTCGTGTATTGGATATACCGAAAGCAACAGTCCTAAAGTTACTGTGCTCTGTAATCCGCATATTTCCTTACCGGTACCAGCGCGTCCAGATGTTGGAAGTAGGGGACCATCAACAACCTATAGACATTGCTAATGAATTTCTTATCCGATATGATAAAGATAACGACTGGCCTCTTCGCATATTATGGACGGACGAAGCACATTTCACCTTAACTGGCAACGTCAACACCAAAAATTGTGTGCACTGGGCAGACATGAATCCGCACGCTGTGGCTCCGGTACCTTTATACGACGTCCAAGTTACTGTGTGGTGCAGCAATGGAGGCACAATTATTCTCGGGCTGTAATTCTTTTAGGAAGCGACACCAACGGGATTTGTAACTTGTTCTGTAACAGGCTCCCGCTACACGGCAAAATGCTGCAAAATTACGTCATACCAGAATTGCTGCAGCGAAATGCACTGAATGACTTCGTTTGGATGCAAGATGGTGCACCTCCACATATAGCGAAGTATGTTCGCAGGGTCCTGAAACACCATTTTGGCGACCGTGTTATCTCACGCCATTTTCCATTTCTGTGGCCTCCGCAATCCCCCGACTTCACTCCTATTGATTTCTGGTTCTGGGGATATCTCAAATCTAGCGTGTACATGTGCAATCTGCAAACATCGCCGGATTTGAAAGATTCTATCACACGTGAGATTGCAAACATCCCTCATGCGATGTTACGTTCGGCTGTATTGTCCACAGACGCCCGCATGCAATGTGTAATTGCCTGTGATGGCACCCATGGGGAAAATGTTTAATCAAAATAAAAGTTTTCTTTTCTCCGATCAGTGTTGTAATGAGTGATTGGTGCACTAACTCTGTGTCATATGCAAATTTCCTCCGTGCTCCCCGATCGTGTTTTTTCCGTTCGCAGAGCTGTGTTTTGTGCGTGCATAACGAGTCCGTTTCATGCGATACACGTACGGTCCCCACGCACTTTAGGGTTTTCGCATGCGCTGAGCATTTTGCGACGAAAAAAAAATGGGCGTTGTCATTGGAAAATTTCGAGTTTCTGTACCTATAACCGTAACCGTGAGTGCCACTTTGTTGTCGTTCACATATTCCCGAGCTCATACCTCTGAATAACTATATCTGAAATCTCACCTCGATCGGTTGAACGGACCGGCCGCTAGAGCTCCATATATCGGCAAAGTTTTTTATGACCACCCTGTATATAGGGTAGATGTGTATCTCGATAGTCTGTTATAAAAGAAGGAATAAAATTCATAATGTATTACTTTTCCCGAACTTACAGACTGTATTAATCATTACTTTTAAAAAAGACATCTCTCAGCGTATTTGTTGTCAAAAAAGTGTGTAATAAAAATTAGCAAGTCCAAGACTTTCTATTAACGCCATTTTGCAATCCAGAAGGTATATATTATGCTTAATAAATATTGTCTTTATTATGAATGTATTCTAATTACAATATGAAATTATGTTTTTAGCAATGTTATTGACTTTGTGGTGATGCTTTATTTTCATAGGACTTTTTAATATGGCTAATGTAGCATAATTTATATTTATGATTTATTTTTTACTGTATTTTCTTGCAGAAATCTTAATCATTTTTCATAAAAATCTAGATTTTATTGTTTCTTCATTGAATCCTTAACCATATAAATTAATAAAAAGAATGTTAATGATTCTTTGAAAAACTAGAAATCTCATTGATGACAATTTGGGTACTAGATTTGCAAGTCGCGTTTCTTTTGTTTTCATAAATATTTAAGCGTAGAGCTACGTTTGTAGCAACTTTAGTCGAATTTAAAAAAAATGGACATTCTGAAAGGCGAAATTGGACATATGTTTTTTCATAAACTGATGTGTGTTAATTAGTATTCTTCAGAATATTTCATTTCAAAATGCGTGTTAGAGTATATAAATAAGCAACAGAAATTTACCATGTTCTTTCCATAATTCATGTTAATTAACGAAACGAGTCTCACGAAACACTCGAACACAAAAAACAATTTAAATAAATAAAAACTGGTGTTTTAATTTCAACTGCGTCATATTATTGTTATTAATTTTCGATTTAATGATGTTACGGTTTATTGTACTGTACAGTTATCATCATAATGATTTGAATTTTTATTTCGTCAAATATTATTACTTTGAAACAATAAGCGGTTAAAATAAAGCAATTAAAATTAAAACTCGCTTTATCATATTTTTTTTGTAATCTTTTTCATACTCAGTTTTTAAAAAAATGTGGCGGCGGGATAGTAGTATATTCCTTTACATATGTGCATATCATAAGAAATACATTTTCTTTTCTTGTGCATCGAAGTCGCTTATACACTCTTCATATAATGTATACCCTTAATATTCCTCGAAATTTTTTTAAGAGATGTTCTCATTTTCTGACTTTATAAACAACGCTATTAATGTGCATTAATTAATCTTTAATTAATGCACATTAATATCAAGATAAAATAACATAAAAAAATAATTAATATGAAAATAAGATGAAGATTAATAATTAATCTTATTAATCTTTTAATGTGGATTAAAATATTCAATGCACATCCATTCCCGAATACTCAGTGATTGAAAGGTAATTAAAATATCAAATTGCCTACAAGGTCTTTATGTTTTTAATAACATTTGTGAAACAGATTGTTTCTTTTAGATATTGTATGTTAAAGTACACTGCTCTAAAAGATCCATTAACCCATATTAGCCTAGCGGTGCATTAAAGCAACACCATAGCTAAAACCACTTTTATTGTTTTCACACCAGTAATACTGAAACGATATACTTTATTTCTCCGATATCAAAAACTCCTCGATAAAATAAGACACCAAATTTCTATTCTAAAAAAGGGTGTAAATTCATTTTTTTCCATTTTTAAGAGAAAAATAATTTCGGTTATAATGGTTTAATTTAATGAAAACTTGTTGGTATTATTGGTATTTGGAAGTTACCACACTACAGGTCCGAGAATCGACACTGGATATCCGTAAGATTCAATCAACTTTTAATCTTTTTGATGTCAATAGGTGCAAAGCTTGCTTGCGATTTAAGCACTAGGGTTCCATGTAAAGCTCAACATTTGATTGGGACATGTGTTATGCAGCATGGTAGGTCACATGGTCAAGAAAATGGAGTTGGGCTAAATAGGGGCATGTGCCTTCATGAATTCTGGCGCCATGGAGTTTATTATTTTTCGTATTTAAAATGTTTTTTCTCTTTTTTTTCCAATAATCATATTGTTTATTGAATAATAATTATGCGTCATATTTACAGTTTTATTTCAATTCGTATGTAGAGTTGCCGCACCTTTATTATTTTGGCTTGTAAATTAAGTATATATATTAGCCTAAAACCAGGATTTTAATACAGACACTCTTCTATAACAGATTTCGTTCTAACCACTAGGCAAGAAAGATGATGTAAAATAGAAATTTCAGTAAGATTGTTCTTTGAATGTATGCAAAATGTTTCTATGAAATTTTAAACTGCCCGTGAAAATAGCTAAATTTCATTTTGCCCGAAAATGTAAATTAATACACTTTAAAAGTTTTATTAAACTTTAAAAGTTTTAACAGACTTCAACCAGATTTAAAAGAGCTGAATTTAACAACAATGTCATGAACTGAGTGACAGCCTATGTTACCAAAGGAATTGTTACATCGAAGACTGGAACTATGCGGAGTGCAAAGTATTCGTTCTTGTGAACTAACTTAATGTCTAGCAAAAATAGTCTTGTGATTTGTGAATCAGTGGAAAATGCGAAACTAATCGTCTTTTGGAATGGCTTTGTTTCACTACACACTTGCTCGACAGTATACGTAAAATTGATGGAGAACTGTCACAGTTCTATCCAATAAGTGACGGCCGGGTACACCCCTTGGTGAAGGAATGTAAAATAGAAGGAACTTCTTGTCTACGCTTTATTGTGGGATTAGATGAGAAGCATCAGATTATAATTAAGACTAGAGATGGTCAGACGGTGGTCTGAGAAAAATTATTGAGAGAGTAGCTAGCTCCGCAATGATTCTGAGTTTAGAGATACATTTTGTCTGTACCCTTGGCAGAGGCGTAGCGTCAAGGGGGGCACGATCACTTTACTACCAGTATTTTTATATAGTATATTTGGCCTTATTTAATTCATACCGTTCAAAGGTTAAATAACGCCAAATGTAGTGTATAATTATACTGATAGTAAAATGATAGTACCCCCCCTGACGTTACCCCACTGACCCTTGGTAGAGCCTCAGTGTTAGTTTTTGTAATCATTTTTCATTGTCATTTTCATTATTCTAATAAAGTACGTTAGTTATGGCTATGTCCCTCTGAAACAATGTGACAAGTGGCTTGTTTTTCTTCATAAGCTGGGGTTCGCTACGCCACAACACCACTGGAAAGTTTATACATTTATTTTAACCTGCAATAATATTAATTTATAATATAGCTTCTTTTCTCCTGGAAAAACTTTTCTGAATTTAGAAAAAATATATATTCCCCCCAAAATAGTGACGTCTCTGTCTAGGTTTACATATGAAAAAGAATCACACAAAATCATGCATGCGCATTTTCATAAAAGTGAACGTTCCACATTCTGCTCAGAAAACTGAAAAATTAACTGCAATTTTCTAATTACTTATATAATGAAGATATAAATTTCATCTTATTATGTTTTATATTTTAGAAAGATCTGTTAATGCTTGGCATCACATATCACCCATTTACTCCACTATATTGCATGGAAGTTTCAGATTCATAATAATTTTACGCGAGAATTAAAGTAAATGGTTAAAAAGTGAAATTTTTCAGAATTTAATTAAGGCTTTTAGTGAAAGGACGTATCACAAATGACGGATATTAAATTTAATGGCCGTTGTTCTAAATTTCCCTCGGTTACTTTCTCTCTTGTGAAATATTTTTAAAGGTAATTAGAATAATTAAAAACATCATAAATACTATTACTTTTGTATAAAAATATGTGCCTATATGTGGGACATAAGCTTAAAATGCTAGTTTTTCTAAATGAAATAAATAATATGCTATACAAAGGATTAAAGAATATTTTTGTAAAAATTACTGTAAAGAACCTATTTTTATTTAAAAGAGCAGTGAATTAGTATGTTCAGTTATAAACAAATATGAAATTCTTAGGTATTATAATTAATTAAAAAAATTATAAAATTGTAAAAGTGTACGTAAACAATATAAATTTAAGAACGTTCTAATATACGGGGTGTTCCAAAATTTTACCAACAAATTAAGAGGGATGATAGAAGGCATCAAGAGGATGAAAACTTACTATAGAACATGGAGTCGCAAACCACGTTTAAGGGGAGAAAATCGCAAAAATATTTATAAAGGGCGTGACGTCGAGTGGAACAAAAAGGGCCAATAATAAGTAGAACAAACATTTATATGATGTCAAGCATTATTAAAATGCATTGCAGTTCGACGTCAGAAAGGAGACGACGACACATTTTTATAGAAATTGTTCGAAGTTGCGGCCACGAAGGTTTTTGCACAACCGACACCAACGGTCGAAAGATTGTCGGACACGTTGAAACATATTCCTATAAAAATGTCTCGTCATTTCCTTTCTGACATTGAACTACAATGCATTGCAATCACGCTTTACGTCGAATAAATGATTTTTCTAATCATTATTGGCTTTTTTTGCTCCACTCGACGTCACACCCTTCATAAATATTTGTGCGATTTTCTCCCACTGACCGTGGTTTGCGACCCCATGTTCCATTGTGAGTTTTCATTCTCTTGATGCCTTCTATCATCCCTCTTAATTTGTCAGTCAAGTTTTGGAACACTCTGTATATTTTTCCCATTTTTCTCAGACATGCGATTTTATTAATTATATATGCTGTAAAGAATTGAGCTTCGACATCCAGCTGCACTATGTGTCATTCTAGCATTTCCTGTGAGTACACTTAACTGCATACCTTCCCTCGCTATTTTTGCCTTGAAGACTAGCAGACGCCGAATTCTATTGTACTGTGAGCGGAAAGTTCGGACAGTGATGAAGTGGTAAGGCGTTACCCAAAGAGGGGTCTTATGCTTTGATCCTTGCCGAGTTCGTGGGAAAGAGTTCATCTGCGAGAGAAGCGATCTCTGCACACGATTTTTGGGTTTGCGCCCGAAACTTTGCCCTTTGTCTTAGAACGTCCAATGACGGACTTAGTGAAAACGAAACAGAGGGATCTCAAGGCTGCTAAGAGGCTGGAGAGTTTCGAGGGGCCCGCCTCGACAAGACCCCGCCCTTAGAAGAAGGTCCCCTGCGAGAATGAAGAAGAGAGAGGACAGTTTTTGGAGAGATCGAAAAGGAGAGTGTTGACTCTCTGGAGAAGGGAAAAGGAAACGTCAGTTTCGAACTCAGCGTGGTCTAAGCGCTAGTGAGGTCCGACCTCTAGAATTGATACAGCAGGTACCCGGTGAAAATCCCAGCGAAGTGAAAAAGCACACCAAGTGCGAGAGTGAGAGTTCTTAGACTCAGAATTAACGAGTATTAGTAGATCTTCCGAAGAGAAGGAACGGACGAGCATTGGTCCGAATGAACTTTGTTTTGTAGTCACGACTGACTGTAATGTTTAGAGACTTTTGTTTGTTTCAGTTACACTTGGATTCAAGGGGTCATTAATTTATAAGCGATTGACTCACGAAAAATAATTAAATGCTGTAATTAACTTTCTTGTACATATTTATATTAGAATTAATATTGGTATGCAATAAATTCTATTTTTTAATTTATGCAAGATAATTCTCTTTACCAATGATCTGATCTCGCTACCACTCACCATCTTTAATCGGGTCGGTATCGAGGAGTTACTACAATATATATCAAACTAAAATATAAATATTCACATCAACCTCACCATATAGACGAAAATAAAATAACAATAATTCCCCTAAACTTTAAAATAAAATCATCATAAACTGTAACTCCAACATAACCAAACTCAAAATTACTAACAGAAAAAAAGAGTTAGAAACAATCCTGAAGGCAGGGCGCATGGCCAACGACATGCACAGCTCATTTTTATGCGTGCAACGCCCAAAATTAAATTGTACCGAAATTAAATTTTACGAACATCTGAAATACAGAGCAACACTCAACAGAACACATTCCTAGCTAATCTTATGAATCAACTGATCCAAACCATCTTTAGCATTTAAAAAGGTATTTGGCTAAGTTCGATATTTACCTCCCTTTATAAAATTAAACATATTTCTCCTTACAAAATTCATAGTGTAACCCTCCATCAAACCCTGGTTATTCCACTTTGTGAATTCGCGAATCATATAGCATAACCTTGAACTTAATCCCTCAAAATGATTTAAATATTTCCTAAACACATTTCTGAAAACTGAAACATGCACGTTTGAATCAAAATGTAAAATTCTTTATAGTCTTAAAATCGAAATCGTTTCTCTTATCATAAAACATTGTAATCAAAATGTTATTTTTCATTTTTATGTTACAATCCAGACAATTTATGTTTTTATTATCCCGGATGAGAGTTCTAACTTTAAAATCTTATGATAATAAACAAAATCTAGAATTATATTTGCATTATTTAATTCAACTATTCAAACATCATCAATGTATCTGTAACTCAATATTTCACTATTTAAATTGTTGTTTTCCACATATATTGTCCATAGTAGATATCATTCTCATAGTAGATATCATATCTCAATAGTAGATATCAGCTAAAAATGAGCTGCAACTCCCACCCCCCATTTGGATGTCAGGAATGTGTTTAATCGCTCTACTCCCCTCATACAAGTAATTATCCTACACCGCCGACTGAAATAAGTTGATAAACCAATCTTTGTCATTATATTTATTGCAATTTTTATTTTAAAAATCTATAACCTTGTCTTTTAAATCCAATAAGTCGATGGTACTGTAGAGGTCTGCAAAATCATTCGTAAACAATTTTCCATCAGTTTTTCTTTCAGTTTTTTGTTTTTCCAATTTATTCAATAATACAAACCAATACACATACACACACACATATATATACACTATATGGCCATTAATGACCGGCAACTTTCAATTTTAGACATTTTGTGTAATAGTTAAAAATGTACTTGTCAGAATATTCTGGAATTTTAGAATTAAAAAGAACAGGTTTGACTTCATATTTATCAACGTCGATTTGATAAGGAGTATGATTAGGGGGCCAAAAAAAAATTAAAGGAAAAAAATAATACTTGGGATCACCCTGTAAAATAAAATGCAGGAAATGATCTATCGCTACAGAATATACATAGGCAGACATTGTACAATATGTGTATTCATTTGTGTAAGAATAGCATGCATATTAATAGAGATATAGCGATTTTTTAAAAAAAATTAAAAAAAATGCTTGCATGTTTTTTGCTTATAACATACAGGGTTTGTAACCAAATTTAACGCCAGTTTCAGAAAAATTGACAAAATATAGTAGAAACAATATAGTGCAATTGAAATGTAAATATATTAAATATTTAAGGAAATATGGGCAGTTGTATAAAATATTTTTTATCTGTGCATGCGCGAACGATAAAAAGGAACTTTTTGCATAAATTAATAGCCAACTCTATGGAGCAACTTACTAAAAAACCAGTGAAATATCGTAAAAATTCAGAGAGATATCGGCGTTAGAGTGAGCTGTTTTTTAGTTTCTCACTGAAACTCGCTAAATGATAAGGGATTGTCCACAAATTGTCATGTTTAATTTTTATACTATATTTAATTTTTTATTGATACTTTAGTTCGCCTTGGAAAACTTTATTGCACCAGGTCATAATACTTTTGGAATGGTTCCTTTGATTTTGATAATTCTTTCTTTGTTCGAATAAGCTCGTTAGGGTAGTTTTTCAAAGAGAACTAAAGTATCATTAAAAACTGGAAAATAGTATAAAATAAAAAATGACAATTTGTGGAAAATCCCTTATCATTCAGCGAGTTTTAGTGAGAAACTAAAAAACAGCTCACTCTAACACCGATATCTCTTTGAATTTTTACGATATTTGACTTATTTTTTTAAATAAATTGCTCCATAGAGTTGACTATTAAATTATGTAAAAAGTTCTTTGTTATCGTTCGTGCATGCGCAGATAAAAATTATTTTATACAACTGCGCATATTTCCTTAAATATTTAATATATTTATATTCCAATTGCGCTATATTATTTCTACTACATTTTGTCAATTTTTCTGAAACTGGCATTAAATTTGGTTTAAAACCCTGTATGTTATAAGCAAAAAACATGCAATATTTTTTAAATTTTTAAAACAAAATCGCTATATTTCTATTACTATACATGCTATTCTCACACAAATGAATACACATATTGTATAATGTCTGCCTATGTATATTCTGTAGCGATAGATCATTTGGTGCATATTATTTTACAGAGTGAAACCAAGTATTATTTTTTTCTTTAATTTTTTTTGGTCCCCTATTTGTCCTCCTTATCAAATCAACAAAGACAAATATGAAGTCAAACCTGTTCTTTTGGATCCTAAAATTCCAGAAGAATCTGACAAGTATATTTTTAAATATTCGACAAAATGTCTAAAATTGAAAGTTGCTGTTCATTAATGGCCATATAGTGTATATGTGGCTTTGCATTAAATGAATTGAATAAGTGTATCATTATAATATTCTTATTTATTTCATGATATGCAGACTTTAATAGAACTAATAATTCTACTTTGGCAAATCATTTTTTGTAATGCTTTGGATTAACCCTTTTCTATAAGTAACATCATCACATTATATTTCGTTTTTTCCTTTTTAAAAATCGAAACGTCTCCGAAATACAACATAACGTATGATCACGAAGCTAGTATATTAATATTAATTTTTAATGATACAATAAAATACATCATGTGATTAAAGCTTATTTTTTAGAGTTAGACAAACGTAAAGAGGAAACTGCTTAAAATCACTTTACGAATGATTTCTTTTCTTCATAAAGTCAACTTATTTCTGACAAAATATATTTCAGTCACGAAATTATTCGTCTGTGAAGAACTAATGATCTTACTGTTTATTATGGTTATTAATGTTTACAAATTGCATTCTAAAAACGAAAAGCGTAATCTGATAAAATATTCTACGAAACCATTAATATCTCTTATTTCGATCGGAAAGTTATTATATCTAAATTAAGTTCCTGTAACTTAATTTTAATCAATTAAGACCTATAAATTCTAATTGACAAAATAAATATTTAAACAATTTCAGTTGTGTAACAATAAATGCAAGTTACTTGGAAAGCCCTATTACAACATCCTACGGCGAATACGAATAAATGGGTTTTCGGCACGTTACAAATGGAAGAAAATTCGAAGTTGCATATTGCTTGTTTTTATACTTATTCACATGTCTATAATTTCATATGTAAGTAATTTCTGTCTAATATATGTGGTTTCTTTTTATTCATACATCTAAGAATGTAGCGGGAAAGTTGTAATTCAAGCAAGATGTGTTGTTCTAAGTAATATAGTTACTGTCCTGTTTCTAAATCCTAAGACATATTTCGGAAATATTTTTATGAAGTTAAATTCTTTTATGCACGAAGAACCAGTTCTTCAATGCTTTTTAATCGATTAATTACTGTGTGTTTATTCCCGAATTTCTACGTACATATATTCAAAATAACGTATGCTAGTAATAAACAAATATATAATTTATACGCGAATGGTTATATTACTTCATTAATTCCTAAAATGTGTTAAATAAAAATATAAGAATTGTAAAACAGGTTTTAATTAACTATTTACATGTTCCAGCTCAATCGTAAAAAATATCAAAACTAATAGAATATTCTATAGTTGCACGGTCTATAATGTAATGATTTGAAACACTATCCTTCATTTTCTCACGTACTCTGGCAGATTACACACGATGTTTCATATCTTGGAGGTTTATTTTCATATTAATAACCATGGAGTAATTCAACCCAAAATTTTGGTAAGTTAATTGATACTGGATCGTTACATATTGAATTTTTAAGTGTTACAATCTCTATGGTTTCTCGTATAATGGATAGATAGTATAGATTGGAGGAAAAAAAATCTTACATTCAATGAAATTTATTTGGATGGACTCTTCTTAATATAATCTGGCAAAGGCTCAGTTTTTCTATTATACTTTATATCAAATGTGTTTTTCGTTTTTCTGTAACTAAATTTTCGGCCAGTCATGCTAATATAGTAGTTCTCTGATAAGTTGGCATTAATAATTCGTATTTCATATACTTCTCAATAATTTTCAAAATAAATTGGGTCAATTTTTTTGCAAATGATATCCTTTAATTTTTGGTGGGGGTTTAGCTATTAAGCAGATATTGAAACGTTTAAGACTGCATTTTAATTTTTTCAAAAAAGTATGGAAAATATTAAAAAGTATAAAATTTTTATTTTTGAAAAAAAAAAATTGTTTTCATGCTTCTTAGTTTTGGCAATATCCAGGATTAATGTATTAATATGTTATACCTTAAATTCATTATTAGAAGCAATTCTTCGAATATTATCCAATTCAAAATCCAAATTATTTTCACTTCATACTAAAAAGACTCGTCTTATGAAAATTCTATACGCTGAAATTTTATTCGTAACTCGACAATAAATATTATTTGGTATATTAAATTGGTTTACCATGCGTTTTCAGAAAATAGATTTGTCGATAGATTGATTTGTACTGGTTAACATTACATGAAGGAATGGAATATTTTAAGGGTTTAGATGCAAAATTCACACTCTCCACTTAACCTAGTTTTTAGAAAACTGCAAAAACTGATTAGTATTAATAAACATGATATATTGGCACATTTTTTGTGATATATTTGTTGCCGTAACAACTAGTTGCACATAGTCTTAAACCTGAAATAATTGTGGTAAAGCTAAAAGTTAAATTTAAATATGTAAAATGTGATTTTTGCAGCAGTCTTTTATGGGGAATGTTTGTTATAAATAAAAATAGTTATGAATTTAAAACAACAAGAACCAAAAATAAAATCTGAACATTAGTTTCATTATGTTCTTTTGAAAGGTAATAAGCAAAAAAAAACATTTATTAAAAATAATTTCTGCAAAAAGTTTACTCTTAGACATGGCTCAACTTCTTCACTTCATTAAACTAGTGGAACATTTTACACTCTCCTTCTGGCAAAATCCTCAAACAAGGACGACCCCCGATTTGGCGATTTTTTTGATGCACGCCAAGCACTGACGCGCGCCAACCCAAAACTCGGCAACCTCCAAATTCTACCCAATCAGAACGCAAGCTTCTTCACAAAGTAAACATCGATTTTATTCATTTTTGCGACTATTTACAAAGTTTTAGTAATATTTTCTTCAAGATTTTTATATTTTTACAAACTTTTAGCAATATTTCTTCCGGATATTTCGATTTTTACAAGCATTTAGCAATATTTTCCTCTGTATTTTTGTATTTTTACATTTTAGCAATATTTTCCTCCGTATTTTTCTATTTTTACAAACTTTCAGCAATATTTTCCTCCGTATTTTTCTATTTTTACAAACTTTTAGCAATATTTCCTCCGGATATTTCAATTTTTACAAACATGCGGTTATTAACTTACATATGTACGCTACGCGTACATTTTCCGAAAAAAACCCCTCTGGATGTATGGAACTCAACGTGCAGCAGTCTCTAGAATATACAAAACTCATACAAGCAGCGATTAGTAACTTATATATTGTTGTGGGGTTTGGGGTTCTTTCTAAAACACAACTTACTTAATTTAAAAGGTTCAATTGTTACTCAATCTTCATTTGACAATTGATTGATTAAAAAAAAATAAGTATGCCTTGATTAGCTCCACTGAAATCTGTTGCCATGGAAAAGGGAGCAAATTATATTAAACTAATCAAAATATCAAAACTTAAAAAAAACCCGAATAAGTTAATACAACATGATAATTTTGAACTCATCATTTTAAGACAATATTAAATGTAGTAAGGGGCAACAGATTTCTAAATCAAGTAATATACTGAATTGCATAAAGAACACCAAACTCCACTCCAACCCGATCAAGCTCAAATCTCCATACACATTAAATTAACAAAAGTGTAATCATCATACAATTTGGAAGAATGCAGACAATCTGAAATTCCTCCAAAATGAGGACCAAAAGGAGAAAGAGTTAAATCCGTTAATAGAATAGGGATATGATGATGTACTAAAATTTTAGAACAACCATGGAGATTCTGAACAAGATCAGATCGGTTAACCAAGAATCGTATAGTGGTATAAAATAACTGAATACTTTTTTTTTTTTTTTTTTTTTTTTTTTACTTTGTTAAAAAAACAACCATTTTGTTGTTTGTTTTGAATAATACTTCAAAGAAAGGATAATTAAAAATTAAATTAATCAATTATGAAATTAGACTTAACTTTACTTTAGCATCAATTATCAGTATATCCAATACTGAGATATGAACAAAAATTACATCTAATAACCTTACGTAAACCTCAATTAATTTTCAAATAAACTATTACTATGAATTTAAAATTAAAAAAAATTAAAAATATTAATTTAGTAAGATCATAGCTTTCATAACCTTACTCACAGTAATTGAGAGGTTAAGCCTTTCTTATAGGATTGCTGTAGATATAAGAATACTAATTAAAGATCATATAAAGAAGAACATACCATATTTGAGAATGAACAAAAAAACAATCTTTATTTGAATAATTAAAATTTATAAAAACAATGTAATTCCGAAAAAAATTTACTATAATAACACCAAATAAAAGTTGATTAATATTGATTATAAAATATCTTTAAATCAAATATTAGGGTTCTCAAAACTAACATAACATCATAAATTAAAGGATGATCAACTTTTCTGAGATAAGTCATTAATTACCTTTCAAATACGCATTGTAATGCTTAACATATCATAATATAAATATATATATGAATTTACAAGTTATTTTTGCTTATTTTGCATCTTACTCTCCAACTCTGAGTCACACAAATATATATTCCCTCATCAGGGAGACATGTAAATAAAAACTATGTAAATTCTACTTACAGAGGATGAAGAATTCACTGGTTGAATCAGTGGGCAGGTTTTTTTTACACTCCCCTTTCCTCTTTTAATGTTGCAGCCGATTGCACAACATACTTCTCTTTCCTCTTTGTTTTGAGAGAAAAACTATTGCTATATACCAGCAGGCGAGCTGACAGGTTTCTTTTCGTTCTTGGCTAAGTCACCTAATTTCAACGAGTTGGGTAGCCTCCGTACATCTAGTTGCCTTCTAATAACGAACAATACTTGGAATCTTCGTCTTAATAAGGACAGAATAGTCTCATGATGAGGACTTTTGAAGCCTGATTTTTGGAGCAGGACTTTTAAATTTCTCAGCTTTTAACAATATTTCCTTCGCCCTTCACACTGGAGACTATAGGGTATTAGCAGTGGTCCCGGTAAGAGATTCATCTCTATTCTAAGACAACGATCATTCTATTTAAGCAAAATGCCGATCACAAACTCGAGTATTCATAGCTCTAGACCTTTACCATGTGTCTGCTAATGTTACTTCAACTTAGTAACACAGAATACATCATTTCGAGCGCCACTACGCAATACCTAAATAGTTTACGAACCAAGTAATGAGTGTCTCAACCAAGCACCAAGCAACAAGTCAGTTTACGACCCAAGTGATAATTCGTAAACATTCTCACTCCCGCGCTGCTTACAAAAACTCGCCGGAACCACTCTGTCAAAGGGGGTACGGGAATGGAAACAATAGGAATGGACTAACCCTGGTGGCGGCACTGTGTCGCTCATTCCCTGTCGGCCGCTACATGGGGGAAGACAACCTTGCTTCACCCCCATGGCGTGTGCTGAAGGGGCTCCCATGAGCTTATGTTTACATGCGCGTCAGCCAGACGCTATGGACAAGTATTTCTTTTACTGCAGGTTGTAACACACAATGCTTAATTGCGTCCATAGTCTATTCACCAGACAACGTAATACCTCTTGGGGTGTACTCGCTTTCTTTTAGCCAAAGATAGACACAGTGTCACCAATCCCTGACTCCAAGCATGGGAAAGTGCATGGCTGTCTCCAAATTTGCCACCTGTGTGGTCTTTAACTGACAAACATCCCTCCTTGCTTTTTATCTTTCGCATTTGAAAAACAGGAAGCTAAGCTAGACTATAAACGTTGAACTTACGTTGCAAAAAGAAAAAGAAAGAAGAAAAAATAAAAACTGATTTTATTATTATTATTACAATTACTTTTATTTATTTAAATTTTTATTAGAAACAGAAAAAAGAGTGCTTTTAAATAAATGTTGAGAGAGTGATTTAAGGTAATTAATGTAGATTAAAAAAAAAATGGTTGAAACCAACCGTAACAAGATTGCTCCCCTCGGCTAAATAAAAAAAAAAAATTTGAAAAAAGAATTTTTTTTTTTTTTTTTTTTTTTGAAAGGCAGCTGGGTACCACATGGTATGCTGGGGCCTCAACACTGAAAAAACTGACCCACATACACAAATCTTACAACGATCCGGGACGGGATCCAGATAATTCACCGCTGAAACACCACCCTAAAAGTATATTACGGACATATACAACCAGAGCTCGCACATCCGTAGCAACCATCACCTAAAATATTACTTCAAACATAACCATAAAGGAGTATTACCACAAGAGGGACCATAAGGCTGATTTTACCACTAAAATGAAAAAGATACATTCTGCACCTGTAAAAGAACACAAGTTCCACTTGGACTGTGAAACCTCACTTCCCTACTACTGTCATTCCTACGCATAACTGCATCTCACCTGAAATTTCTGGTAACAGAACTGTAAACAATACATAAATTGAATTTTGAGGAAAAAAACATAAGCCGAAAAAGAAGGAAGTGCCCACTGATTAAGTCTCTCATTGCATACATACATAAATTCAATAACTGGCATCACAATATATTACAACACTATATATTAATGTAAAAAGTACTAGTAATAATATAGTTATAACACTGTACATGTAATGCATTTTCTTGTTTAAAACACACATTAACTCTACCATACAAAAAAAACACAAGAGCAACTGGCGACATAAAAATAAAAATATATACATACTGTAATAGAAGGTTATACATATAGTAAATTAAGAGCAAGACACACAATTTGGTAACTATAGACCATGTTATAGAATCACGTATACATTTGTTCGTGAAGTTATGTTTGTATTTGAAGAAAGTTCTTAGAACCGTGTAACTGTGTAGATTTTACAAATGCACTTACAAGTAATGTGCATGGGAAAGAGTATCTCTGCCTCTGTGCTACTTATAGCAAAAGCAGTTTCGGGCTTTTGGGCACTACAGGGAAAACATTCCACAAATTAAAATAAAAAACAGGGGTGGTGACATATATCACCAGGAAGGAAAAACACACACTCCACCAAAAATAGGAAGTAAAATTAAGAAAATACTTAATTCTAGTAATTTAAGTCATACACAACCACATCCAGGTATGTACATGAGAACGTATGTACAAGAAAAAAGAAAAAGGGTCCACACTCCTTAAAGTTAAAGTTCAAATAAACCCACAAATTGCATAGTAAATAATAAATCCATCTAATTAAAATGCATTAATTAAAGTAAACACACCCTTAAAAGGTTATGTATAGAACACAGATGCATAAAAAAAATAAAAACACAGAACAACTTCGGCAAGAGGGTATACCAAACATACCATCCCAAAAAAATGTTAAAGTAACGAAAATTACACTCGTTTTTTTTTTCAAAAATACACCCAAAATCTACGAAGACGGTGTGCGGAAGGGTACATACCACAAAATCTACCATAAAACAGACAAAAACCTTAAGTATAAGCATAAAAAGGGTTAAAAATGCCTACATGAAAGTATCAAAACACAATCAAAACAAACCTTTAATACGCTAGAAAAACTAAGTTCCGTTTTAAAAATGCCAAAAAAAAAAATAATTAAATATACATACACATTAACTAAACTATAAATAAATACAAATAAACAAGGTAAAATTGAATAAAAATGCCTGAATAACGAAAAAAGGTATTTAGTATTTATAACTCGGACGATCTCTTCTGTCCCGTAGCGAATAGTCGGTTCTAGAAATCGATATTGAACGACTACTTCTATTCGATTTAGCAGCTGGACGAATCGATGAACGAGACCTGCGCGAATAGCCGTGCTCAGCAGCTGAACTGCTTTCTGCCGTTGCTGAATTTTTACCTACGCGCATTTCGCTGCCTTCTGCCGTTGCTAAATTTTTATTTACGCACATCTCGTTATTCTCTGGCGCTGCTAAAGTATACCTTTCGTTGCTTTCCGTCGTCGCTACCTCCGGAGACACGGGAGGTGGGGAACAGGGAGTTATGATTTCAGTCGCGTCGCTGTCTGTTTCTTCCACTTCCGGCGCTACCGGAGTTTCGTAATTGTTGACGTTCACTTCTGCTGGTGCGCGGTTGTTATCATATGGTGCCCAGGGAATGAATCGGTTGCGTTTACACCTGCGTATAGGAGGAGAATCGCACGGTTGGTGTGGTGAATCGATGGTCACGTTTTCAGTCGATCCCAGGCCAATTGTTTGTTTTGGTTCACTGGACCAGATGGGAAGTCTGTCTTTGAAAGAAGACAACCTGTCAACATGGACAACCTGACAATTTTTGGGATTAGCAACTAGCGCTATTTTAAAATTAACTTCATTTAGCTTCTCAATTATAGTAAAAGGACCATTATTTTGCTTGCTTAATTTTTTTGTATTACCAGGGTTGACTGTGGGTGTAAATAACCACACAAGATCTCCTATTTTAAAATTTTTATCAACAGCTGTCTTTTCACGGTATTTTTCCTGCTGCTCAGAAACTTTAATTAAATTACTATGTACTTCAGTGTATACTTTTTGAAGAGCTGGGATTAAGAGTTCGCAAAAAGAGGGTGCATCATTATAATTAAAAGAAGGTGGTTGAGAAAAGAGATTATATGGTAGATTCATATTTCTGCCATACATAACTGCAGCTGGGCTAAGTTTAGTTGAAGAGTGGACAGCTGAACGCATAGCTAGTAGTGCAAATTTGAGTTTAGTGTCCCAGTCAGATTGATTTTGATTGACTATGTGACAAAGTGCATTTTTAAGAGTACGATTCTGTCTCTCCACTTGCGAGTTGCCAGCCGGGTGATAAGATGAGGTCTTAATATGTTTAATACCAAACATTTTATACACGTGTTCAATCGCATCTGAAATTAGATTCTTCGCGTTGTCCGTCGTAATAAAACAGGGCGCTCCGTAGCGTGAGATGAAGTCAGCTAAAGTGTCCGCAATGACATCTGAAGTGGTTGAACTAACCGCATATGCTTCAGGCCACTTAGTAAATGCATCTATATATGCGACTATATACTTATTTCCCGAAAAAGTTTGCGGTAAGGGTCCAATGAGATCTAAATGCACCTTATTCATAGGAAACTGGGGGGTCGGCATACGTTGCAGAGGGGCGAGCTGGTTTGCTCTATAAGCTCTCTTCTGCTGGCAACTAATACATGACTCCACTAGATGTTTGACATCTGCCGACATTCCTGGCCAATAGAAGTGCTCACGAATGCGATCAATGGTCTTTTGAAAGGCCTGATGACAAGCAGCTAGGGACTCATGCGTTAGTGCAAAAACTTGAGTGACCAATTCTTTTGGCACGACTAACTTTACCGATTTATTCAAAATAGCTGACTCCCTCGTATCCTCACAAACTAAAATGTCATCTCTAAAAAAAATTTCATGTATTTAGGAGCATTTTCTACACCTTGGTCTAGTTTTCTTGCAATGTCGCAGCATTTCTTGTCTGATTTTTGTAATTCACCAATTTTTTCAAGTAGATTGGAATGAGGCATAAAAGTAACTTCCTTTTCGACTTGTATACAAAAATTACAATTAACAGTATCATTGGAGTTATCATTGTTGACATACCTCGAAAGGAAATCTGCGACACTGTTACACTTACCTTTAACAAACTTGATTGTAAAATTAAAGTCTGAGAGAGTGAAGATCCATTTAGCCATGCGTGATGTGGGGTCGTGAATTTTTAACATAAATGTTAGAGGCGCATGGTCTGTATAGATGAAAAAAAGGGTATTAGCAATGTAACATTTAAAGTGGGCAGTTGCCCAAACTAAAGCTAGTAATTCCCTTTCAGTGGTGGAGTAGCGGGTCTCAGCATCTTTCAATTTTCTGCTGGCAAAGGCAACAGGATGGAGCATGTTATTTTCATCTAATTGTGATAACACTGCCCCTAATGCTTCGCCACTGGCATCACTATATAAGTGGAATTCTTTCTCAAAATCAGGGAGTGCAAGACATGGTTTTGAAATAAGAGCTATTTTAAGGTCTTCAAATTCTTTCTGTGCATCTTCATTCCATGAAAATTTTCCTGTCTCTTTAGTTAGATTGATTAAATTTTTAGCCCTCTTAGTAAAATCTGGTATAAATCTCCTATAAAAAGATAGAGTTCCAATAAAGAATCTAACAGCCTTTCGGGTAGTTGGAGGTTTAAAATGTTCTATCACCGCAATATTTTTATTAATAGGTGATACTTGGCCACTACAAATCTCAAAACCTAGATATTGTATTTTATTCGAAAGGAAAGTGCATTTACTGGGCTTAAGTTTCAATTTATGCAGTCTTAACCTATCAAAGACCATGTTAAGCTTCTCAAAATGAGAATTTACATCACAGGAGGCAATTACAATGTCGTCGATATAAACAAGAATTCCAAGATTGTCTAAATCACCGAAAATAGCATTCATAAGTCTCTGGAAACTGTTACCTGAATTTGAGAGCCCAAAACAGTTACGGGTCCACTCAAAAAGTCCCTTGTGGGTGATTATAGCAGTTTTATGCCTATCCTCTGGGCGAATAACCTGTTGAAAGAAACCACTAGTTAAATCTAATGTTGAAAAAAATTTAGCCCCACTTAAAGCATCAACAGAGTCGGTGATGTTAGGAATTGGATAAGCATCTTTAACAAGATTTTTATTTAATCTTCTGTAATCAACAGCAAGTCGATAGGAACTGTCTGAGTTTCCGAACCAGAATAACCGGAGAAGCAAATTCCGACATGGAAGGTGAAATTATGTCCGCCTGTAACAAAGTATTAAGTTGGTCTTCCATTTCTTGACGTAGTTTGTAGGGGACTCTATAAGCTTTGCCTTTAACTGGTTTATTTGAAGTTAAGTTAATTTCATGAGGGATTGTATCACAGCCGGGTAAATCTAAGACCGATGCTGCAAGTACATCTTTGTTTTTGTCTAGAAAATTTTGCATTTTAAGTTTTAATGGGGGTTCTAAATGATCTAAATTAATTTCAGAGCTCCAAGTGAGATCAGCGTGATCAAAGTCACCAATTGGAGGGGCCAAATTTACATTACAAGTAAGGTTATTTTTAGTTACGGGTACATTTGACTTGTCTACACATTTTTGAATTTTGGCAACAAAGGTTCCTTTATTTAAATGAATACTATTTTCTGAAAAATTTGCAAATGAGATATATAGGCCATGTTCTTTAGTGCAAATGGCTCTGGAGGTAAGGAGACCTTGATTTAAATTTTTCGCCAAAGGTTCTAACATAACAATATCATTTTCCTTAATAAAATTTTCCTTATAACTTTTAACCTGGGCTAACATTTTTGACTGCGGGGGAATTGAAATTTTACTACATAACACAGCGAAACTTATATTTTTATTTTTATTGGTTTTATCACTACTGCTATCTTCATTGCTCTCCTCCTCGACTTCAGGTACCTTATCCTCTATACTTACCAAATCTTCACTTTCATCAATATTACAAATTTCAGTAGTATCTTCAGCTAAATTACCCTGGGTTACCTAACTCGCTGGCTGATAGATTATTGTCGACATTTTGAATACTTGAAAAATTTGCAGTATTATTACCCTCAGAGCTACCGCCTGATATTGTTTGCATTTAAAAGTTCGGCGCAACACTTTTAACTTCCTTATCTGACTCAGTTTGAATGATTATCTCAACATCTTTTCCCATATTACTCAACTGCGGGTCCTGAACTACCATATTTTCACTACTATGATTCCCATTTTCAACACTGACTGAGTCATGAACATTAATACATGCAAAACTTTCAGGGGGGCTATTGGCATTACTACTTTTTGTACTTTCCTCTACTTTGTTGACACATTTTATATTTACAGAACTATTTTCAACACAATCATTATTTATACAATTATTATTTGAATTTACACTATATACAGAATTAGAAATATTTACAGAATTAGTAGCAAGACAAGTATTAGACCCTGAAGTATTACTTGGGGTTTCTACGCTTTGTTTACTTTGGCCTGCTGCTGGCACTTTAAGAGCGACAGCATTTGTATCACAATTTATACTCGCCCGGTACTCTTTCAAAAATGGCATTCCCAAAATCATATTAAATTCCTCTGCTAATTTACCTTCCACTACATAGAATTCAGCTTGACATTGAACATTATCAAAAACAAATTTTAAAAATACTTTCTTATTTAGGTGAACTCTCTCACCGGTGACAGTCATAATGGGGATATTGCAATTCTCCATTTCAAAATTCTCTAAATAGTTACAATCAGTACCACTCAGGAGATTAATTGCAGAACCCGTGTCACATAATGCATTCAGGCAAACTTTATTTATGTAAATTCTTGCAGTTGGTAATGTATATGATTGGGGCTGAAACGTACTATACACAGTTGGGGGGTCCAGGGGCCTGTTGGGGATCGACTTGACCATATCTGATCCGGCCACTAATAGTTTAAAGCCTCACTTTCATTGTTAGCTACTGGGGTGTTATTTACCGCCTGCTCCTCATTTCTGTTCGCAGCTGTATTCCTACTGTTTTGGTAATAACCATCTCTTCTTCCCCTGTATCCACCTCGCTGATTGTGGTTCCCTCTAGGATTTTCACCTCTGTTTCTATAATTTTGCCCACGGCTCCTGAAATTTTGACCACCTCCCCTTCTAAAATTATAGTCAACAAAATTTAGTGGACAATCTCTAGCATAGTGGCCCTGTACGGAACACCTATAGCAGGTTACGGGTCTTACTTACTGGTTTATTTCCTGTACATCCCTAGCCCTAAGATCAACTAAACTGTCTATCTTTGCTGCTAAAACATCAATTTGAGATTTTAGTTGGTCTATCTCCTTCTTTTGTGAGTTATTTTGCTGAAAAACTGCAGCACAGGGTAGGTTTTGGGTGAAATTTGGGCTGAGAATTTCCTCGCGGTGGTTGTAAAAAGGGTTAATGCTCCTATAAGCTTTTTCCTCAAGAAGCGCAATTTTGAGAACTTCTTCTGGGGATTGTGGATTTCTCGCAATTACCCCCTTTCGCACTTCTGGTGTAAGGTTGCTCAAAAGCATGGAGTGGAGTAGAGCCGTTCGGCTTTTATCGACTACTTCACCCTGGATACCTTCAATTACAAGGGCTCTTAATGACATATCATATGCCTTGTCATAAAACTCCTGAACACTCATATTGGGTGGCTGTTTAAAATTTAAAAAATGACTGAGGGCAACATCTGGTGTGGCCTGTGAAGTATAGCTCTCTTTTAGTATTTTCAATAACTCATCAGAAGTTTTTGCTTTGTGAATTTTTATCCGCCTAGATGCAGCTCCTGAAAGTCTAGCAAGTAAAACAAACTTCTTTTCCTCCTCAGTCCAGTCGAATAATTTTGAAAAACTCTCAAATTTCTCAGAAAAATCTGAGAAGCAGACTGAGCTGGCCTCTCCATTGAATGGGGGAATGTTAGACAAATTGTCCACTAATGCATTTTTTCGCTGAATAGTGGCAATTGCCTCTGAATGTTTATCAGCCATGGTTAGAGTTAGAAAATGACAAACAGACCCAAAAAAAAAGAAAATTGGGGGAGGGGGGCAACTTAAAAATGGGATAAAGAGAGGAAAAGAAAAACCCTTACAAATACATAAAACTTAAATACAGGACTATGATTTTAGTAACTAAGCTAAAGTTATGTACACAAAACATAATTTTGACTGGGAATTGTAACTAATAGCACAGAGAGAGAGCCTAGACCTCTTTTTACACTTGAACATATAAATAAAATTTTAATTGCAAAAACACCCAGTTGCTCTTTGATATATAAATACATACAAGTAAACAATAATAAATAACCCAGAGACCGAATTGTTACGGCTCCATTTGTTGTGGGGTTTGGGGTTCTTTCTAAAACACAACTTACTTAATTTAAAAGGTTCAATTGTTACTCAATCTTCATTTGACAATTGATTGATTAAAAAAATAAGTATGCCTTGATTAGCTCCACTGAAATCTGTTGCCATGGAAAAGGGAGCAAATTATATTAAACTAATCAAAATATCAAAACTTAAAAAAAACCCGAATAAGTTAATACAACATGATAATTTTGAACTCATCATTTTAAGACAATATTAAATGTAGTAAGGGGCAACAGATTTCTAAATCAAGTAGTATACTGAATTGCATAAAGAACACCAAACTCCACTCCAACCCGATCAAGCTCAAATCTCCATACACATTAAATTAACAAAAGTGTAATCATCATACAATTTGGAAGAATGCAGACAATCTGAAATTCCTCCAAAATGAGGACCAAAAGGAGAAAGAGTTAAATCCGTTAATAGAATAGGGATATGATGATGTACTAAAATTTTAGAACAACCATGGAGATTCTGAACAAGATCAGATCGGTTAACCAAGAATCGTATAGTGGTATAAAATAACTGAATACTTTTTTTTTTTTTTTTTTTTTTTTTTTTTTACTTTGTTAAAAAAACAACCATTTTGTTGTTTGTTTTGAATAATACTTCAAAGAAAGGATAATTAAAAATTAAATTAATCAATTATGAAATTAGACTTAACTTTACTTTAGCATCAATTATCAGTATATCCAATACTGAGATATGAACAAAAATTACATCTAATAACCTTACGTAAACCTCAATTAATTTTCAAATAAACTATTACTATGAATTTAAAATTTAAAAAAAATAAAAATATTAATTTAGTAAGATCATAGATTTCATAACCTTACTCACAGTAATTGAGAGGTTAAGCCTTTCTTATAGGATTGCTGTAGATATAAGAATACTAATTAAAGATCATATAAAGAAGAACATACCATATTTGAGAATGAACAAAAAAACAATCTTTATTTGAATAATTAAAATTTATAAAAACAATGTAATTCCCAAAAAAATTTACTATAATAACACCAAATAAAAGTTGATTAATATTGATTATTAAATATCTTTAAATAAAATATTAGGGTTCTCAAAACTAACATAACATCATAAATTAAAGGATGATCAACTTTTCTGAGATAAGTCATTAATTACCTTTCAAATACGCATTGTAATGCTTAACATATCATAATATAAATATATATATGAATTTACAAGTTATTTTTGCTTATTTTGCATCTTACTCTCCAACTCTGAGTCACACAAATATATATTCCCTCATCAGGGAGACATGTAAATAAAAACTATGTAAATTCTACTTACAGAGGATGAAGAATTCACTGGTTGAATCAGTGGGCAGGTTTTTGTTTTACACTCCCCTTTCCTCTTTTAATGTTGCAGCCGATTGCACAACATACTTCTCTTTCCTCTTTGTTTTGAGAGAAAAACTATTGCTATATACCAGCAGGCGAGCTGACAGGTTTCTTTTTGTTCTTGGCTAAGTCACCTAATTTCAACGGGTTGGGTAGCCTCCGTACATCTAGTTGCCTTCTAATAACGAACAATACTTGGAATCTTGGTCTTAATAAGGACAGAATAGTCTCATGATGAGGACTTTTGAAGCCTGATTTTTGGAGCAGGACTATTAAATTTCTCAGCTTTTAACAATATTTCCTTCGCCCTTCACACTGGAGACTATAGGGTATTAGCAATGGTCCCGGTAAGAGATTCATCTCTATTCTAAGACAACGATCATTCTATTTAAGCAAAATGCCGATCACAAACTCGAGTATTCATAGCTCTAGACCTTTACCATGTCTCTGCTAATGTTACTTCAACTTAGTAACACAGAGTACATCATTTCGAGCGCCACTACGCAATACCTAAATAGTTTACGAACCAAGTAATGAGTGTCTCAACCAAGCACCAAGCAACAAGTCAGTTTACGAGCCAAGTGATAATTCGTAAACATTCTCACTCCCGCGCTGCTTACAAAAACTCGCCGGAACCACTCTGTCAAAGGGGGTACGGGAATGGAAACAATAGGAATGGACTAACCCTGGTGGCGGCACTGTGTCGCTCATTCCCTGTCGGCCGCTACATGGGGGAAGACAACCATGCGTCACCCCCATGGCGTGTGCTGAAGGGGGTCCCATGAGCTTATGTTTACATGCGCTATGGACAAGTATTTCTTTTACTGCAGGTTGTAACACACAATGCTTAATTGCGTCCATAGTCTATTCACCAGACAACGTAATACCTCTTGGGGTGTACTCGCTTTCTTTTAGCCAAAGATAGACACAGTGTCACCAATCCCTGACTCCAAGCATGGGAAAGTGCATGGCTGTTTCCAAATTTGCCACCTGTGTGGTCTTTAACTGACAAACATCCCTCCTTGCTTTTTATCTTTCGCATTTGAAAAAACAGGAAGCTAAGCTAGACTATAAACGTTGAACTTACGTTGCAAAAAGAAAAAGAAAGAAGAAAAAATAAAAACTGATTTTATTATTATTATTACAATTACTTTTATTTATTTAAATTTTTATTAGAAACAGAAAAAAGAGTGCTTTTAAATAAATGTTGAGAGAGTGATTTAAGGTAATTAATGTAGATTAAAAAAAAATGGTTGAAACCAACCGTAACAATATGAACGCTTCGCGTATATTTTCCGAAAAAAAAACTCCTCTGGATGCACGAACCTCAACGTGCAGCGGTTCTAGAATATACGAAACTCATACTTCAATAAAATCAACAAAAATTCACTTACCTTTTTGTTTGTATTTAATCCATCTTTTAATTAGCATTAATAAACATATACAAGCAAACGTAGCGGCATGTATCGAATACAAAAATTAACTCTCTTGTTACCAAAACGTCTATAGAAAAATAGTGTTGCCACTACAATAATATATATATAACACTCATATTTCTCATCTTTCGTTTTTTTCTTAATTATTTCACAGGAATTATCCTTCTATAACATACCACAAAACGTCAAATCATTAAACTTCACAAAATACATTCCACAAACGTAATTCAAGAAATCCGACACACAATAATCCAATCAAAATTCTTACATCTTTGCATTGAGCTCAAAATACAATCCAATCTCCAGAACAAACAACAATAAACCAACCAATCAACCACAGTAGGCGTGGAAGAAACATAATAAACGAACTAGTAGCAAGAAAATCTCATTTATCGCTTCGCCAATTTCGACGCCGCCAAGTGTTGCCGTTGTTTGAGGATTGAATCCTCCTTCTTACTTCTTTACCTCCCTGATTGGTTGAGTTTTAGAGTGTGAGTTTTGCTGCAAAACAGTTGTTGGATAATGTAAATTATGCATCAAAACGAGATTTTTAGCATTTTTCTTCAAGCTTAATATGTTTTTTAACGTCTAAATCACTACTACAGTCCGATTCACCTTAAAAAGGCGAACACGGTGATATGAGTAACTGAATACCTTAAAGAAATGGATAATGTGACTTTTGCATCTGCACCATTCATTTGTATTATGCATTATTTGAACAGTGAATTTAATGTTATTATCCACTGAATTCAGACGGTTTATGAAAATATTAATTCCTTCAATATTATACTGCCAAATTATTTAAAAAAAAAAAATCATCAACATATCTGAGCCGAGTGTGAGGGGTTAAGTTAAACGTACTAAATGCCTTATTTGCTAATGAGTGAAAGAAGTATTCAGCTAAAAAACCTGAAATAGGGGATCACATTTGGGCCGCATGATTCTGCTTATACTATTTACCGTTGGATGGAAAATAGTTATGTATAGTCCTCTTTTTAGTTTAGGTCCTCTTTAGTTAAGTCCTTTTTAGTTAAGTCCAGATTAAGTCCTCTTTTTAGTGTTAATTTCAAATGCAGGTGAAAATGTCTTATCTGATCAATATCATCAGAAATCTTATTACATACTTAATTTGCGTCAATTGACGAGAACAATGAAATAATATCAAGATTAGGTGTAATATAATTTTCTGGTAATTGTGTATGCTGGACTTTTCAATTGTAATCTTCCGTTGATATAATAGGTTATTCCGAATCTTGTAAAAAATGTTTTAAAAGGGAACATAAGTTTTTTTTTCTAAAAAATAAGCTGGTCCATAGCACTTTGAAACTATAGGACGCAAAGGCATATTGTTTTTATAATATTTTAGCCTTTCTGTAATTTTAGGAATAACGGCCAGTTTTTGTAACTTTAATTTTTGTTTCATAAATATGGGCCATGTTCCATTTTCGATAATGTCATTGACATTACAGCTGATTACATTTATTGAATCATTTTTAGCTTCTTCAAACTTTATATTTTTAATGCAATTTTCCGTTTTATTTACAAAGTTATCTCTATTATGTATAGCTAACTTGTTTGATTCGTCAGTTTGTACTGTAATTATATTCGTGTTTTGTTTTAGTTTTTTTATAATACTAATTTCTTAATCAGTAGGTTTAATAAGTTTGTTAAAAAAATTCTGATTTCATGAAACATTAGATTCCTTATGATTTTTGTGTGGTCATGTGTTCAAGGTTGCATTATATTTTCTATTTCTGGAATAACATTTTTTTTTAATTAAGAATAACTGGGAACGTATATGTAAGTATTAGTTTTAAAACATCAGATTCTTCTTTACTTAGTTCACAATTTGATAAGTTCAAAATTTCTACGGGTTTTCTATTTGATTTTAAATTTCTTCCTGGGATGTTATTTAATATTTTATTTAATTTATGTTTTTGTAACATATCTTCTTCATTGTTTTGAATATCTTTTTAAAATTCCAATCTGTATGGTAAATTATCATATATTAATAGGGGGATTGAGCAAACGACTTTGCAATGTAGTTCTAAAATTCTTTCTTCTAGTAAATATACAAGTACATATTTCTTACGTATACATAAATTTAAATATTTTTCCTCAAACGTACGACCAGTATAGGAAAAAGCCAAACAAATGGAGCAATTAAGCTGTCACAATTAAAAAAGCAACTAAAAATTTAAAACAAAATAATATCAAAGAAATGAATTAAAAATTTAAAATTCCCAGAGTTATTATAAAATTCTTATGTTTATGCAAATATCTGACGGACATGTCTTTATATCTATAAACATAATTATATATGACATATGATATAGACATAATTATATCTCTACAAGTGCACCTTTTTTACTTATACATAAGTTTATATATTTTTTCTCAAACGTACGTCCAGTTTAGAAAAAAGCCAAACGAGTGGAGCAATTTAGTTGTCACGATTAAAAAATGCAACTAAAAATTTAAAACAAAATAATATCAAAGAAATGAATTAAAAATTAAAAATTCCAAGAGTTATTACAAAATCCTTATGTTTATGTGAATAACTGACGTTAGATTTATTGTGAAACTTTCATCTTTCTCATAAACTGCAAAACCAAAGTCAGATTTCAGTGTAATAGTTATGAAATCTCACCTCATTAAATTAAAGTGATACTAACTTACAATATTTATTCTTACAAATTACGAAAAATTTTAAGAATTCTTCGCTTGAAAAAAAATTATATCAAATTTTATAACTATAAAACTACATTCCAAGAATAACTTTTTTATAAATTATGTGTCTTCTTGAATATTTTCGCTCTATTATTTATTGATAACCATATATATATATATATATATATATATATATATATATATATAATGAATATAACCGGTGTTTTAGAATATCCAATTAATTTTTTGTTCTCAGTCAAAATTCAGAAAATATAACTCTATAATAAAATGTTCATATGAAATATATTTCAAATGTAACAGAAAATTATTAATAAGTACATGTCATTATTTTTATTTATTTCAAATTAAGTACGAAATTTCTGCTTCTGACTAAATGTAACTTACTTTTATGTGGGTCGTAAAATAATTGTGTGACTCAATTTAATCATGAATTATTTTTGATTAGGATGCAAATAAGCGTGAAATATAAAATTCTAATTTATTAAATGGCTAACCGTTTTGTGAAAAAAAATTATGTAACCCGAATGACTGTATGTTTTGATTATTTACTGCATTCAGAATATAAAAATAAAAATAATTTAATTTATACTAGATTTGGATGGATCATTTAATTTTTGTGAAATATAAAAGTAACATTGTAAATTATTTTTTAAATTTTAATAAGAATTTGACAAAAGCAGATTCAAAATTAAATTCACTAGAAAAATGGCACAAAAATTGGAAAATGTTAGATTTTTAAACTGAAGATTCGATAAGAATTTTTTACAATTACACGCAAAAAGGTTTATTTTATTGTACGCACAAATTCATTTTCTATTGGACTAGCTGTTACCCGTGACTTCGTTCACGCAACATTACAAGAAGAATAAATACATTAATTAAGCAAAATATTTTACTCCCAACAATTAAAAACGTTAATAATTAACTAACTATTTATCACATTTCATAGGAGACACTACGGTATTTATTAATATAGGGACCTTGACATAACTCATTCTTAAAAAAGTGAAATTTTGTGCCAAATAATCGCGGAAATGAAATTGCAACCAATGCAGAAAGGAGGGCCTAATAAAATCGCGGAAATAGACGAATTGCACAAAAACAAATGTCAATTTTACCTGATAAACAATTTTACTTTTAACGCCTTTGTGAAACGTTTTAACAGCCATCCTCTTAAAAAAAAAAAAAAAAAAAAAAAAACATTAATTAGAAATAGTATATGCTTTTTCTTTAAATTCAATTCTGCCTCCTTGGTTTAATATATAGTTGAAACAAATCTTGTTTTCTAAATGACAGTATGTTGACAGGCAATTTTTTGTTCTCCAGAATAAATTGATTCATGAAGTTTGAATATGTGAAAATATGTTTATATTTTTTCGGATAATTTACTGTAATCAAGATTTTGTTTTCACTATCTATTCAAAGTGAAAATAAATTCTGTTTTTCAGTTTTAATGAGAAAATGGTGTAAAAAATATACTGATCTGTTTTATTTTTCCCTTTTTATACACAGATATGGAGTAAGTTACTTTCCATTTTTAGAGAAACTTCGTTAAAAAAAATGGCATTTAATTTAATTTTTTTAATTCTGAGAGTTTGTCTGACATCCTCGGATTACCGGTATTCGCTAAACCGGTAGTAAACTAACCGGTAGTAAATCGCATTGCGTTCGATAATCTAGGAGTAGTTGCGAAATACAAACACACGGTCAGATTTTAATATAATAGATTCGTGTTCATTTTCCTTTTCTTAAAATTATGATGTGATTTTTAGCAGAAAACTCGGATACTCATGCGGAACAAAATAACGAAATAACGGATACTCATGCTTAATAATCAGTATAGATAACAAAACATTTAAATTTTTCGTTATAAATATGGCGTGAAACTCATCTACTTTCTATACTTATTGATCCTTGTATTATTAATGTAAGGAATTGATTTACACTCATTTTAAAACATATTGGAAAATTCCCGTTTTATTTCAAATATGACGTTTCCTTTTTCCCCAGAGAAATCCCTTTTTAATGACATAATTCTTGTTAATTTTCTTTTCCAGGCAATTAATTTTAATACTGGCATAGGGAAAATTATGTTACTTTAACGAAATAATATTAAATCTTTAGGTTTTATCAACAAAAATGGAACTATTAACATTCGTCATTTTTTTTAGGTAATCGAGTTATTTCTTTTAGTTTTTAGAATAAAAAATCACTATTTCTCGCTATCCATGACATCATTTACGACATGGATAATTTTGCGGAGCATATAGTTGACATTTGCTAACCATTTTCTTTTGAAACTTCTTTTTACTTTTTTAAAATTTAAATAAAAAATACGGTATAGTTATATTAGCCGTGCGCAGACGGTAAAACGGCAAACAAGTATTGTTACCATACAAAAGAAAAAAAAAAGAAAAAAGTGAAGAGAAAACCCAAGATCATTTTATTTCACCAATCAAAGCATATCCGCTTTATTTTCGATAAATGACGTCATATTCGCCTGTTTCCTATGGTTACGCATATGGAAACCTTGTATTATTATCAAAAACTAAAAAAGTACGTTTTATTTCTGATAATTTTATTTAATCTTCTTAATTCTTTATTTTTTTTAAATTTCATTTTAATTTTTCCCGTGAAAATTTTTCAATTGAAACAAAATTGTTGAGTAAAAATCATTTTTTCGGGTTTTGAATTAGTTTTGGTAGTATTAGCAACGGTAAAGTAAATTTAACCATTTTAAAATGCTATACGAAAAAATGTCCATTTATTCTCAATGAAAATAACGAAATTTTGAATTATGAAGAAAAATATTTGAATAAAATAAACAAAACCCAGCCTATGTTCATATGAGGGTTATAATCAGCCTATATGCAAAGATACAGGCTGATTAAATGCTCCATTTTGACGATGGCTTCAGCCTAATATTTGCACACAATCAGATTTATAATATTATTAGAATAGGATATATTCAAAAGTACAACAGATAATTAACTAATAAGTTTAAAATATTAATTTGACAAGCCAGAAGTGTTATGTGAAGGTTGTGTGATGATGATATTGCTAACGGTGTCATTTGAGAAAGAATAAGAGGATTTTGTTTTGACATAACGGCCTTTGTTTTAGAAAATAGTGCTTATTTTTAAATTAATGTATTCATTTTTGAAAATTTGAAATTAGAATATATTGGCTGAATTTATAATAAGCTAATAGTATAAATATTGAGGATATCCTAAACAGCTATCAGCTGAGATACCGATATGCGTTTAAAATGAACATGTCCTCTAAAGGAAAGTACACACTTTGCTAAATTTAGTTCTACAAACGTACGTGTGCAAAAAAAAAAAAAAAAAAAAAAAAAAAAAAAAAAAAAACAAGCGGGACAAATTCTACTTTACGGCAGAATATAGATTGGCCACCCACTTTTATAGTTGAGATTTTTTCAGCCAAGTCTAACTCGTCAAAAAAAAGAAAAAAAAGTGTTTGTTAGCATAAGCCAGCTTCTCCACTTTAGAATTTAGTTAGCGCTCTAAGATTTTTTTGTGAGGCTAGCGGAATATATTAGGCACGAACACACGAAGTTTTAAAAAGGTTCGGTGACTAGAAGTATTTTAAATAAGTATAATAGTAAAAAGATGTGGCTCCAATAGGCTGAGACGTGGCGAGGTAGTTGTTGTTTACAAATGTGCTGGCTTAATGACACTCTTTAAAATATTTTTAATGGTTCAAGGCATTTTAGCACTTAATAGATAACCTAGAAAAGGTAATGAAAAGTTCTGTGATAGCAGCTTTTATGATGGATACAGCTAAGAGAAGTTGTTTAACAAATGATGAGTTAGCATTAATTGACAGGATCTTGGAGAGCGATGGGGGGAAGGGGGGGAAGCTATACAAAACACAAGTGCTCTACGAGACCTTTAAAATGAATCCTCACTTCCAATTGAGAGATTGGACTTTAAAAGGGATCCCCCTTTTCGCCCCTCTGACGGGGCCCCTCGAGAGATACGTGAAAACCGAGGGCGCCAAAAGAAGCGCGAGGTGGGGAGAAATACCTTTAGGCGGTTCACAGCTAATTTTGGTGAAAATTTGGAGCTGTCCTGCCCATAGGAACAGAGACAAATAGGAAAAACTAAAATAATTATGAGAAATTGAAAGGATTAAATAAGAAAAGTGCTCCTGGTAGGAGACGGGAGAGAAGGAGAATAGAACCAGACAAAAGTGCTTGATGAGATCAAACTTTTGATATGTTACATGATGGGGTTTGAACACCTTAAAAGTCTGTCCCATGGGGGGTAACTCCGGTCCTATGGGAGATAGGGCCTCGAGACCTCTTAGAAATGTCGACCTCGACGATTTTAACTTTGGTGGATCCTTTAGAAGTGGCCTACGCCCTGTGTGGGGCCTAAAGGGGCTGAGAAAGATGCGAAAAACTATAATTTAAAAAGAGTTGAAACAGAGAAATGTGCTTCTTAAGGGAGGGGGGGAATGAGAGGCGGAGAGTAGGACCAGACCATAGTGCTTGACGAGATCTATCTATTGATATGTTACATGAAGGGGTTTACATGTGGTTTACATGAGGGGGGAGCACCAAAAAGGTCTTACTGAACCTTTCCCCCCGGGGGTAAGTTCATTCCTATTGGAGATAGGGCCACGGTACCACCTTAGAAATGTCCGCCACGACGGGTTTAACTCTGTTGGATCCTTTATATTATTGTTTAAATGGGGCCTGCGCCCGCTGTAGGGCAATTAGGTACTGAGAAAGGAAATACAAGCGGAAGTATCGGCATAATACACAGAGACAATTTGATTTTTAATATCGTCAGTAACAACCATTTGTATAGCTATGTATAAAAGGAGTCCTCCTTTATATATGGAGCGCCTGTGACTTTTCCTAAACATGAATTTTACTGCAGACTGAAAAAATTAGCCCTGTGTGTGGCTAAAAAAAAGGGTTTCGTTATGGTACTTCATTGTGAAGTTTGGTAATTTTTGAAATTCATTATTTGAAAAACGGCATAATCTTTCGATTTGAAATTTATATCAAGAAAAATACATTTTTTTAACTTTCGAACGCAGTTTATCTAACAATTTTGTGACAAATACTTTTTGAGCTATTAATTTTTTCATTAACTTCAAATGTTTCATTTTCCGAGATTAACCTGTGGCAACGATGGATTGCTGTGACTTTTCATAAACATGAAAAATTATAGAGATTGAAAAAATATGCCACCCTGTGGGCGGCTAAAAAAGAATGATTAATGCAAATGTAACGCTGAAATCATAATGTCTTGAATCGTCTTGAGATTCAAATCAATTTTATTTGACGCAGGAAAAGTTCTTACCAATACATGTAACAAGATGGCTCGCTTCATTAGCAAATTCACTTCCTCCAGCTTAAAAACGCCGAGTTTCTATCCACGAAAATAGCAACTAAAACACTTTTTTTCAGAAGTATTAGGTAAGTTCAACTGTAAACCAGATTATCTCAGCAAACTCCCCACTATTATCCTGCTACCAAAAAATCGCAATTAATTGTCATAAATCTATAAAAATACAAGTGACACTCCAATTCCACGAAATTTTTCTCATTTTGTGAAATTTAAAGGAAGACAGAAAAAGATTCAGATGCACAGAAAATGGTTATTTTGTAAGACAATATTGATGCCCGCATTTTTCATATACCTCAACCCAGAAAACCTCGGTCGAAAACTCAAATGGTAATCATCATTAATATGATTGGGCTTCGCATTAATCAGGTACAATCCAATTTATTGTGAATTTCATTTGGGTATTCAACTGAGGTTTTCTAGATTGAGTTAGATGGTGAATAAGAGCTTGAGACGTAAAAATTCAGACGACCATCCTTATTCAAGAGTAACGTACACGACACCATTACAAGTGTTTTTCTACAAGTGATGAAATAAGAGAAAAAAGTAATTATCCAATTTTTAACTTGAAATTAATGATACATATTAAAAATTACTACGTTTCTTGTGTAAGTATTGTAAAATTGATTTTCAAATAAATTATTTTTTATGTAATCATGCGTACACAAATTTAAATGCAGTAAAAATATTTTTAGGTATATAATTCCTTTGCATAATTTCTAAATATATATATATATATATATAACAAAATTTAAAATTTATCGCGATAAGCTAAAGTATTTTTATCCCATCCTATTCTAACTCACTCTATAATATTTATTTCCTCCGTTTATTAATGTATTTAACTCTATTTATTCCAAAAACCTCATATCTAAATTCAATATTTTAATTGCTGCTAATTAGTTCAATAAACCGCGTCTTTATCTTTAAATTATAAAAACTCACTAATATTCATACTTTTAAAAAACCCGCATAATTCCCTTTTAATTCTCTAAATTCCTAAAAAGACTGTATTTATTTTAATAAGTTCCGAAATTAAAAATAATTCGCCAGATCATAAAATCTTTTTCTTATATTAAAATGTAAAAACATTTATTTTAATTCCATTCTGGCTGTGTTCCAAGTTCGATAAACCATATTACTTAATTTCTTTTTTCCTTTCCCTAAAAGTCAAAATCATTCCATATTCTCGAACGAATAACTAACGGTAATCAGTTAAAGTAAAACACTCTGGGTCATAGCTCATCAGTCTAGCTCTTTTAGCTCATCATCGAACATCATGGAACCTTCTGGTAATTTCCTTCGCGCCAAAAATTAGCGGAAACCATTTTATTACAATATTCAGGAGCCGTCGCATAGAATCCCGGTTAGATCCCGGCTCACGATTGGGGCACAGGCCGTCACGTGACCCATGTATTCCTACTCTTACTGAAAGGATATATCGCCGCTTTCTCGCTTCGGAGAGCATTCGAAAGAGGGACGCTGGATCGGTGTTTGGTTGTTAAATCGAATCTCTGCCTGGTATTGGCGAAGCGACCTATAGTCTTTTCTGATACTATTTCAGAATGAATATTTACAAAAGCTAACCATCCGGCTTCTGCTGTAATGAAAACCCTGTCATCGAAACTGAAAAGATGACTCGTGTGAAACGATATGCACATGATGTCGTTTTAAACTTCTGAAATAAAAGCTTGTTTGTGTTCTTAGATGAAGTTTCTTCTTATGCAGACGCACACACGCCATCTACTGTGGATAATACGACTGCCATAAACCCTAGTGCGGAAACTTCCTCTGTTGACTTCTGAAAAGAACATCTAATATTGAAAAAACCACTTATTAAAAAATGGTATTGCTATATGCTCAATCATCTCGGCCCTGGAAATCATCACACACACACACACACACACACACACACGCACACACACACACACATATATATATATATATATATATATATATATATATATCAGTAAATCAGTATTAATTTAAAACATGAAAACTATCGTACAGCAATCAAATACAACAGCGGATAATGTTTCTAAGGGAGGAATTTTCATAAATGCCACCTTCGGATTTCATATTGCTTCGGCATTCTAAATATTCATCATTTAAAACGATATTTTAACTCTTTAAAAACGTTCAACTTGCATTTATCTCTATTTTCTACATTTTGTGAAGAATTTAACTTAAGTTCTGAAAGTGACAATAATTGATTCATAGATATATTGTACGCCTTCTTTCTGAAATACAAATATCTTAAGTAACAAATTGTCATATCTAGAAGTGGATATAGCTAAATCTTGTTTTTAAATTTTGCGATTAGCTATATACTCATTTCAAAGTTTTGTTAATGTTTGCATATACAAACTGAAAACAAACTTGTTCTCCTTCATCTTCATTTAACGTTCTGAGGAGAGTGTCTTTCTGTATTTTCTATACAATACAACATTTCGATGCTTACCTTACAAGCTTTTGAGTGCTTTTAAAGTAGTTGCAAGTGAGAAAACTTGTTTAATACTTGTAAACGTGTAAACTTGTTGTGATAAATAATCGTAAAAATATATTTTCCTTTAGCATTTGTCTCTTCAGCTTTTATCTATTTCCACAGACTAAAGAGAAATAAATAACTCAAATTGGATAGATTAGTGTTATAAAAGTCTTTCAGTATAATGAAGAAATTCATTATAACAGTTGTAGGTTATTTAATGTCGGAGGACATTGTATGCATGTTAACAAAAAGTATTGTTTTATATAAAAGGCTGTTTTTAGTTTTTAAATAATAGGAAAACAATTATAAGCCCAAGCAAATATCTCTTTACTGTTTTTAAAGCATACTAAAAGTGTATTAGAGAAGGTTTTCTTGCCGGCATTTCAATGCCGGTTAGAAATATAAATATGAATGAAAGTAACAGAAAAATGACATTAAGTAAATCAATGCTGTCTTTATTGAATACCATATTAAAATATAGAATTCAGGCCGACTACTAGCCATGCTATTAAGCAGTGCTGTCAAGTGTTTCCTTTTTACAGATTTCTGTGAAGCAAAAATCCATCTCCAAAATTAATTTGCATTCAAATAATTAATACTTGCATGTTATGAAGGTTTTTGGCTTTTTTACCTGCAAAATACTTTGAGATATCTTCCCCGACTCATCCGCAAACCTCGCAAAAATATAACGTTAAATTTACTATTTGTTTTAGTTCAATTTTTAAGGTGATCCATCTCCATCGTAGAGCGCCAATGATTACCGCTGCCAGATATAAATGTACCATGCAGGTGTAGAAACCACTATCACTCATAAATGGAGATAATATTCGTGCATTTTTCAAATCATGTAAATAATGGTGCCCTTCATTGTATGCTATAAACTAAGGTGCGTCCTTGGTTACTGAAAGATTGGACAAGCCTGCTGTAAAGAACCAGTTATCATCCGAATTCTAAATTGACTTAGAATCGTGGTTTGAAAGAGTGACCTCATGGCGGTGTCAGGTGTTCCGTGGAGGCGCCTGATTAACATCCCCATGATATATGCCCCCATACGTCATTTTTACGTCACGAGAAAAGGGGATATAAATCCAGTACTTGAGCATTTCACTTTTCACAAAATCCTGATTAATGTCCCCCTGATATATGCCCCCATATCTGAAAGGAACACAAATGTAAAGCTAGAGAAATTTCGTTTCGTTGAGAGCCTGATTAACGTCCCCAGGATTTATGCCCCCATACGTCATTTTGGCGTCCCAAAAACTGGGGGTGCAAATCCGGTGTTCGATCATTTCACTTTTCAAGAAATCCTGATTAATGCCCCCATGATATATATCCCCATATCAGAAGGGGGCACATATCCAGTGATAGAGAATTTTCCTTTCATTGAGAGCCTGATTAATGTCCCCCTGATTTAAGCCCCCGTACGTCATTTTGACGTCACAAAAAATGGGGGCACAAATCCAGTGCTGGAGCATTTTACTTTGGACGAAATCCTGATTAACACCCCCATGATATGCATCCCCATACGTCATTTTGATGACGTCACAGAAGATATCACGTCACAGAAGACGGGGACTTAAATCAGGGGGCACAAATCCAGTACTAGAACATTTTATTTCGTCGAGAATTCCTGATTTACGACCCCATGATATAAGCCCCCATACGTCCTTTTTATGTCGCAACAAAGGGGATTCAGATTTCATGTAGGATAGGCCACTAGAGTTTTGCACGGGCAGGAATTTCCAGTCCGATCCGGGAGCAGTGTAAAATTAAAAGTTCGACTCGGACCCGGCGCGGCCCGTGACAAAATTAATTAAATCAAGTCCGATCCGGCCTACTGAGTTTCTACAGAAAATCTAATTTTGCCAAACACACAATTAACGATTCTTTTAAAGAATACTGGATATATATTTTTGGGGAAATTTTGCATACAAATAAATATGAGTTGTGTATTGCAAAAGTATTCGCTGACCGGAGACGTCGGCTATTCATTAAGGGATCCCTGGAAGTGGGGAGGGTTAAATAAAAAATACAATCTATAGTTTCTATCAATACACTACATACAGCAACTTTTATATATTTATGGGAACTTTGACCGAGGGTAGGGGGGGGGTGAACATTAAATTAAAGACAAATAAATGACATTTTTTAATTCTTTTTTTTTCACCTTTACAAAGGAGAAGGGGGCAGAGTTAAGGGGAGCAACAGAAAATATAATGAGTCAAAATTTGAGATTTGGTCCAAAAAAAAACAAATTATGCAACGTACGAAATAAAAATGTTTTTCCAGAAAGTGATTTGAAAGAAAATTTAGGATCTAAATTAAATGGTTATGATAATTGTAAAAAAAAAAAAAAAAAAAAAAGAAAAAAAAAAAAACATTTTTTTCCCGGCTAACAACTGGAGACTTTAAAACATACGTTTTTCACTTTTTTTTCATTTTTTGACAAATAAAGTCTGAGTTATAAGTGAGTTTTTCCCCATGATGACATTTATCGGGCTATCGCGTGCAGAAAGTCTGTTCAAAAAGAGAACTTTCACAACATTTTCTAAAAGACCTCCTGCCTTTTTCGAAAAATGGAAAAAACTGTTCGACTTTATAGTTTCTAAATAAGAGCATCTGCCAGTGCCATCTGTTCCATGGGTTTATGAACGAAACTGAATTCAGAAATCTATCAGAAAATAATTAATTTGTATTCCAATATAGTTGAAAAGATTATACGATTTATCTATGGGCAAGTGTGGCATTTGTCCAGAATCCTTCATAATTTAGTGTTCAAAAATTAGAAGTAGTTGCAATTTTATTAGTATACTTTTCTTTTCTACTTTATTCGAAAAACACAAAAGACATTTTAATATATTTTATGAGATATCTAAGTATCGTCTAATAAAAGTATTGTTTTAACTATATTTGTCATACAGTATTCACAAATGTACTAATGTACTAAATGTACTAATTCTAAACATATGTCCATGTGAGATGCCTATGTGAGTTAGGGGGTAAAAAATAGAATTTTCAAGATTTAATTTGTCATTTGAGCAGCATGATTGTGGAAAGTAAAGTAATAATAATAATAATAATAATAATAATAATAATAATAATAATAATAATTTTATGATATATAATTCTTTCGTATGTGTTATTGCTAGAATCTGTATGATAGCAACACTGCTTTTACTTATATAAAAAAAAGAAAGAAAGAAAAAAGAAGGTATATTTACACTTATTCATGTCTGTAATTTTAATTGCATTTAATCTACTGATATTTGTGAATAATTTGATACTTGTACTGAGCATTAGCATCTTTATTCATATATAGTTACAGCTTTACAAAGAATTTTTGGGTCTAATTGTGAGGGATTTCAAAGAAACTTTTGCTCGCATCTTAGAAGTTCTTTGTTTTCAGAAAAAAATATTTTAGGTAAATACGTACTAAAACCAAAAACACTGGCATAACAAAACAATAATTTAAAAAAAAAAACGTAAATAGTTTTATTATTCAAATAACAAGAAATCGAACAATATTTCTCTCTCTTCTATAAGGGCATATGGTCTTTTGAAAGTACATTATCAAGTTGATGTCTTATAAGCCAATTTTTAGCACACAACTTTCAGAAAAAGATTGGTATCGGGTAGCAATCAGTTATAATTCTGGGGGATCAATTATAATATGTATAAGAAAAGAAATATATTTTCAAGTCTTTTGCAACTAAATATTAATACTATCTGAAATTTTCATGCACCTACATACAGAGTCGGATTAAGCAACATCTGGGGCCCGGGGCTACTGAAAATTTTGGGCCTCTCCCCCTTTCTACTGGAACCCCCCCCCCCACACACACACACACAATTTTTTTTAAATCCTTAAACACAAATTTTTAAAATTGATTATGTTACTCACACTTTCTTTTTTGTATATTTAATCGTGCTCTTAATTATTTTATTTAAATGCGTATATTTAAATACCCATTTATGTCCCAAATTATGAAATAATAAAAATTTCATCTTCTAAAGTATTTTTGCTGATTTTTTGAAGATCAATAAATTTTAAAAGGATATTGTCAATTAAAATTAAAGAACGAAATATTTATTTATACTGATTTTGAAGAATATTTATAACTCTACTCAATTTTTTTATATAAAATTTTTTTAAAGTATTTTATAGAACTAGGGCATGTACAAATATACGTAATATAAGTTCCTTACAATAAAAATACGAAAATATTTAAGAACTGAAACCATCCACTTCCAACCTTCAGACATAAAAAAACTAAACAGATGCAATGAAAGATAAACCATCCTTTTAAAAACACTTTTGTTTTATGCATCATGTTTTGGAAAAATATAAAGTAAAGTATCTGTAACTCATTGTAAATTGTATTACGGCTAATCGATGTATTAAAAGAATTTTATAACAAGATTTTTTAATGGTACATTAAAGTACCGTCAGGGCATAAAGGGTTAAGAGCGATTCTAAATAGTTGCAACCATTAAGGAGATAAAGCATTATTTTTTTAAATGATGCATCTACTTTGTCGAATCGCTCTAAAATATCGTATCAAAGTGTACACATTAATACACATTCAAATTTGGAAAACTTCTTTAATAGGGATTTTTCCTCTCTTCTAGTATCAAGTTTCTCTTCACAGTTCGAACTTATACGACTTGTACGTTCTAAACCTTACAAAATATTGTCATAATTTAAATAGGCGCTTTTACTCATTCGTAATGGCAGCATCATCGAGCGGAGTCTGCACGGAAGTTAGCGAGCGTAACTTGTAATTGTGCAGGCCGCCAAATTTTGTTACAAAATGCAATTGTGAGATAAATTTTTATTACGAAAAAACATTTTTTTTCTGATTTAAAAATATTTAACATTTCAAACTTTTTACAAAATTTGCTTTCCTAGTTCAATCCGTATCTTGACAGTGAAATAAAAGTTCTAAATATATATGCTAGAATTTTTCGTTTTTAATGAAATAAGTTAATTTTGTGCAAAATATGATAAATCTAATTAAGACTGTTCTTAAATACAAAGGAACTACTTTCTGACAATTTTTTTAATTCAATTTTGTTTAAAATAGCCAGGTGTTCTTATTCAGAAACTATTTAATCGAATGACGTTTTTCACTTTTGGGTAAAGCAGAAAATCTTTCAGAAAATATTGTCAAAGTAAGTGTTTTGAACCAAATTTCAGGATGCGGCAGCAAGAAAGGTGTAAAACTTGTCATCACTTGACAATAATAGCTTATTACTCAATAAGTATTATTTTCAAAAATGAAAACTTTATTCGATTCCAAATCGCTTCAACAGTCAGGACTGTCATTGTTAAGCTCGTTTGAAAATTTGTCAGAAAATGCACCAGAAAGTTTCGCGTTGTTGAACTGGGAATTTGAGAACCATTTTAAATAAATTAATGTGAGCATTTTTTAAACAATTTAACCCATACACATAGAGTTTTAGTAAAAGGTACAAAAGAAAAATGCATAAATAAGGAAAAAAAAAGAATAGTGTGTAAAGCTGTTTAAGTAATGAAATTCATAAGAAATCAACTAAAATAAATTAATAAGGTAACAAGATGACGATGAATAATTCACAAACAATCGAACACATTTTTTTTCCCAACCCATTTAAAAATATACAGTTAAAAAATGGTTTTCTTCAAGTCAAATTTTCTCATTCTCAAGCACAAGCTGAAATAAAAGCATTTGTTAACACTTTGGGTCACGTATACATGCTGCTGAATGTGCTGAGAATCCTCGATTATTCCCACCAGTTATTTTTAATTGTATACTTTACCTCATTTAATCTTAGCATTTCTGCGATTCAATTAGGTGAAAAATTCTGTTTTGATAAACAGATGGCAAAAGATTAAAAATTCTGTAAAGGACTCTCGTCAAAAAGGGGTTAAAGATTAAGGAAAAATAAAACAATTGCATTTTCTAAAATCTTCTTATGATCTATACTAAAAAAGAAAGTTTCGCTCTGTCTATGTGTGCGTTTATGTGTGTCTCTGTGTGCGATGGCTAGCGAAATCTATCACACGTAGAAGTCTGAAAATTCGGGCTAGAATAGTCCAAGACAGGTCTTGGTGTACCTGGGGCTCAGATTTTTAATTTTTTAAGGTCCGATTTCTCTGGGCCCTTTTAAGTTTCTATGCCCTAAATTGGTAATAACTTTTCCCCTTTTAATCCGATTTTCTTTGTTTTCGTGACCCATTCTCCATTTTATTATTTCAAACTTTCTGCATTTCATTTAATACACTGGCGCCCCGGGGTCCAGTCCGGCGTCCCTTGGACATTTTGGACGCCATGCATTTTCAGCCCCTAATTATGTGTCCTCTCACTGCTTAACTTTTAAAAAGTTGAGCCTAGTACTCCTCTCCCTGTATCAACACCCTCATATTTTTATTGGTACCGTAGTACCCTTTTTTAAGCATCCCCCCTTTTTTTCTAATTAAAAAAATTAATTCTAATGATTAATTCTCACCCTATGCTTAATTCCGACTAATTGAAAATGTAAAGCACTAAATACCAAGACCTTTTAACATGCTTTCATGTTAGGGCCCTGCTCTCAACTATCTGTTGGACCTTTTTGGGCCCCATATTATAGCTCTCTTAAAAATGGCCCAATTCACTTTTTTTTCCTAACAACTTCTTAAGTCCTTCGACTTTTTGCACAAATATATTCTATTGAATACATATTTCGCATTACTTTTATAATTTTGAAAGGTTTAATTTTAACAACTAAATATTATATGTAGATATATATAATCTCCAAAAAAATAATATTATGTATCGAGAATGTTGTATTTATATTTTGCCAAAGGATGTCTGGAAAACGGATGTGGAAAAAAAATGTATCTAATAATACAATATAATAGCTTGCAACCGCTTTTTGATTCCAAAACACAAGTCACATGCTAATTTGAGAATGTATTTTTTCGTCACAAAAATTTTCAATATGTGTATACATATTTTTTTTTATATATAAAACAGAAGAAAGAAACGTGGTTGATTGTATAAATTTGGCGCCCCCTCAATTTCCGCGCCTGGGACAACCACACCCTTCGTCCCCCGTTTTGCACGGCTCTGATAACGGGTCCCAGACAGATCAGCTAGTACTCAAATAAAAGCTTACGAAAAACATACCCTTCTATTCTATGTTTTTTTTTTTTTTTTCATGGATTTTGTGCAGGAGAGGAAACGATATAAAGACGATTTCACCATGGTCACTTGCGCAATGTTGAAAGGTACTTACTGGCCAATGTCCTTTGGAAGTGTAGATGTCACACAGTAGGGAGTCGGTCCTGTGCTCGTTAGTAATTTCTTGGAAAACTTATGCTAAGCACATGTGTTTTTGAGATTGCAAAGTAGAAGAGGGAAATAAAATAAAGTTGTTTTTCTTCGTTTGTCTCGGGGAAAGAGGGTTAAAATACGAAAAGGATAGCAACAGTTATATCGGATTTTCAAAGCTTTAGAATTAGAAAAAGGAAAAAGACTTGGAGGACTAAGTGAATTTTTTTCTCGCCATTTCTATGTACTATTACCTTTTTTTTTTTTGTAAATTAAGTCATTTTAAAAACGAAATTTTGATACAACTTAAGCTACTGCTGAGGGCCCCCTGGCAGGTTGGGGCCCGGGGCTGCAGCCCCCGTAGCCCCCCCCCCTTAATCCGGCTATGCCTACATATAAAAATGAGTTATATTTTAATATGTCGCATTGTGTAATAAAATAAGAAATTCGTGAACACCCGTAAAGAAATAAACCCAGTGTCCAAAACAACTCGTAATTTAGTAACAATATCAGTTTTGAATTTTTGCTATTAAAATGGTCTATGTGCATTAGAACAATATTTCTTAAAAGTATTTACAAACACTTGTAAACTGTTTCACCTAGTTGATGAAATCCTGAAATGCATTTAATAAAGTTCTGTTTTCCTTCTTTGTGTGTGTTTGTTATTTTTATTTTTAAAATGTTAATGCTTCGTCATATATTTATTTAAAAAGGATTTCTAGTTGAATATTATACCACATGTAAAAGATTTAAAAATCGGATTTTTAATAACATTTTATTTATTTATTTTCTTTCTCCCGCTTTTAAAATTTAAATATATTATCATTCATGATTTTTTTTCTCCTGGGGTTGCTTTTTTTTTTTTCTCTTAAACTCTCTATTAGACGAAAACTATCCCTTCAGGCTCTGCTCAAATCTAAAAAAAGCCACTTTCTGACACATTTCTAAATTCATTTTTGTTCAGAAACGCATAAAACTGGAAAGTGTTATTATTCAAAAACTTTGTAATTGAAAGAATATTTCCATTTTTTGGTAAAAGTAGATCTTTCAGAAAATACTGTCAAAGCTGGCGTTTTGAACCAAATTTCCGACGCCACAGCACGAGAAAGGGGAAAAACGTGTCGTCACGCGACACAAATCACTTTTAACTCGATAAGTAATTTGTTTATCAAAAATGAAAATCTCATTTTAATTCCAAATCACTTCAACAGTCAGGCCTTCCAATTTTATATCAATGCGTTTAAAAATGGGTCAGAAAATTTGTCAGACAGTTTCTTGTTGTTGAGCAGGTCATTAGAGAAATCACCTTAAAAACATGTTTCTGTTGCGATCCCCCTTTTCTTTTCTTCAATGCTTTTCAATATATATATATATATATATATATATATATATATATATATATAAAACAGTAGTAATACTATTAATTATCAATTTTATAAATTTTGAGATATTTTGAATTGTTTATGAATTATTTAATTAGATATTTAAATTAATCTATGAAATATAAAATATATTTACAATGTAGTATAAATTAAACATTAATTATTTAATAACAAGTCTAATATATATTTAAGTAGTAGTAAAAATAAAACATTAATTATTTAATAATATGTCTATAATATCAGTGGATTAACACAGCTGGCAGCAAAAACAATTTGAATTAAAATAATATCTCTTTTACATAATATATTTTTGTTAAGAATATCTGAAATGCTGTGCAAGTTGAATTAATTCTGTGTAGATTTATTCATATAGTAGTATTATATTTTATTTGAATTTAAAGTAAAACTACAAGTTAGTATTGTTTTTTAAAGTTTATTTATATAATTAAATCTAATGAAGTGAGTATGTAACTAATAAAGTGGATATCTAACTAAATATTAATTATGAATTATTATAATACCAATAGATGGCGACACTTTACCTTTCAGGTAGTTGTTGATAATATTGTTAATATTATATTTAATTTAACTATAGAGGGAGCTATTGATTGTATATTAATTTTACTTTCAGGAATTAAAATTGGATGGAGTAATATATATTCACGGATATAATTTTGTTATAAGTGTATTAAAACCAGAATTATTTTGTGTGTTTTTGAATCATTTTGTGTTTGGGTGTCATCGATGGGGTTGTGTTTTAAAAAAAGTGTGCTCTCAACTTGTCTTTCAAATCATTTCTCTCAACTCGACTTAGTCAACATGTATGATGCATTGCCATGTGGATGTGAATATTATGCAGAAGTTGTGACATTTTAAGGATTCTGTATAATTATTGTGAGTAAAATATTTTATCTACACTTTACGCGTTCATATTTCCAATTTTATTATTTCAAATATGTTATCTCGTGGTAATTTCGTGAGGTGTTAAATACAGTTTTTGGGATAATCGATGTGAGTGAAATATATTGTATATTCTTAATGGTTTTTTATTTCCTATTTAAATATTTCCAAATTTTAATATTTCCAATTGTTGTCTGGTAATAATTCAGTGTACCTGGATGATTCTACTGATCTTAGCATTATGCCAGTAGAATTATGAAACACTGAATTATTATTTAAAACACATGTGGGTGCATCCAGGCTGATGAGTACATGTGCATGTGTTTTTTCATATCCAATTCATATTTAATTCTCATGTGGTCCAATTTTCCATTGTATATGGTTCATATTTTATTTATTAATCCATTTGTATTTACTTAATTGCAACTCCAATTTATAATTTTTTTTCCCCTTTTTCTCTATTTCTTTTTTCTTTTTTCAACATTCTTTAGGTATGAGTATAATTTGGCCAATTACCATTGAAGCACAAGCTATGGTAATATTATGTTTGCACATGTGAATTATTAGCTATGTGGTATTCTGTATACACAATATCATTAATTATCTCTTTGGAGATTTAAGTAGAATGATAATAGAACTTGATATGTTTTTTGAAATTCATAGATATTATAATTATATATATATATGAATATATAAATAAATAGATATATATTATGATTTAAAAATTTTAGAATATGTTAGAATGTAGAAATAATGTTAGAAATCGGGAGATTTTCAGGGTATTTCAATATTAATTGCATTCCTTAGTTGCAATAAGTTTTGTTGAAACCGGTTGAAACACATTACTGGATTTTGATACAGTTTACAAACCATTTTCCTCTCTTTAAATACAAAGAGATATGAATGAAATTCATATTTCTAATATAAAGGTCTTTCTATTTATCTGGCATAGTCTGTCAAAATCACAATACAAGTTTATATTTTACTTACTCAAACCTAAGCCCTTTTGTTACTCAAACCTAAAGGGCTCTAGTTTGCACCTGTTGTCTATACCCACTCCACGCCTAGAGAAAATAAATAAGTACAGGACAAAACCATGAGGATATCCCTGAGTAAAATGTTATATTTTAATGTTAGTAGACTAATCTCAACCATCTTATCTAATCTCAACCCAATTACTATCTTTCTAGATTTATGGAAATAAACACTTTCTACTTGTGAAGTAGAATCTATTTGATTTGATATTGTGTTGTGTGTAATACAACTTTAAAATATGTAAAAAAAAAGTAGCTTGATTAACTCATATTTACATGTACATATTTGATACTCTTCCATAAGTTGAAATTATTAAATTCATCTTAAAGTAATATAACAATTTTATAAAGTTATATAAACGAGTTTTGTTCAGTACTAAGGAAAAAAAAGAGTATTTTTATTAATTGAAGTACTTAATTTAGAATTGACGGGGCTAAGAATTTTCTTCTATTTAAAATCCAAGGTATGATAATATTGTTTATGCATTACACATATCAGTTCGATTTGAATAATGTTGCAACGATTCGAATGGGGCCCCTTAATTTATCTTTGTCCAGGGCACCCATTAGTCATGATCGAAGCCTGTGTATAATAAAATGAAGATTTTTGAAAATATTTCTCAGTAATTTATTAAAGCTCTTCTCAAATCGAAAAGAGCTAATTAATGAATTCAAGTTTTTTCAGAAAAGCATAAAATTAGCAGGTGTTCTTATTCAGAATATGTGTAATTGAATAGCGTTTTCCCTTTTTGAAAAATAAACAAGAACGAAAAATCATGCGTCAAGCATAGATTATGTAACACTTTCCAACGCTTCCAAAATAATTTTACGAATCATACTCTTTTATAAGCTAAAAGATAACATCTAAGTAATCCGAATACTTTATTCAGCCCTGTATAGGATCTATAGATTTGTATATATACTACATAGGATGCTAAATTTTAGTTCAGTTAGGAAACACGTAGCACAGTTTAAAATTCTCCGTCTGGAGTTAAATAATACGGAAATGTGTTCCCGAACTTTTGTACTTCCCTGTATAGGATCTACAGAATTTATACACACCACGTAATATACAAAAAGCGATTTAAAATTAAAATCGCATTCAGTAACTTAAAACGCACTTCCAGGAATTATTGTTAACATACAGTAGAGAATTCTTTTGTGTGTCCCTGTAAATGAACGATAACTGCTATACACACAATATTCTGTAGTAAGTCTCTTGTAATGAACCTTATATAAATTTCAATGCGTTTAAAATAGTGAAACATTATTTAAATAAACCGCAGACGATTTTTCTCCATAGACGTAATGTAACGGAATTCTTTTGACTGTCCCTGTAAAGTAAGTATAAGTGCTATGCACACCCTATTCCATATTAAGCTTCTTCTAATGCACCTTAGTGATATATATAAATTTCAATGCGTTTAAAGTATTGAAACATTATTTAAATAAACCGCAAATGATTTTTCCCCATAGACCGCAATGTAACGGAATTCTTTTGAGTGTCCCTGTAAAAAAACTATAAGTGCTACACACTTCCGTTGAAATAGGGAACATGCTATAGATAACGATTATAACATATAAAATTTGCAGGGCAATCCGAGCATATTTACGGGAGTTAGAGCACGGACAGACGGCAGACGGCAGACGGCCAGCCGGCCAGACGGCAGACGGCCAGACGGCCAGACGGCAGACGGCCAGACAAACCGAAGTCATAAACACTTTTCAACTAGGTTGGAAAGTGTTAAAAAGATCTTTCAGAAAATATTGTCGAAATTGGCGTTTTGAATCAAATTTCCGGACACGATAGCACGGTAAAGGAAGGAGAAAAATCTGTCATCATGTGACAATAATCACTTATATCTCGATAAACAATTTATTTAACAAAAAATGGAAAACACTACTCGATTCCAAATCTCTTCAAATGTCAAACCTGCTAATGTCATGCTTTTACAGTTAAAAATAAGACGAAAATATTTCAGACAGTTTCATATTGTTGAGCTGGGAATTTGAAAAAGATTTAAAGCATATTTCCACTGATTACGCAGAAGTTAATTATCCCTGTAACTATTTATACATTACAAATTACTGTTTAAAAGAAAAAAGCATTTATACATCAGACAAGTCAAATGGAAAAAATTACGTCATTTTTGCTTTCTAGTAAAATTAGCCACTTAATAGAATAAAATTGATTTTTAGATAAATATTTATTTATAAATAATAAATATATAGTATATGAATAAATATATTTAAATAACAGATTGAGCGCTTTATTTTTAACACTTTCCAACTTAGTTGAAAAGTGTTTATGACATCGGTTTGTCTGCCGTCTGGCCGGATGGCCGTCTGTCTGTGCTCTAACTCCCGTAAATATGCTCGGATTGCTCTGCAATTTTTATATGTTATTGTCGTTATCTATAACATGTTCCCTATTTCAACGGAAGTGTGTAGCACTTATAGTTTTCTTACAGGGACACTCAAAATAATTCCGTTACATTACGTCTATGGAGAAAAATCGTCTGCGGTTTATTTAAATAATGTTTCACTATTTTAAACACATTGAAATTTATATATATCACTAAGGTGTATTACAAGAGGCTTACTACAGGATATTGTATCGCAGTCATCGGTCATTTAGATGGACACACAAAAGAATTCTCTACTGTCTGTTAACAATAATTCCTGGACGTGCGTTTTAATTTACTGAACGCGATTTTAAATTTAACGCACTTTTTGTCTATTACGTGGTGTGTATAAATTCTGTAGATCATATACAAGGCAGCACAAAAGTTCGCGAACACATTTCCGTTTATTGACAGAAACTCCAGAAGGAGAATTTTAAACTGTACTAAGCGTTTTCTAACTGAACTAAAATTTAGCATCCTATGTAGTATGTATACAAATGTATAGATCATATACAGGGCTGAATAAAAGTATTCGGATATTTTTCCGAATATTGTATAGGTTGAAAATTTCTGAATTTTTTTAAAAAAAAGTATGGTATACGTTTTCCAAATTCTTTACTTAGATGTTATCTTTCAGCTTATTAAACGGTATGATTTGTAAAATTATTTTGGAAGCGTTGGAAAGTGTTACATAATCTATGCTTGATGCATGATTTTTCGTTCTTGTTATTTTATTTTTTTATTTTTTTCAGACTCCGCGGAATGCTGTAACCAAAGGACAAAGAAAAATCATGCGGCCGGTCCAGGGAAGATTTTTAATTCAGTTGAAAAATATATTTTAACTATTACCACCTATAGGCAGTATGGTATTCGAATTTATTTATGCAGCCATTATGTTTTTATGTAGAACTCCATGGTATGCTAAAACTTAACTCAACGATAAAATTAAAAGTACATAACACAGTTTAAAATTGACTTCCAACAATTTTCGACTGTAATGCATTCGAATTGTTTTGTGCAGTCCTGCATATGATCTTTAGATATTAATGTATTTCACAGAATATGATAACATTTATTTCAACAGTAACACTTATAGCATAACTAAAATTGCACTTACATCAATCACCTGGGCTTTACAAACTTGATAAAATCTGGTAGCCAGAAAAAAAAATTTATCCCCCCCCCCCTCCGCTTCCCTTTCATCGATTTAAAAACAAAAAAACATGAGAGTTTTTTTATGAATTAATTGAGAAAAAATAATAACAAGCATAGTTTACAATTATTAGTTACGTAGTTTAGAATAGTACATAATTTAGAAAGAAAACATAAACTATGTTTTCTAATGAAACTTATAAAACTTTTAATCACTTATATTATGTTGACAACTTATATAAAGACATAAATCAGATTTGAAACGTAAAAAAAAAAAAAAAAAAAAACTCGAGCATTTTTTAGCATATTATCCAATTTTAGATGCCTCAGAGATTGAATTGACACTATTGCTTAGTGTTTTATTGAAATATCTTCTCTCCCTCACATTCCAATCACGTGACACATACTAGTTGGCTATAGCTGAAAAGAATTGTGTTTTCTGTGCACGAATTGGAAAATGTCTTTTAAATTTAGTTCTTCCATTAAAAGTACGAGAGAAGAGGAAGATCACTGCTTGTCGCGCACGAGTAGGAGTAGTGGAGAGAAAAAATGCCATCTGTGCATGTCAATTTTTTTTACAGAAATCACCCCGAAAGATCCAATCATTTTGATCACCAGATCAAAAAACTTGGTAGCCAGTGGCGACCTGGCGACCGCATTTGTTAAGCTCTGCCAATCATCATTCATAAACGGCAATGTGCCTCATTTCTCTGGGAGAAGGCTTCTATATGAATTTATTATATTCTACAAACATTCCTTAGAATATAATCAATATATTTCAGCTGGAAAATAAATAACACAGTTCGAAATGCACTTTTAAGACATTCACGTCTATAGATGGCTATTTAAACTACGTAATATACTAAAAATTAGTTGAGCTTCAAACATCATCCTCAAAAATCGAAAATAATTTTATCCTAATGTTTGATGGTGCAGAAAATTTATTTCAGTAAGAAAATTTTTATTATTACTATTATTATTAGCAATAAAAAATATCAATTAAAATTTTGGAGTTTCAGTTAGTGCTGCACTCAAACAATATTTGAAAGCCCTTGTTTTAATTTTTATTCTTTTTTTTTTCGATATTGCGGACATTGTTTTAAAAAGTTGCGCTTTCAGAATTATCGATCGACTTCAAATTACTCGTACAGTAATGTATCTAAATTTCTTATTTTTGAAAAAAAAACTATTAAACGATTGCGGAAAAGTGGAAAATATGCAATTAAGGCTAAAAAGGATTAAAAATCGAAGGGAATTTTTCATTTTTCCATAAATGTATTACATTTTAAGTTATAAGTGATCATACACACTGACTTCTGTTGATCAGTATTATCCAGAAATTTAATCCTAATAGCCAAATTTCACAGATTTTATGAAACTTACTTTACTTTTATCAAAAACTGGAAACCACTATTCGATTTTAGTTTGTGAATGGCAATACCTGAAGATATTTCAGTTTAAGATTGCAAATCAATTGAGCAATAGCCAGAAAGGGCCAATTTGGGGGGCTGTACATATATAACGTTATTAACATTTTGCTAATTTCAAGGGGCATAAAATCTCGGCCAAATTCGTTAATGGGCAAAATCGAACCAAGGGGGGGGGATGGGGGGGCTTTTTGTGAAAACAGAAAAAAACCCATAATTTCTTAATTATGATACGTATCGAATCCGTTTGAAGTTATTATTACTTCTAGGAGAAGAGCCGAAAAATTATGTATGACAGATTTTTGATATAATTAAAAAGGGCCTTAAGGGGGGGGGGAGGGGGTTTTAGAAGAAAAAAATTCATAACTTCGGCAATTCCCAAGATTTCAAATCCGCTTAAATTTATTATACACCCCCTTAATATTATCTAAAACTTTTATATTGAGAAGTTTTTTATAGGACCAACTCTTATAGCAAAAAAAAAAAAAATCCCTGCTGGCTCCGCCTGCAAACAAACAAATTAGGTTTCGAAGTAGGTGGTTCCAACTGCCGCATCTTCGCAAAAAGGTTATTTCTTCCGCAATTCCCGACAAACAGGCGCCCCACGGTCTGCGTCTTCGAAATCTACCTGTGCCTGTAGGCCGAGCCGTCAGGGAATTTTTTTAAATGGGAGACGTTTTTAGTGAAAAATGTTGACTATGTTTATTAAATAATGTCTGAATGAAAATTGGTAAAATAGACAATACATAGTAAATTTACAGACATTAACAAATGAACACCTATTTATAATGTCATATATTTACTATTCTCTATTACTCATATTGATACTCGCTTTGTATTATTCTCAAACATTTGAGAAATCCGTTTAACTTCAAATATGACCTCAGATTAATTTTCTTTTTAATTTTCTAATGACGTGATATTAATCTGCTTTCTGTATATACACATACTTATACTCATTGTATTATTGAGAAATCTTTGAAAATTTCGATTTTATTACCTATATGACGCCATAATCTTTCTTTTTTTTCTATTATGGAAACTTTTTATTTCATTTTCATTTTTCACGTGGAAATCTTTCAATAGAGAATTAATTATTGTAGAAAGAATTTTATTGTGTATTTTTAATTGTTGGCAACTGTTATAACGAAAAGTGTTTAAATTTAATAGGAAAAGGCTGTTAGAATTTTTTTTTTTTATCTCTATTTATTAAAATAATACGATTTTTCCAAATTTTAATATTTTGAGATTCATAGCAGATATTCAGTTATGTATACACAAAGTTTCAACTCTGTAAGTTATATAGTTTTTGAGAATGGCTCTGTGACGGACAGACAATGGAGCGGGAGTAATAGGGTTTCGTGAAATGAACGAAACCCTAATAAAAATGAAAGTCAAAGAAAACACAAATAGTTAACTGCCTGATGAACAGGAAAAAAATACATATACTAATTTTTTAGTATACATCTTTTTTTTTTTTTTTTTTTTTTTTTTTTACCACATGCGCCTTGTGCGTATAGGCATTCTTTCTTACACGAAATCTTGAAAAAAAAAAGAAATATAGCAAAAAAAAAAAGATCAAATTTATTGGCAAAGTTATTTTTCTTTTTACTTGATCTGAAAATTTGAAGATATGTAATATGTTGCTATGTATCTTATAATTTCATTAAACATAAGTAAAACAATTAAGAATAACCGAGTGAGGAATAATTTTGTGTAATGCATGACTCGTGTAATTACACAAAGGATTACTATTCCAAAATTTTCTTTAATTGATATTTTCTCTGACGAAATTTAAATTGAAACTATTTATATTCTGCATCTTGGAATAAAATAAAAGTATTTTTTTCTCATCTTTCAATATGGAAATAACAACAGTTAAACGAAAAGTTATTTTAAGTGCAGTGAATTGTTTTCGCACTTTTCCTCCGTTAACACTTATCTGCTATAACAATTGTTTTTAACAATTTTTGCTTGATAGACGCCCGTACGCTGAAACCGAGTGTATATTAATTGGCATATCATGAAAAATTCTTTCACATCCGATTTCTATTTCGTCCTGAAGAAAGCATAGATCACTTCAGAAGAAGACTTCAGAATACGGTACAATCAATAAAAAGTTTCGCATCTGGTATCACCAAAGAAACCAGTCATAGGAAACTAACGAACACAAATAAATAACTTGAAACCGCTCCGAAATAGTAATTTGTTTTCTTAGAAACGCCTAAACTATTGACTATAGCAGTACTGAAAAATTGAACACAAACACATCTGGGCTTCTCATTACTTCTTATTTCCACCAGTTCTTTTTGTGATACGACTTGTAGAATTTTCAGGGATTTATCAGTTATCTATATATTTTAATTACATGACACATAAGTATTTTCAACTTGTAAATCAGAAGTTGTTTAAAACGCTGAAAGAGATACCGTTTATAAAGAGTTTTTAGATATTCGCAATTTCGGATGCTAAGAAATTATCTACTTTTAAAATTTTCTTTGAAAGGTAAAATTTACACCAAGTTTACATAGCAATATCTTGTAAAAAATTAGAGTCTTGGTATTATAACTTGCATTATCATTCAGGAATTGTGGAATACCCAGCTCATTTGAATTAAGACGCCAGTTTATGTGTGCATTTGTGGGAAGGGGGGGGGGGTTGCTAATTTTGACGCCAAAACATACCTAAAGCTGTTGGTGTGAGGTTATCTTAAAATAGGTTTGGCCGTCTGCGCCTCTTATGCCTTAATGAGATTATTATCACTACATAGTATAAAACAAAGTCGCTTTTTCTGTCCCTATATCCCTATGTACGCTTAAATCTTTAAAACTACGCAACGGATTTTGATGCGGTTTTTTTTTAATAGATAGAGTGATTCAAGAGGAAGGTTTAATGTATAATAACATCCATTAAACAGTGGAGGAATACTGTTATTTTTGAGGTTTTTAATGTGATGTCGTAAATAATTTCATTTTTTACATTTGTTATTTTGGCCGAAAAGGTTACCATTGCTATTTTTTTGGCGATCATTATTGTTGCAGAAAGAAATGAAAAGGCCATACATCTCCAAAAATAAAAGAAAAACTGTGTTAAATTAATTAAAAAAAAAAAAAGAAAAAGAAAGAAAAAAGAGTTTTGATGAGAGAATATTATAAAACGAAAATATTTAATTTAAACATGATTGGGAATGTTCGCAATGCTTAAAAAATTATTCAAGGGGCAAGATTGTTATCGAAACAATATTTCGCGATTTATCTTTTGTTTTTGGCGATTTTGATTTTACTTTTGATCCTAAACAATTTGATTTTAAGCCAAAAGGTGTCTTTTTTTTTTTTTTTTTTTTTTTTTTTTTGATGCAGAAAGAATTGAAATGGCTATACAGCTGGAAAAATAAAAGGAAAAGCTGTTATTAATTTCATTAAAAAAAAAAAAGAAAGAAAAGAAAAACAGTTTTGATGAGAGATTTTAAGCCAATAGGTGCTTTTTTTTTTTCAAGTGTACGATCACTGGCGCCCGGCTAACCGAAAAGTACCTTTTTTTAAATTCAAATGCAAACTATATTAATGGCAATATACTTCTATTTACTCCTACATATATGAAATTTCGTTCCGGCTGCTTATAACTCGAGTTCTGCTGAATGGATTTTCGTAGAGCTTAAACTGTATAAGATAATTTTTCAGGGAAGGTTTTATTGTATAACATACCGTTCTGCGTAGCTTAGTTATATAATTATTCTGGGAAGTTCTATAATCAGATCAATCCGTTTATGAAATATTAGTCTTTTTAAAAGATTTTGCCGAATGGATTTCGATGAAACCTACACTGTTAGATAACTTTCTAGGGAAAGTTTTATTATATAACATATCATTCTACGTTGCTTAGTTCTAGAATTATAGGAGGAAATTCGAAAATCAGGTGATATTTTTTTTATCAAATATTAGCTTTTTCAGTATTTGATTCGGATTATGAAAGATTAGCCTTCTGAAAAAGTTCTACTGGACGGATTTTGATGAGAATTGTATTGTTAGTCAGATGCTATTTCAGGAATGGTTTTAATTTACTACATATTGTTCTACGCTGCTTAGTCAAACAGTTGTGTGAAGGTTATACAGTCAGGAGAACCCGATTCCGAAAGATTAGCCTTTTTGAAAGTTTTTACTGGGCGTATTTTTTGCGATTTGCATTGTTAAGTAGATAATTTGTAAGGATGGTTTTAGTATATTTTATATTGTTCTGTTTTAGAATTACGTGGAAAAGTTCTATAATCAGATGAACCCGATTATAAAAGATTAGCCTTTATAAAAACTTCTACTGAATGGATTTTGTTAATTAGTTTGCATTGTTAGTTCGATAATTTTTAGTGATGGTTTTAGTATATTGCATATAGTTTTATCATTCTTTAGCAAACCTTAACTGTAAATGACCAAATAAAAGAGTTGGTCCTTAACAGCTAAAATTTTGACTGCACATTAGAAAATATAATAGCGCAATCACGTCATTTTTCAGTAATGTGGAAGGATATTCCAGGTAAATATACAGATTGCTTTCAAATACAAGGTCAAATTAAACGATATATTTTGTGTGCTTCAAGGTTCATTTGTAGAAACTGACCAGCGCAGCGGGCGTAGCTTGCTAGTTAAATATAAATTATCATGCTAAAAACATGTAAAAAAATGAAAAGAAAAGAAAGAAAGAACAAAGAAAAAAAACATGTATGTATGTTGTTTCTTTTACGCCGAAGAAGGAATATTAAGTTTAGATGTCTTTTATTTTATTTTATTTTTTATTTATTTATTTATTTATTTATTTATTTGCTATAAGGGTTGGTCCTATAAAAAACTTGTCAATATAAAAGTTTTAGATAATATTAAGAGGATTTATAATAAATTCAAGCGGTTTTGATATCTTGTGAATTGACGAAGTTATGAATTTTTTTTTCTTCTTAAACCCCTCTTGGGGCCATTTTTAATGCTATCAAAAATCTGTCATACATACATTTTCGGCCCTTTTCCTAGAAGTAATAATAACTTTAAACAGATTCGATACGTATCATAATTAAGAAATTATGGGTTTTTTTCTGTTTTCACAAAAAGCTACCCATTTCCCCTTCCTGGTTCGATTTTGCCCATTAACGAACTTGACCGAGATTTTATGCCCCTTGATTTTATGTACCAGTTTGGAAGAGATTTGTGCAGAATTATTGCAGTTATCGTGTCCATAAAAAAGTGACATAGATAGATAGATAAAGTTTTGAACGGGTGGGGGGGGGGTTCTGGGAGTCATGATTGGCGTAGATCTGCAAAAAATTTTCAAAAATTCCAACTTAGGGGAGAATGTAATAGGTAGTATTTCTTACGAAATCTACCTAATTAGTTGCCTCAAAAAAACTGCAAGTTTTTCGCCAGTATCAATGGGTTTTTGTGCATTGTATCCCTACGAAAAAATGTATTTTTTTATTAAATTGTTGGCGATTTAAATGGTAATAATTTTTAAATCTGGCATTGCTGTATTTTTTAGTTGCGGTAAATTGCCCGAAACTTTTTCGATCTTCCATGTAATTACTCTCTTAAATGATTTATTTTTTTATCCAAGATGTACCAATAAGCACGCAGCACTTTCAGAATCAGAATCCGATTATGATTCTGAAATGGATGCGTGCTTATTAGTATTATATCTTGAATAAAAAAATAAATGATTTTAGGATAGTAATTACATGGATGATCGAAAAAGTTTCGGGCAATTTACCGCAACTAAAAAATACAGCAATGCCAGATTTAAAAATTATTACCATTTAAATCGCCAACAATTTAATAAAAAAATAAATTTTTTCGTAGGGATACAATGCACAAAAACCTATTGATACTGACGAAAACTTTCAGTTTTTTTTTTTTTTTTTTTTTTTTTTTTTTTTTTTTTTTTGAGGTAACCAATTTTATATTCGATATATCAATTTGTTTTAAAGACTCGTTTTATTCTACCCTTTAACGTTATTTTATTGAAGCTCATTACTTCACATAACCTCATTCAAATTTCTGTGAATTGTTACTTTCAACAGAATTTTTAATTCTAAAATTATACGCAATAAATCTTTTTTTTAGTTGCTTCCTATCCTTATAGATTTCACTACCATAGTGTGCTTCAGAACCAAAAGCTTTGATAAATAAAAAGCTTTTATAAAAAGTTTGATAAATTAATAATTTATGGTTTATTCTTTTAACATTTCATCCTCATTGTAGCCATCGTCTTCAGCCATTGAATGCTTCCGTTTATGGGCCTTTTAAGGGAAAGCTGAGATGAGTCCAATATGATTGGATAACAAATAATTCTGGAGATCATATTACAATTTACAATCTCTCAGCTTTTGCCAAGAAGGCATTTTTTTCAGCTTTTAGTCTTTAACATTGAATAAAGGGAGGGAAATATTTATGTCCCATTCATCCCTGCTGTGTGGATGATTGGGACATAGAGGAATTGTTTTTTAATTTCATAATACATTTCTGTATAATAATAATCTTGAATAAATATTGTGCATAAGATGTAGTCAAACACAAAATGTATGAAATGTGATATATAATATTGATAATAACTTAAATAAAATATTTAAAATAAACGTTTTTGTGAAAATGTCAAATTCATCCCCCATCTCCCCTATATATTGAAAAGCATTGAAGAAAAGAAAAGGGGGATCGGAACGGAACCCTGTTTTTAAGGTGATTTCTCTAATGACCTGCTCAACAACGAGAAACTGTCTGACAAATTTTCTGACCCATTTTTTAAATGTATTGGCATAAAATTGGAAGGCCTGACTGTCGAAGCGATTTGGAATTAAAATGAGATTTTCTTTTTTGATAAACAAATTACTTATCGAGTTAAAATTATTTGTGTCGCGTGACGACACGTTTTTCCCCTTTCTCGTGCTGTGGCGTCGGAAATTTGGTTCAAAACGCCAGCATTGACAGTATTTTCTGAAAGATCTTCTACTTTTACCAAAAAATGGAAATATTCTTTCAATTACAAAGTTTTTGAATAATAACACTTTCCAGTTTTATGCGTTTCTGAACAAAAATGAATTTAGAAATGTGTCAGAGAGTGGCTTTTTTTAGATTTGAGAAGAGCCTGAAGGGATAGTTTTCGTCTAATAGAGAGTTTAAGAGAAAAAAAAAAGCAACCCCAGGAGAAAAAAAATCATGAATGATAATATATTTAAATTTTAAAAGCGGGAGAAAGAAAATAAATAAATAAAATGTTATTAAAAATCCGATTTTTAAATCTTTTACATGTGGTATAATATTCAACTAGAAATCCTTTTTAAATAAATATATGACGAAGCAGTAACATTTTGAAGATAAAAATAACAGACACACACAAAGAAGGAAAACAGAACTTTATTAAATGCATTTCAGGATTTCATCAACTAGGTGAAACAGTTTACACGTGTTTATAAAAACTTTTATGAAATATTGTTCTAATGCACATAGACTTAATAGGAAAAATTCAAAACTGATGTTGTTACTAAATTACATGGAAATTTCAGATAGTATTAATATTTAGTTGCAAAATATTTGAAAATATATTTCTTTTCTTATACATATTATAATTGATCCCCCAAATTTATAATTGATTTGCTACCCGATACCGATCTTTTTCTGAAAATTGTGTGCCAAAAATTGGCTTATAAGATATCAACTTGATAATATACTTTCAAAAGACACGATGTCCTTATAGGAGAGAGAGAAACATTGTTCGATTTCTTGTTATTTGAATAATAAAACTATTTACGTTTTTTTTTTTTTTTTTTTTTTTCTTTTTTTTTTATTGTTTTGTTATGCCAGTGTTTTTGGTTTTAGTACGTATTTACCTAACATATTTTTTTCTGAAAACAAAGAACTTCTAAGATGCGAGCAAAAGTTTCTTTGAAATCCCTCACAATTAGACACAAAAATTCTTTGTAAAACTGCAACTATATATGAATAAAGATGCTAATGCTCAGTACAAGTATGAAATTATTCACAAATATCAGTAGATTAAATGCAATTAAAATTACAGATATGAATAAGTGTAAATATATCTTCTTTTTTCTTTTTTTTTGTTAATATAAGTAAAAACAGGGTCGCTATCATACAGATTCTAGCAATAACACATACGAAAGCATTATATATCATAAAATTACTATTATTATTATTATATTATTATTATTATTATTATTATTATTATTATTACTTTGCTTTTCACAATCATGCTGCTCAAATGACAAATTAAATCTTGAAAATCCAATTTTTTACCCCCCTATCTCACATAGGCATGTCACATGGACATATGATTAGAATTAGTACACTTAGTAAATTAGTATATTTGTGAATACTGTATGACAAATATAGTTAAAACAATACTTTTATTAGACGATACTTAGATATCTCATAAAATATATTAAAATGTCTTTTGTGTTTTTCGAATAAAGTAGAAAAGAAAAGTATACTAATAAAATTGCAACTACTTCTAATTTTTGAACACTAAATTATGAAGGATTCTGGACAAATGCCACACTTGCCCATAGATAAATCGTATAATCTTTTCAACTATATTGGAATACAAATTAATTATTTTCTGATAGATTTCTGAATTCAGTTTCGTTCATAAACCCATGGAACAGATAGCACTGGCAGATGCTCTTATTTAGAAACTATAAAGTCGAACAGTTTTTTCCATTTTTCGAAAAAGGTCTTTTAGAAAATGTTGTGAAAGTTCTCTTTTTGAACAGACTTTCTGCACGCGACAGCCCGATAAATGTCATCATGGGGAAAAACTCACTTATAACTCAGACTTCATTTGTCAAAAAATGAAAAAAAAATGAAAAATTCATGCTTTTAAAGTCTCTAGTTGTCAGCCGAGAATTTTTTTTTTTTTTTTACAGTTACCATAACCATTTAATTTAGATCCTAAATTTTCTTTCAAATCACCTTTTGGAAAAACATTTTCATTTCGTACGTTGCATTTTTTTTTTTTGACCAAATCTCCAAATTTTGACTCATTATATTTTCTGTTGCTCCCCTTTAACTCTGCTCCCTCCTCCTTTGTAAAGGTGAAAAAAAAAGAATTAAAAATGTCATTTATTTGTCTTTAATTTAATGTTCATCGCCCACCCCCCACAACGAATACCCTCGGTCAAAGTTCCCATAAATATAAAAAAGTTGCTGTATGTAGTGTTTTGATAGAAACTATATAGATTGTATTTTTTATTTAACCCTGCCCCCTTCCAGGGATCCCATAATGAATAGCCGACGTCTCCGGTCAGCGAATATTTATGCAGTACACAACTCCTATTTATTTGTATGCTTTAGTATAAAGATATGTATAATATAATGCTTTTAATGTTAGACATATTCACAGATACACGTGCTTTACTTGAAAAAATATAGAATCGGTTTTCTATAGCTGAACATATATATATCTCAATAAATAATATAAGCTCAATTTTATGTTAAATGCAGTAATGTATAAATGTATTATCTTTATTCTTACCGTTGACCTTTTTACTGATATTTACCGTGGTGATTTTTTCCGGGGGTGATTTTCACCGATGGTGCTTTTTTCCGGGGGTGATTTTTTACGGGGTGATTTTTACCGGATTGATTTTTCCGGGATTCCCCTCCTATACCCATGCTCCCCAAATCCGACACGCAAGAGTCAAAACCCAATCCGAAACCGATAAATAACATATCTCAATTTTATGTTCAATAAAGTAATGTATTATCTTTATTTTGACGATTGACCTTTTTACCGTTGACCTTTTTACCTGTTGACGTTTTTACCGTTGACCTTTTTACCTGTTGACGTTTTTACCGTTGACGTTCTTACCGTTGACGTTTTTACCGTTGACGTTTTTGCCGTTGACGTTTTTACCTAAACATTTGCATTGAGTTTGAGTCCTCTCTAGACATTATTAACGTACTAGCTGGCTTCGCCCGCTAGCGGGCCCCTAATTTACATCGGTGCCTCGAATTGTAGAAAATCTCGAATCTTGTAAAACCTCGAACCGGACGGCCCTCCGACCCGGGTCCTCGCTGCCTTCGGAACCGTATACCGGTCGTGCTACACACCCACCGGATAATCCCTTAATTTGCACATTGAATAGTTCAAACCTCTAACCGAACGAACCTCCGACCCTTTCAAATTCCTGATAAATCCATTATAATAACATGGACTAAATCTCATGTGGGTGACACTGGCAACGAGAGAGCTGATCTCTTAGCAAAGCAAGCCATCTGACAAGACCAATATCAATCAAGAAAAGATCTGTTTTTCCCCATTTTAATAGCAAAATTGTATTTTAAAAAGAAAACCATCTCTGACTGGCAAGCCATTTGGGACTCATGTAATAATGGCAGAGATACCTATAAAATTATAAATAAAGTTCATCCAAATTATCTCTGCAAACAGCCAACACTGCCGTATTATCTGAGTAACTATGGCAGTTTCCCACAATACTTACATAAAATAAGAAAAAGAGCCTCACCTAGATGTCCATGCGATAAAGCAGAAGGAGATGCAGTTCACTACATATTCGGATGCTGCCCTCTTATGATCCATCACTTCCCTTTTGATAAGAACGAAACTCTCAGATATAACCTTCGTAATATCATTTTCAATCCTTCAAACTCTCAAAAGTTAAAAGAGAATTATAATATTCTCAATAAAAATTTCTCTTTCATTACGAAAGAATTTTAAAAAATTTGACTGAACTGACCATTGACTTTCTGAACTAAAATACCATAAATTTAGGACATCATGAACTTATAGTACTTCGAAAATATTTTATATTTAACTTTCAATTTACAAAAAATTGTCACTTTTTACATTATTTATAACCTTTTATATGTTATTATTGTTATGTAATTATATTTATTGTTTCAAATCTAATAAACTGGCGCCTCCTGCGGTGGGGGTTGGATCGGATGGGTGCTATCGGTGTCGGGTAGCGTTTATTTTTCCCCTCGTGGACTTATTGTTCCTATACCTCACGGGTGGCTGTCCACGAGTGGGTGATTTCGGTCACTTGCTCACTAATCTTATGCATTGAAATGTATTTATTTCAATAAATTGATTTATCTTTTGTGCCACGCTATGAAAAATCATAAGTAAAATTTATGTAAATGATTATTTTGCGTCATAGTATCCAAACAAAGGGTGATGTATTTAAGTGGATAATATGACGCAAAATAATCATTTACATAAATTTTACTTATGATTTTGCATAGCGTGGCACAAAAGATAAATCAATTTATTGAAATAAATACATTTCAATGCATAAGATACGCTCAGTGAAAGTAATATATTTCACAGTGTATTGGAAAATTATAAGCATTTTTTGTATGTGTAAATATACTTTAGAAGACAAACCAAAAATAATTTAAATTTAATTTTAAAACAATACTATTAAATTCATGTGAAGGTGTCACTCGAATTTTGATATCATTTCTTTTAAAACCCATATTTTGAATTCAGGAAAGATGTGAATGAAAAAGCATCAGCGAATAAATTTTATATATTTTTTCATGTCAAAAATAATAATTGCATCTGTGAATGTAAATTAAAAAAAAAAAAGAAAATGATGATATATTTTTTTAATTATTAACATAGCGTCACTCAAATTTGATATCATTGCTTTTAAGACCCATATTTAAAATTCTTAGAGCCAAAAGAAACTGCTGCGTCACAACTTTTAACCCGTTAAGGTTTTTTGTACTGATATCATTACTTTTTCGTGGTTATTGATGAAAATGTCAATTAGTCGAAACCAAGCATACGGTATAAATTAATCATTAGAATAAAATTTTAAAGAAATGCTAAAAAAGAACCCTAGGGCCCCAATAAAAATATGAGGGTGGTGGCCCAGGGAGAGCAGTCCAAGACTCAACTTTAAAGTTATGCAGCGAGAGAGTGATTGTTTATATGAGTCTTTAAAGCGACACGTCAGAAACAAACACCCGGAAAAAATGAACCTTTTGGCTCCAGCATTAAGAAGCAATAAGCTATATAAATGTGATTGTCATAAAATGCTTATGATGTCATATAATAAATGGAAAGGTTTAAGGGTACTCACCGAAGAAACATTATAAATACTTATTATTTTTTAAGAATTTTTTTAATTCATTATTTTTTCACCTTGTTAACAAACAAGAAAAGTATAATTAAAAAAAATAATTATCTTTGAATAATATCTTTAAAATAATGGTTAATATAAAAATAATATAATATAATATAATAAATAATAATGTAATATAATATAATAATATTATATAATAATATAATATAATAAATAATAATGTAATATAATATAATAATATTATATAATAATATTATAAATAATAATGTAATTAAATTATAAAAATATAATATCTTTAAGTTATTTAATGTAAAGAATATATTGAAAGGTCCTATTTTTCATAATAAGATTCTGAACTAATACTTAATAAAATAAAATTGCCCGAGCCATTTTCGAGATAATTTTCAGGGGTCTTACATTTACCCAAATTTAGTTAAAAATGGACTTCCAGTTCTTAAAATCTACTGCATTTCATATTTCTCTTTGATGTCCTTCTAGGCGTATATATAGAGTGACGGAAATCTTCGGTTTTGGGCGTTCGTTTTTCGGTTTTTACTGCGTCACTCGAGATACTGCCGTCTCTCATGATAATAATAAATAGATAATTTTCAGTAACTAAATTTGTATGGAAATCTTAATCTTATTTTAAAAATACAGCGCTGTGAATTATCTTTTTTCGGTGAAGTAAATGCAATTAAATTCCGGTGATTACGTTTAATAGTAATTGAGTGTAAATCAAATAATTGAGAGATGCTCTTATTCAGAAATTATATAATCGAATGGCATTTTCTATTTTTGGTAAAGACAGGAATTTCTTTGAGAAAATACTGTCAAAGTTGGCGGTTTAAATAGAATTTCTTGTTGCGGCAAAGCGGGAAAGGGGAAAAATGGTCGTCGGGTGACAACAATCGTTTTAACTCAATAAGTAATTTATTTACAATTTCCAATCACCTCCATAGTCAGACATCCCAATTTTATTTCTTTTACGTTTAAAAATGAGTCAGAAAGTTTCATGTTCTTCAGCAAGGAATTTAAGAATCACCTTAAGATATTACTTGTTAGTTTATGAATTTTCCACACCTTATTTTTTAGGTTTCCGTGCAGTTACACGACCACGCAGTTTCTACGCCCGTAATCTAAATGTAAAAAAACAAGAACGAAAAATCATGCGTCGAGCATAGATTATGTAACACTTTCCAAAGCTTCCAAAATAATTTTACAAATCATACTGTTTAATAAGCTGAAAGATAACATCTAAGTAAACAATTTGGAAAACGCACAACATATTTAAAACCATAATTTCAGAAGTTTTCAACCTATACAATATTCGGAAAAATATCCGAATACTTTTATTCAGCCCTGTATATGATCTATACATTTGTATACATACTACATAGGATGCTAAATTTTAGTTCAGTTAGAAAACGCTTAGCACAGTTTAAAATTCTCCTTCTGTAGTTTCTGTCAATAAACGGAAATGTGTTCGCGAACTTTTGTACTTCCCTGTATAGGACTTACAGAATTTATACACACCATGTAATAGACAAAAAGTGAGTTCAATTTAAAATCGTGTTCGGTAACTTAAAACGCACTTCCAGGAATTATTGTTAACAGACAGTAGAGAATTCTTTTGTGTGTCCCTGTAAATGACCGATGACTGCTATACACACACTATTCTGTGGTAAGCCTCTTGTAATGCACCTTAGTGATCTATATAAATTTCAATGCATTTAAAATAGTGAAACATTATTTAAATAAACCGCAAAAGATTTTTCTCCATAGACGTAATGCAACGGAACTCTTTTGACTGTCCCTGTAAAGTAACTACAAGTGCTATGCACACCCTATTCCATATTAAGCTTCTTGTAATGCACCTTAGTGATATATATCAATTACAATGTATTTTAAATTGTGTAACATCATTAAAATAAACCGCAAGTGATTTTTCCCCTTTAGACCGTAATGTAACGGAATTCTTTTGAGTGTCCCTGTCAAAAAATTATAAGTACTGCACAGTTCCGTTTAAATAGGGAACATGCTATAGATAACGACAATGACATATAAAAATTGCAGAGAAATCAGAGCATATTTACGGTACGTAGAGCACGGACAGACGGCCATACGGCAGACAAACCGAAGTCATAAACACTTTTCAACTAGGTTGGAAAGTGTTAAAAAGAAAACAAAAAAGGCTTTTTTAGGTGCGTTCGTAATTATATAAATACGTAGCACCTATAGTCGTCGCTTGGTCCGTCCGTCTGTCTGTCTGTCTGTCTGTCCGCATATAACAAAGCAAAAACTACCCAACCGAATGGTTTGCAATTTAAAATATATTATCTTTGCAGAATTTTGTCGAGACATTTCAAATTTTATTAAAATCGAATCAAAACTTTAGGAGATATTAATAAAAATATTTATTAAGAAATTTGAATTTTTTTTTTTAAATCGGTGCTTTTTTGTTATAGGAGCTTCCGAAGTTTAATCGTCAAGCGACAGAGATACTTATTTTATTACAGAAATTAATCTGCAGACGATATAACTCATTTCACAGAATTTAAAATCAGAAAAGATCTGAATATTTATGTAACTAGCTATTGTACGAACGCACCTCATTTGTCACGTTTGACGTACAATTTCCAACTTGTTTGGTTTAGAAATGGCAAAATGACGAGGAAAAATAATTTGTGGGAAGGGGGGGGGGGGGGTAAGAACAGGGGCGGTTTTACTAGCCATTTCACCCTGAGTGAGATATTTCTACACCTCAGCAATTGATATGTTCTTAAAAAAAAAATATATATATATATATATATATATATATATATATATCAAGTTATCATTAAGTATTTTATTTTGTGTATTTTCCACCCGCTTTGTTTTTCTTGTCCCAGGCAGTCACCTAGCAGAAAGTTGCTTCTTTGGACTTGAAAACAGCAGTAAATATTCTTTAACATTTTTTTTTTCTTTTACTATACAATAAATAAAAAAAACCCTAAGTTTTGTTTGATTAATTATTTTACAAAATGCTACAAAATTCACAGTTTTTTTTTTGAAAGAATTGTAATATATATAAGCATTTGATTATTGTCCAGTCCAATATATGAAATTACATACTTAATTTATTTAGTGTGTTAGTGTGAAGGAAAATAATAATAATGCTACATTTAACATTTTAATGACAAAAACATAATCAAAATTCAAAATTTGCTAATTTTGAATATGGAACTATTAAAACAATATACGGAAAAAAATCTATTCACAATCATGCCTCACAAACAATATCTAATTCTATATCTATACTCTAATTTGTAGCAAGTGGGATATAAACAGCTTTATGCCGTCTGCGTAAACAATGTTTACTTTCTTTATTGCAAAACATTTCCCCGATTTTCCCTAGAATAATTGATATATCATATGAGATTTAATTTTTCTAAATGGGCGAAAAATGTCCAGGCCAAGATTCGAACCAGGAATATCCTGGCCGAAGCCGCCAGTGCTCTATCAACTGAGCCATCCTGAATGAAGCTGGAAGAACTAATTCACTCAGTTAACTTTCTTGATTATAAATCTGGTTTGATATTTATGAATTAGCTCAAAAGAATAAAATCGCAGGTAATGCAAACGTCAGAAAACGCTGGACACGTAATTATACAAGAATCTTTTTTTTTAAATACAATTATTAGAATAGGTAAATAAATCATATGAGATTTAATTTTTCGAACTGGGCGAAAAATGTCCAGGCTAGGATTCGAACCAAGGATATCCTGGCTGAAGCCGCCAATGATCTTGCAATTATGCCATCCTGGAGAAGCTGGAAGGACTAATTCACCCAGTTTACCTTACTAATTATAATTCTGGTCTGATAATTATGATCAGCTTAACAAAATAAAATCGCAGGTAATGGAAACGCCAGAAAACGTTGAACACGTGATTACGCAAGATTATTTCTTTTTAACACAAAAATTTTTGGGGTCGAACATTAAATTTTTGCACCGGGATCGGATTGGAAATTCCTGCCCGTGCAAAACTCTAGTTGCCTATCCTACATGAAATCTAAATCCCCTTTGTTGCGACATAAAAAGGACGTATGGGGCTTATATCATGGGGTCGTAAATCAGGAATTCTCGACGAAATAAAATGTTCTAGTACTGGATTTGTGCCCCCTGATTTAAGTCCCCGTCTTCTGTGACGTGATATCTTCTGTGACGTCATCAAAATGACGTATGGGGATGCATATCATGGGGGTGTTAATCAGGATTTCGTCCAAAGTAAAATGCTCCAGCACTGGATTTGTGCCCCCATTTTTTGTGACGTCAAAATGACGTACGGGGGCTTAAATCAGGGGGACATTAATCAGGCTCTCAATGAAAGGAAAATTCTCTATCACTGGATATGTGCCCCCTTCTGATATGGGGATATATATCATGGGGGCATTAATCAGGATTTCTTGAAAAGTGAAATGATCGAACACCGGATTTGCACCCCCATTTTTTGGGACGCCAAAATGACGTATGGGGGCATAAATCCTGGGGACTTTAATCAGGCTCTCAACGAAACGAAATTTCTCTAGCTTTACATTTGTGTTCCTTTCAGATATGGGGGCATATATCAGGGGGACATTAATCAGGATTTTGTGAAAAGTGAAATGCTCAAGCACTGGATTTATATCCCCTTTTCTCGTGACGTAAAAATGACGTATGGGGGCATATATCATGGGGATGTTAATCAGCGTCCCCGTTCCGTGTGAATGCCGTATACCTCCACGTAAAATCATGAGGAGTCGTCTTGCTAAGAGATTGGTAGCTGGGAGAGAGAAACAGAACTGGGACAGGACTCCCGTCCATTAAAGATAAAATTGAAGATAAACTGACGCATGAGGGCAGGCTTTCAACGCCAAAAACAAATGTAAAATTTTAGGTATTGAAATATACTATAGATAATCCGATTTAAAATGTAAATGTGCTTAGAATAGGGAATGCTAAAGTTTTTTTTTTTTTTTTTTTTTTTTTTATCCTCACATTTCAAGGGTTAAAAAATTTTGTTTGTTAGCAATAACACAAAAATACCTGAAACATGAAAAAAGAATTACTTTTATTTTCTGAATCAATATATATATTTTTTAATTTTGCACAACATTACTCAGAACGAAATATAAGATGCTTTACATAAGGCAGCATATATGTTTGCTTATTTTGTTTAGTTTCTGATGTTTTTTAATGCTCTTTATTTTAAGTATTTTATAAAGCCATCTACATTAACAAGATTAAAACATGAATTACGTTCAAGGAAAAATACTCGAAACTCAATACGTTTTCTTCACTTACATTATCGGAAACAATATATTATGAAATCAAAACAGTGATTAAACAATAAGATCGATACATTTTCAAACTGCATATTCATATGTTTTTGAAAATGCTATATTAAATAATTTTAAAATATTGTATTCAGTATCTTATGTGGGATATAAAAAAGGGAAGTTTTTAAAAATTAACTATTTAAATAAAACCATTAACAAATTTGACACTTTCATCTTAATCATCCATTTACTAAGACTACATCTCTTCCAATAAATGTATTGCATTGAGCTTAGTTTTAAGCTTAGTAGTAATCCATTCGATACTACTGACAAGGTTCATTCTGTTATTAAAAGGCATTAATTTATTAAGGGGTATTGTACCTTTTAAGCGCGACGAAAATCGAGAAAAACTATCAAAGTTTGAATTTGTGTATTTTCAAAACCTTTATATGTATAAACATAAAGTTTTGATTATTATTTAAATAGAATGTGATTTTTAATATAATACTATTACAAACTGACTAATATTTTACTGAATTTGTGCATTGTTGAAATTAAAATAGCTCTTTTTTTTTACTCCGTAAGTCATTGCGCGTATGATATCTTGAGAACGTATGCATGGATATGAAATTTGAGTTATATAATAAGCGCATATGTGTGTTTAAAATGATCTACCTTTAAATATTTACAATGATAAGATTTTTAATTATGACTATTTTAATTCATTAAAAAATGTAAAATGTTGAAATTTTTTACAAAAAAAATTTTTTTTTACATGATTAATGAAATAATTTTGACCTAAGAGTAGATCATTTTTGAAATACATATGTGCTTACTATCTAAATAAAATTTCATAAAAATCCAGTCATACAGTCAACAGTCAAAATTTCATGCTGATACACAAAAAAGTTTTGAAGATACACTAATTCAAAGTTTGAAAGTTTTTGTTGATTTTCGGCGAGTTTAAAAGGTACAAGACCCCTTAAAAGACAAATTAGTTGTTAAGTAAATTCATACATCTCAGAATGATGCCATTATCCCCAGTTACGTTTAAATGTAACAGAAAATAATTACTTATTTCTTCTTTTTTACGAAATATTATTTATAAAAATATAATCAAGCAAGTGTAATACTCTGTACCTATTCTAACATTTTAAAATAAAAAAAATTATCCGTTTCTTTTATGAATATTTTTATATATTGAGATATTTTAAACAATAAACTGCAATTTAATAGTTAAAAAAAAACACTTGCTAAATTTTAGTTATTTTTGTTTTAACACATTAAAAGACAAACCGATAATAACAATTTAAGATTTCATAGTATTTTTCTTCTTCATAAATAAACAAGAAAAGGATATCTTACGTTAGACAGCAGTTATGACAAATATTAATAATTCCAACATTATGGGATACAATACAAGCTCGTTTACAATAAGTTATAAAATATAAAACCACTACAAATAATGCTACATACGAGGGGCAGTCGGAAAATAAGTTCCCCCTGGCGACTTTTTGAAGCTTTTAAAGTGGTATGACAAATGACTCAATGTACTTGGTACTTATGTGGAAAAATGAAATTGTTTTATCTTTAATGTCTCATTACATTTTTTGTCTTTCATACACAGCTCTGTCCACAGTCGCCAGGGTAAACTTATTTTCCGACTGCCCCTCGTATAATGATATTAAAGAACTCAGTTTAAACTTCTTTCTACGCGCTTGTAATAGTAGTTTAGTGTGACTTATACAGCCCCTGACATTTACAGTAACAGTCACTCAAAAATCCTTACGAAAACATGGATCAATGTAGTATAAATTCTTTACTTCCAATATCCATTGAAATAAAATGTGTAAGGATTTATTTAGAAAATAATGTCGAGTTAATTTATTGGGCAACTGATTTCTGCAAACATCATGAAGCTGAAAGGCTTTACAACTTCAAATATGTTGTATATGTTCATTCAAACTAAAACTAAAATAAACTAAAAGTTGAAGTTTTATGTAAATTAAACGTTTTAACACTAAAGTAAGTGGATATTCAGAATTTTTCGATCGTTTATGTCCCTAAAGATAAAACAATTTCTATATATATTTTCTAATAATTATATATGAGAATGTTTTAAATATAATGTTAAAAAATTGTATTTTAGATTACTTACTTTGTATTTATTTTCCGTAAATTGTAAAGTTGTTATAATGAAGGTTTCGCTAAAATATCTTCATTATCGTAATTAGTTTTGAACGAAAGTGTGGGTTCAACTTGGAGTGAGACCCTTATTGACTTTTTACGTCGATGAACATGTTTGGAACCAGAAACTATATTTTGTAAAATATGCCTTGAATTTATGTGGTAGAAGTTTGGTTTCATTTATTATGCAAAATTTCATGTTTAAAGTATCCTTCTTTGACTTAAAACAATCCTGAAGTCTGTAGAGAATATACCCTTATAGTTTCCCCATACAAGCAGATTGTGTTCCTGGTTTCTTATATACAAATTGTCTTGATGTGCATTGTAAACTCTAACAGTTTTGACTATCAATTCAGATACACTCTGTATATATTCTTCACGAATTTTTGCAAAGAAATTATTTGAATTCTAGTTACATTCTCACATATATTTTTTTATACTGCGATAAGCAGAAAATTGAATATTGCATATAAACCTGACGAATTCTTTTAACATTAAATTTTATTGAAAGGACGGAAACATTTTCTACAAAAAATAGCTTTAGTTTTATCATAGTTGACACAATTTTAAGTTTTATAACGTAAATGTAATTAAAACACACTCTTCTATTATTTTGAATGTACTTAATTCCGCCAACGCCCGGAGACACTGTAAGCAGTCGCATCGAAAAACCCATGGCAACTTTTATACACCTAGACATTTTTACTACTATAGCGGTTAACATTTAAAATTTAAGATATAAGAAAGGACTGTTTTGAATACAGCGCATATATTACCAATTTTGATACACATACAAAAATATCCTTCTAATGATGAGAAAGGAAATGTTAAAATACTATACAGTTGCTATTTTAAATTAATTTATTTTTAGTATTAAAGCGCAATATCAAATAACATCACATCAAAATTTGTCCTCGTCTTACTCATGAACAAAGATGCACTTTTAGAATCACGGCAAGTCACTGCGTAATTTTTGAATTAATGTCTAAATATCATGTGCTGTATCTATGTAACAATTTGCAAATCTTTTTTCTAATTTGTGGAAGAAATTTTGATAAATCATATCAATCAAACTAAGTATCATCAGCTGTATTTTCATGAAGTGAGTTAAGAGAATCATTAGCATCGTGTTTCTTATGGTTCTTCCAAAAGCAAATAATATATTTTTTTACATTGGACTAGTTGCACAGAAAGTGTTTTTATTGCAGGTGTAAGGATTGTTGGAGATACTTCTTTTTCGTAACTCAATAACTGCCATGTTTATTTTATTTGTTAAATTAGAATGAGGAATATTTTTTCTTCTGGCACTTTTCCGAATTTTTCTATTTTTCTGTTATTTCAATAATTGCAGATATCTAGTCCCTTTCTGAATATTTTTAAAATGTTATTCGCTTACTCTTCTACAATTGCATTTTAATTGTATATGTTCTTATATAAATAAAACAATTTTATAACTTATTAGTAACTTATTTAATTTTATTCATGACAGTCCATTTGCAAAAATTAAATTAAATCAGATTCAGACTTTATTTTTACGTTATATTAAACAATGAATATTATATTCTACGTTAAAACAATCTCTATTTAATGGTTTAAATATTCAAGGCTTATCAGAAAAACATAAACTACTGAAACATGCATTTAAACAGTAATTGAACAAGAAAAATACATAAAAAAAATGGCACTCTTTACTATTTGAGAAATCATTGAAGAATTCATTTTTTTCTGCAAGCAACTGAATATTGCAATATAAAAAATAACATAATTTTTCGTTATGCTCAGTTTATTTTTTAAAGAAAAGTTTGAAAAATACAGTATTTTTCCATCCTGTTGAATTACTAGGATCGTTGACAATTTAATGATCTTTTAACTAATAATTTCATAATAATCTTTATTTTTAAAGAAAAAATTATATTTAAATAAAAAAAGTAAATGAACTAGATGCAGCAATTAATGAAGTAGGTGAATTAAATTGATATTTATCTAGAAATAAAATTCGAACGTACCAGGATTGTTTTCATAATAGTGGAAGGTTATTTTTTAAAAATGCGTGGACAGCTTTATAATTGATCCATATTAATATCCAATCGTAGCATTAATTGCAAATGTAACATAACACATGGGCTGATAAGTTCCGGGTCTAATAAAGAAAACACAACTTTTTAACAAAACTTTATAACTTTATGACTTTATAACTTTATAATTTTAATAAATAACATAACTTTAATAATAAATAATAATAATTTAATAATAATAATAATAATAATAATAATTTAATAATAATAATTTTTTAATAATAATTTAATAAATGAATAAAAATAATAATTTTATAATAAATAACATAATTTTATAACGTAAAAGCTCCAAACAGTGCTCAGAAACATCGACTCATTGTTGTTTTTGGTCAAAAGTCAACACACGCGGCAGCCACTTTGACAACAGCTTTTTCATAAGGAAATGTTCATTCAAAATAAAATCTACACGTTCCTTGGATATCTTCAGAGTCTGAGCTATCTCCTGCAACTTCACTTTACGGTTCCCCAAAACGATTTTGTGGACTTTTTTTATATTTTCCAGAGTAACCACCTCTTTTGCGTGGTGCATCACTGGTGCTCGTACGACCCCGTTTAAATTTAGCAAACCAGTCAATAATGGTTGATTTACCTGGTGCAGTGTCCGGATAACGCTTATCAAGCCAAGCTTTTGTTTGAACAGTGTTTTTTCCCATCAAATAACAATTCTTGAAATTCTTGTTTATCCATTTTTTTGTTTATCAACAAAGTCGTTCAACTGAAACCAATCTAACGTTTTATCCACACGGCGAATCGTCATGGCATTTTTGTGCTACCTTTTAAAGGTTAGTATTTACTAAAAAAACATCGGTTAAAAAACATTGCAACGCTATCTGTGTGCCAGACCGGGAACTTATCAGCCCATGTGTTATAACAATGTATTTCATTGTATGCAATAAACATTTCCGACTAATTAAAATAAATATATCCTTGCAGTAATTTGTGTTTTTAAGCATTTTGTGCTTCTCTGGTTAATACCTCTTCCATTCACCTTATAGCAAAAGTATTAGTCAAGTAGACAGGTTTAATTTAAATATCCTAGGTTTAATTTAAATATCCTAAAAAATAGGCCAATTACTTTGAAGTTGAAATCTTTAATATTAGCCACCGAAATATAGCACAAAATGTTTTTAACTTATACTTACAGTAAACAATCACAAAGAATAATAACTTATGATCTAATTGACAATAATGTGTAACCAATACATCCGTTTGGAAATTATTTTTATTGCATCCGTTCGGAGGAAAGCAATTCCAAAACATTTTGGTATATTTTCACCGATCATGACCCCCAGACGCCCAAAGCACCCTCCGTTCAAATGTTGATTTATATATATGTATATATATATATATATATATATATATATATATGACATATGTCATGCTGTAACTCTCGTATTTATGAACGATATGAATGTGACGGATCATGTGTACAGAACATACCAAGGTCTCGACCGAGTTCATTGACCAGCTTCAGGCGCCATCTTGTTACAAAATGGCGACAAATTAAATTTTTAAATTTTTAAAAAAAAAATTGAAGAAGATGTCTAAAAAATTATAAACTAAAAAAGTTATTTTCCGGAACATTTTTTTTTTCATTTGGCTCTAACTTAAAAAATGGCAAAGATAAAGCAGATTGAAATTCTAGGGTGGCTGACACTTTGAAACACTATGATTTTTGTTATGCTAAAATTCGCATTCAGATTCAGTATTAACTAAAATCGGGATTGAATTTTCTATAATCAAGTTCCAAGAAATTTAGCTTCGGGTGTCTGAGTAAAATGAGTTGAATTTTTAAAAACATGGACTATGAAAGCCAGCTTTTCCTCCCGGTACAGGCCGGAAAGACTTTTTTACTTACAAATTTCCCCCTTCTTATTTTGCTTACAAAGAACTCTGTTTACAAATGAAGCTTTATGCAGTTTTTGTACATGTACAAAAAACATAATTTGACTATAATATTTTTTTCATATTTTAATGAATGTCAAGGGTGTAACGATACTTCTCTTTAATCCTATACATATATCTACCCTATATATATAAAATCCTAATGAAACGAATTTGTGAAACGATTTTAGGAAACGAATTTATGAAACGATTTTATGAAACGACTGATTAAACGACTGATTATGTTTCAGGGCTATTTTTAATAAAATATTAAACGCTTGATGGTGAAATTAATACCAATTGTCCATAAAAATCCGCGGATGTCAAAACTGGTAATAGAATTTTGAAATTGGAATTAGTTTTCGAGATATTAATTTTTTTTCTAATTTTAATGACATTTCTGTAATGATGGCAACTAATTACTCAGTTTTTTTTTGCGACAAAAAAGGGAAAAAAATTGAAAAGGATCCCGATAAGGATTATTGATTTTATTATTTATTGCTATCATTTTGTTATTTTTTTGTAAAATTTAATTAAACGAATTTATAAAATCACTAATTCGGATATTTGAAACGAATATATAAAATAATAATTGCCCAACTGAACGGAAGGAGAATAAAATATCCTGCTTGGTTTTCTTTCCAATTTTAATGAGAATATGACATCAATTATGGTAAAATGACATTTACTCCTTTATCTCTTTTATTGGCAGCAAGGAAAAAAAATGCTCCCTATATACTAAAAAAAATGCTATTAAAGTTTAAACAAATTAATATTTCATTAGCATTACTTTTTTAATAATGAATTATATGTTTACACATAAATAACAAAGAGAAGAAAAAACTACAAATAATTAATTAAATTACCATACTCGAAACACACTTAAGGTGTAAATTCCGTTATATATTGAAATTATTTTCGTTTCTTTTCCAATTTAGGGGCCTTCGCGAGATACAGTAAGTGACCTTGGCGATGAATTGAAATCCGGCAACATGTTTTCTAACAATCTATTCGCTTTTTGATATACACAAGCAATTATTTCGATATTTATACAATTTATTTAATATAAAGAAGTCATTTATCTATTTTTATGTACAAAAAGAGGTAAATTGAAAGACAATTATAAATAAATTGTATATATACATATAAATAGATGTATAAACAAGCATAAAAGTTCGGTGCTTTTCCAGTATATGGGACCATGACGAAACAGAGAAAATAGCCTTGGCGGAAAAGGAAATTTGGCAACATACTTTCTGTCAACCTATTCACTTTGTCATTTCGTATACAGAAGCATTTTTTCAATATTTATACAATTTGTTTAGCGTAAAATATCATTTATCCCATTTTATATACAATCAGAAGTAATTTGTATAGAAAAAACAATAATAATATACGTATAATTAAAATACGCATATAAACAAAAAAATCGTCGAATTTGTTTCCATGGCTGTTTATGTCATTTGGCACTAAATCTCACTTTCTGATGCCCGAATTGCGCCAAGCTTTTTAAAAAAGCGTCAAGACCCCTATAATAGAAAAGCACCAAAAGTTCATTGGATTTGTTTTCATAACTTTTGGCAACATATCTATGTATATTAACGAATCTATCCCTTTTCGAAGCTTGAATTGTGCCAAACCTAAAAGCAAAGGATCCTATATTGGAAAAGTACCCGATTTTCTTATGGGCAATATTCAAGTGACATAACATGGTGTAAAATTATCGCGGATAGCCAATTTGTTTAAATATCTCATCAATTGATGCCGAATAAATGCAGGCATGCATGCACAAAATATTTAATTAATTTTGCATGATAAATAATTATTAGAAAATTCGTATATACATATTAATTAAAATAAATAATTTACATATTTAAAATAACATGAAAATATGCATGATGGTGCACTAAAATAGAGAGAAAATTAAAACCTGTTACTGAAAATGTCTATAACATAGTACTTTTCAATACCGTGGTTCTTAATGTTATTCTCAAGCAGATGGAATATTTCTCATGCTTAAACGCAAAGAAAGAATATGATACACATCGTTGTTATAAAAGTCCGAGAGGTAGTCACAATTTAAACCTAACCATTTTATGCAAGCTGGTTTTCAAGTTGTAATTAATTTTACTCATCAATCCCGAAAACAGTCGTCAGTTGTCGCAACAGCTGTGTATGAGGCCATGATAATCAAAAAATGCCTCATTAAAACGTTAAAAGCATGGCAACCCAATTAAAGATGTACCAATATTTTTAAAACAAAGCACGCTGTCATGTTTTTAGAGTCCTCGAAGTCTGAGCTGGGGTTGGCGAGCGTAGCTCGCAGGGGGTAGGCCCCCTAGTATATATATAAACATATTTTAATAATTAAATTATCTTAAATTTATTGTAAATTTTCTTACTTAATTTTACTTGTTGTTCGTCTTGTTTTTCGTAAAAAGGCTATTATTCTTTTTTTCCTTTTTCAAAAAAATTATGAATTGAACGCGTCATTTTTTTTTTCATTTAGCAATGCGTGAGTAATACAGTGTGTTTCTAAATGAATACGGGGTTTTAACGCTTTGTAGTATCTATTATATAAAACTTAAAATTATAACGATGATTATAACGATCTATAAAACGAAAGGGCAACACAGAGAGTTTTACCTACAAGCTTAGAAGTGTTCAATGTGAACACTTTTCGTCACACGGCACAGATCAAGTCGATAGCTCAGTTATTTCCAAACGCCACCCCACGCCCTTCCGATATGAGGCCATGTGATTTCTACCTGTGGGGGTTCATAAAGGATAGTGTGTATGTGCCTCCACTACCAGCTGGCCTACCCGATCTAAGGAACAGGATTGAGGCAGTTGTTGCAACAATTACCCCACAAACACTAATTCACGTTTGGGAAGAACTGAGCCATCTACTTGATGTGTGCCGTGTGATGAAAGGTTTTCACACATAACACTTGTAAACTTGTAGATAAAACTGTTTGTGTTGCTCGTTCATTTTACGTATTTATTATAATTTTAAGTTTCATGTAATAAATACTACCAAGCGTTAAAACGCCGATATTCATTTAGAAACACCCTGTATATCTCTTTTCAATGTATTCGAACTCCGAACATTTTACTACAAACCAGATTTTTTTAGTACATTCTTTCATGCGCTTTTTCGGGCCGAATAGAACAGACATATATATATATATATTGATGTGATTATATATATTGTCATATAAATATATATCAATAAATATATATATTGATGTGACACATATATATATATATATATATATATATATATATATATATATATACAGTGGTGGCCAAAAGTTCGGACATTTTTTGAAAGTTTCATGATTTTCAACTTTGTGCGCTTGTAGAATATATTAATTTTCACTTCAATGCAAACGTTTACATATCAATTTGAAGGTAATTTAATGTATAACTTAATAATAAAAGTAGTATTACAATATCTGTATTACAAAAAAAAGTTATGCTCATTTTAGTAGAACAAACAAACACAAATCGTTTTGAATAAGGATGTGTTTTGTAATAAAAGCGCACTAGCCAATCACAAACACTGTTCTGAGGACCAATCAAATGTCTGTAACTATAGTTTAGGTTATTTGGATGGTAAAAGAGTTATTGTTGTGGAAATATTTTGAGGAATGATGCATACTAGTACAATTAAATAGAGTATTGCTGTTTTTGAATATTTAAAGTCCTTTTTTTAATTAAAATAATTTTAAACAATGTCATCAACAAGAAGAACTAATTGGACATCTACAAAAAGAAGCCGAATTGTCATATTGAGAGAAAATGGCCTCTCTTATGCTGAAATTGCAAGACAAGTTGGTGGTTCAGTGACTTGTTCTGGTGTACGAAAGTTCTATTTACGTTACGAAAAAACGAAATCAGTGGAAAATAAGGCCAAATCAGCCCGAAAAAAATGCACAAGTGCTACTGCCGATAGAAACATTATACAGCTAGGCCTTCGAAATAGAAAAAATTCATCAGATGTCTTTAGATGTGAAATGAATGCAGCGGGTATTGCAGTAAGTTCAAGAACAATAAAAAGAAGGTTATCAGGATTTGGACTACAAGCTAGAATTCCAAGGAAAAAACCATATTTAAATCAAAAGCAACGCGAAAAACGAGTTAAGTGGGCAAAAGAACACATTAAATGGTCAGAAAATCAATGGAAGCAAGTAATCTGGAGCGATGAGAGTAAAATATCGCTCTTTGGTAGTGATAGTAGAAAATACGTGAGGATTAGAGTAGGAGAAACACTTCATCCTGATTGCATTGAAGCAACTACAAAAAACCCAACAAATGTCGTGATTTGGGCATGTATGTCTGCAGATGATGTGGGCCAAATTCAAGTGATTGATGGCATCCTGAATGCAAAAAATACATCGAAACTGTCCAGGAACCAAAATTGCTTCCTTCCATCAGGGATCTCTTCCCCAACAACGCACCATTTATTTTTCAGCACGATTCAGCTCCGTGCCACACAGCAAAAGTATGCAAAGCATGGCTTCAAAATAAAAGCATAGATATATTACCATGGCCAGGAAACATCCCTGATTTCAATCCAATTTTAAATTTGTGGCGACGTTTGAAAATTCTGGTACGAAAAAAACGTCCATCCAATAAAAGACAACTTATTGAAGCTATAATTGATTCTTGGCACCATGTGATTACGAAAGATGAACTCCAAACATTCGTTCACTCGATGAAAAGACGCTGTGAAGCTGTCTTAAAAAATAAGAGTTATCCTACTAAGTATTGATTGTGTAAGTATCACTTTAAAAAATGCAAATCTAAGATAGATCTTACTATTAGTTGCATAACTTTTTTTGTAATACAGATATTGTAATACTGTTTTTATTATTAAATTTTACATAAAATTACCTTCAATTTGATATATAAACGTTTGTATTTAAGTGAAAATTAATATATTCTACAAGCACACAATTTTGAAAAACATGAAACTTTCAAAACTATTCGTTGGGGGCCACCGCATTACTTACCCATTATGGATATGCATAATGTAAAATATTAAAATAAAAATGTGTAAACTACTTATAAAATGCATTGCAATTCAAACTAGTCGTTGGTAGCCACCGTAATACTTACCCATCATGGATATGCATAATGTAAAATATTAAAATAAAAATGTGTAAACTACTTATAAAATGCATTGCAATTCAAATAAAATCGTGGCTTGATGACGTCCTAAACTTTAAAGACTCGATTACTGAATTGCTTGAAAGAGGTTTTCCCTTATAACTCCAAAAATAATAATCCTATTAACTAGCGGTTTATTGCATCTGATTAAGCGTCAAATTTTTAATTAAAATATATCTTTAAAGTGAAATTTGGATGAAATACAGGGTCATGAAAAATCGAAGAATGTGAAAAATATATTCCAAATATCTCGGCAACTCATTATCCGATCGACTTCATGCTTTATGCAAAATTTATGTTTTTTTATTGTATTTTATATTCTCTTCTTAAAATAAGCAATTTCGAAAATTTTTATATACCTTTTATCAGAACGAATAATTCGAGAGTACGAAAAAAATAGTTCCGGTTAATCGAGGTTATTGAAATGAAATAGGCTTCTTCCCATTATTACATACTAAGTACATACCAAATTTCAAGTCTCTATCTCAATTTTGTCGGGAGATAGAGCGTTTACAGACACACAGACGGACGGCAAATTTTTTTTTCTAAATATATGTTTTTTGGAATCTCCAGTGTCTGAAACGTGTAAATCCGTCAAAATTTTTCTTTCGATTTTCAAAACGATTACAAGACTTACCCTATACTACGTATGATGGGTAAGTAAAATGTCCACACTTTTGGCCACAACTGTATATATACATTTATGTAAAATTGTCGTACTTCTGTTTAACGTTAGTATAAAAAAATTAAATATATATATATATATATATCAATTATTTCTTCACAATTATTTAGCACAACGAAATTCTGACAAAATTAAACATTTCCTATGCCATATTTAATCGTTTGAGAATATAATTCGATGTATACAGAATAAATTACAGTTACAAGGAAATATGTTAAGCTTAAAAGCGTCTACAGTACATTATTATTTAAACGTAAAATAAATATTTATAAAATTACTTAATTTTATTGTGCAGCGTTGTTTTACTAGTCATTAGCATCTGAACACATAATTGCCGCAGTAAGTAACACAGCTTCCAGAATTTATGAGTGCTTTAATTAAGTTCTAGATAACTTTAATGTTAACAGACCTCATGTTTTGGAAATTCTTGTTTAAATGCTTTATAGTAAGCTGTTGTTGTGGAATAGCATTATGAAAATCCAACTGGGAAAACTTGAAGTGGCATTTTTGAGACGTTGAAAATGATCGTTCATTTTATTTCTCTAATCACACGATGTTTCTTGGTGTGATTAAAAATCTTCTCATTTTAAATAATTACTGCTAAAGCATAAAATATTTGATTAAGATTAAAATGGAGAATTTTCTGTACAGATACATTTGTTTATATTACAACTGCTTTTAAATTTAAATTTTACACTGAATCGTGTTTCATGAACTTTAATATAATACAACATAATTGAGAATTCATTGTACAATTTTAACAGTTGGTAAAATCTGAAAGATTTAAGATAAATCTAAGTTATGTTTCTTGTACATACAACGGAATCATATGAAGTTTTATTTCTTATCAAAGTATTTTCTAAGTAAATAAAATTTGTAAATTTGAAAGAAAAAAAAAATGGAATTCCAAGACCAATAGATTATCCTATTCCTTGGTCAATGACAGCAGATGTCAAACTGTGCGATTTTTGCTATTCTAGTGAAACATGTTAAATACCGTATTCAGAGTACGTTAAATGCTAATATCAATGATTTGATTACGCAGTTGGGATTGCCAAAAACCCTGTTGGTATGCTGGAGCGTGCTTGAAAGGAAGTTTACAAACCTAGAAATTTAAAAGAAAAAATTACAAAAACACTTATCTTACAATTAAAATTTTATATGTGGTTTTTACACGAATGAAAAAACGACTTGGCTGTCTGATTTCTTTCAGATTTTTATTTCGAATGAAATTTTTTTTTCTGCATATGATATTAGAATCAAAAAATTGCATTTGTTTCTTTTAATTTCTTATCAAACTACATTTACTTAAGTTTATTGACAAAGGTATAACTACCGTACAGCAGTTGGAGCAAATTGCTCCAAGCACACGAATCATAACGGTACAAAAGTAGAAAGAGCAACATAAAAATTTGTAAAAATAACTGTAGATTTTTTTTTAACTAAAATAAGTTATTATGGATGTACAACACATGTTATAAAAGATATATTCTATTTCATTATTCACGACAACTCAAATTTTGAAAGTATTTTATTGTTTTTGATTAAGAAAATATGGCACATTTTAAATGAAGAATACATAAACATTTTGTATCATAAACAGAGAAAAGATTTTCCTTGGCAAATATTAATTGTTGTCAAATAAAATGAAATAATCAGAATTCCAAATGGTGGGAAATTCTTGATACAGTTGAGAACTTAATATAAAATTTTATGTTTTTTACTGGAATCATGTATGAAAATTAGAAATCATAGCTAAGTTAAAATGAGTAACACCCATAAAGTGACTACGATGAATATAAATCATGAAACTCTTTGATGACAGTGCATTCACTTAACACTCCATTCTGAGGGCCCACTTACAGTATGATTTTATTTTCATGAGCATCTTGTTATGCACGGCATTTTATCCTAGATTTACACAGTCAATCCTGTAAAACAAAAACTGTTATAAAAAACAATCTCTTTTTATCGTGATATAAGTAAATTAAAATATTTTTTTTATAAAAAAAAAAAAAAAAAAAAAAAAAAAACTTTTAGAAAATTTTGACTTAAAAGAATATTTTATTTTAATTTGGGATTGATGAAAATGCACGGTAAAAAGTGCCTAGTGGTAAAAAAAAAAAATATTTCCTCGAAATATATTTTTAGTATTAATAATATGCCTTTTTATATATAATTTTTTAAAGAATCTTTAATACATCTATGAGAAATAGATTGAATAATATATAATTTTCATGTAAATTCAATTCGTGCTTTTATATTTCATCCAGAACGGAAAATTTATAAGTATTCCGTGCAGGGCCTGATAATGAAAATCCTGGACATGTCTCAAATGTTGGTTTCGTGATTCCCATACTCTTCATAAATTACATTAACAATATACGTATTTAGGACCCCCTGATTCAAAGGGCCCTGAATAAATTCATGGTTTGCTCATTGTGGTAGTATGCTGCCACCATTGTCTTTTATAAATCGTGTTCAAATGCAAATAAGAAAGAAAAACAACGCGTCACGAATAGATTATGATACACTTTCCAGATGTTTGTTTGAATATTGTAGCGAAAATTCACTATTTAACATTGTAAAACTAATCTCTCTCTCTCTCTCTCTCTCTCTCTCTCTCTCTCTCTCTCTCTGTATATATATATATATATATATATATATATACATAAATAGATGTGTGTGTCCGTATATTTCACTTTGCAGCTAAAACTGCCCAGCGCAGACCACTGGTGTTTGTGTGTGGTAGTAGCCTCGAGTTTCCTATCGTGCACTATGGTGGTTGCATTTCGGTAGCTGTGGGGGTGTGGGAAATATGTTGGTTGAAAGTGGTCGACCTACGGTTTTTCCATATTCGACCAAAGAGTTCTAAAAAAAATAAAAGAAGAAACAAAAAAAGAAGTGTCTTTTAATGCACGTCTTCTATATTATAGAAAAAACTACACAAATGTACCAAAAAAAAATATCAGCGAAACGTGTTGTCTTCAACTGTTTAACTCTCAATTCAAACAATTAGTGTCCTTATTCTATAAGATATTCGAATTATTTTGAGTAGGAGTTCTATATGAACTATTCGATACATACTAGAAATGAGACGGGTTCAGCCCGAGCCAACGCCTGAAACGGGTAGGGTCGATTTTTATTCGAGTTTCCGGGCTGGAGATCAAAGTGAAAATTTTGTTTATTAACAAACTGAAAAAAAAGAAGAACATATACAGAAGTATGTAATAAATGTTTTTAAAAGTGCTTTACAATCCTTAAAAAATCCGTTTGAAAGTAAATTGAATCCTTATTGGTAATTGTTGATTCTAACTGATTATCTAGTTGTTGTGGTTTCTTACAACCACTGCCATATTTTTTATTTAATTTAATTTAAGAAATATTTTATTTATCTTTATTCATTTAATATTAAAATTCGCATTCAAAAATTATTTTAATTCCTTCTTTTTTAAAACTTCCCCTGTAAGTTTTTCTTTCTTACATAACATTTTGCTTTGTTTTAAAATGATAATGATCGTTTTGATGTCTGCACTTCCGGAATTGGTTTCTGCGAGAATATCTACAGCATTTTAATTTTGAGCTCACATCTTATGGTAGCTCCGCCCCCAGCCAATCAAATTCAAATCAATTTGATACGTAATTTCAAAAGTTGATGTTCATCACTGCCGATTGGAGATTTTAATTTTTTTCGACCCCCCCCCCCCGTTTCCTCTAAGCGCTGAAGCTGCACGCTTACGTCACTGGGATGTTTGCTTCTGGCGTGGAAGGTGGTCGCTTGTTTTCTGCAGAAAAAAAAAAAACCATCATGAGCGTATTTTCGAAAGCAGTAATATGAAGGAAGTATCTTTTTTTTTAAATTATGAAGGTTTGATGTCCTCCATATTTTACTCTGATTACGGCAACGATGAAAACATTTCCACCAACGTAGATGCAATGACGGTTGTGAGTGATGCTAGGTTGCTGGAACCTTATGATGATATATGGCAGGAACGGCTTATTTTCATTCGAATGGTGATACGTTTTGTGTTTTTAAATTGCTTGATAAAATGATATGGTGATTTAATTTTTAAAACCAACATCTCCGTAATTCCCAAGAGAAAAATTCCATTATTTTTTCTCATGATGGGGTTTATTTAAAACGTCTGTTGTACACTTCTGATTTAAAAAAAAAAAGGTGAATCTATAAAAATGAGTTTCCATCATAAATACAGTTTTTCAAGATTCTTTATAAATAAAGATTTATTAGAAGCTGAAATTTTACAGTGCAATTCTTTTACTCAAATCCACCACTCATGTTTTATTTTTAAGATGACTTCAGGTAATATTTTTACTTTTATCTTCATTGTTCTTGATTATCAATTTATATGATAATTTATTTTAACGAATCATTTTTTAATAATGACTGTCATGTCAGCGTGTTCTTTTGCGGACATAACACAGTGTACTCAATGCTATACTCTTCTTGATGAAATCACGATATATTTTATTGGTATATTAATATGATTCCAGCGTTAAAAAATAGAACTTTTCGTCCAACCACCACACAAGTACATGCGCAGCCAGTGTTAGTGGGACTTCAAGGAACCGTGGGATATGCCTTGTATATCTTCGCTTTCTGTTTGAAATCATTTGAAAGAATTATTGGAAAACAGAACTCATGTTTTTGTGCCATAGTTGTAAAATGACATTTTAAGAAAAGAAGAAATTGTGACTGTGGCAGATTTTAGGTAGTCGTTGTGTATAAAAAAAAATTGCTATTTTAAACAGATTTTCCGTGACAGGAAAATTGGGAAACGTTGTCATGAGGGAGTATTTATAATTATTGCTTATTTCTATGTAATAACAATTTTTTTTAAATAAGAAAAATACACTTGAAGAAATTAAAAAAAATATATTAGCAATTTTAAAATACAACTAAAATTTTTCTTCTGCATACTTTCGTTATCCGGCTTGGACTCTGATAACACAAAAAGTTTCGTGCTCGGATTTCAAAAAAAAAAAAAAAAAAAAAAAAAAAAAATCTAATTCTTCAGTAATACACGTCACGTGGCATTTGGCGTCCATATAAGGTACAATGAATTTTTTTGTGCAGTTTATATGATAAGGAGATTTTTAAACACACCTCATATTACGCTAAAATTTAATTCAGCTAGGAAACGCATAACACAATTAAAATCGTACTTCTAGCAGTTACCACCCATAAGATAGCAATATATTCAGTTTTTTTTGTAGTCCTGTATTTGAATTTGTTTATATTCTACATAAATATCTTATTATACTAAATACAGCTTAGTTGGAAGATGCATAACACAACTCAAAACACCTGTAAGCACTTCACGTCCATAGACAGTAATGGTTACGGAATTTTCTGCACTGATCCGTATATAAGCTGTTGAATTTAGACACAAAACGTAATGTTCTAAAATTTGGTTAAACTTAAATACGTATACCTCTTCAGAAAACTCACTTCCAGCAATTAATGAACATATACAGTAAGTACGGAAACCTAATTCATTTTCTGTCCCTACAAATGAAGAAATAAATTCTTTTTTTCCATATTATTCATAGAACATCTTCTAGTGCACCTCAAAAAAGCACACCAATTTTATTATTTGAAATAGTGTAACATCTTTAAAATATACTGCAATCAGTTTTCCCCCCATAGGGCACAATGTAACGCAATTCCTATGCGTGTCTCTATAAATGAATGATAAATGAAACTCCATATTCCATAGAAAGAATGCAGTATTTGATCTCAATAATTTATATTAGTTTCATTATATTTGAAATAGCGTAACTTCATAAGAATGCGCTGTAAACGATAATGCACCAAATACCATAATGTAACGGAATTCTTTTGTTTAACCCTGTAAACAAACAATAAATGCTACACATTTAATTTTTGTTGGGGAATTTTCTATGGTAAACATAAATATTATATAACCAATCCCACGTCACGGTAATCCTTGTATGTTTAAGCGGCTTAGAGTCCAGCCAGAAAAATCGAAGATATAAACACTTTTCAACTTTGTTGGAAAGTACTAAAAAAGCTTTGAATTTGCACTATTTGGTACAAACTTTATCTTTAGTAAACGAGAAGGAGAGGGCAAAAATATGCATTGGGGTTCAAGCTTAGTTATAGTATTAGTTGAGAAGACTGCGAAAGATTACTGTGCCTAGGATCTCAAAGTCTCTTAATTGTGCAGTATAAGACAATCCACGCGAATAGCTGTTCTCAAATTCAAAATGGCTATTTTCTGTATATTTCTGAATTTATTTTTATTCACAAATGAGAACTCAACAATTTCGTCTGAAACAGCTCAGAATGTAACAGCAACAATTCATCTATCAATGAATAAAAGCTATTGAACAGTTCGAGGAGGTACACAGATAAATTCCCAAAACATCCTTCACTCGATACTTGCATATTCATTCAGAATGTATAAGTCGAAAAAGCAAATTTTATTCTAAATCCTTAAATCAGTAAAAACTTACCAACTTTAAAAGGGTTCAAAGCCATTCTACTTAAATATTACTATTTACGAACCGTAAATTAGTATTATCTAATTGCAGGTGAAGATTACTATTCGAAAATAGGTTTAGTGAAATTAAAGAGTCATTCAAACGCTGAAAATACATAACACATACCATACATAGCCAACTGCTAATTTTCCAACTGGACAAAAATTGTCCGGTTCAGGATTCAAACCTGGGATCTCTTGGCCGAAGCTGCCATGCTCTACCAACTGTGCTATCCCGTTTGAATCTGGAGGTCATAATTCACCCAGTTGGAAAATTACTGCTCGTATGATTTCTTTACCAATTTGAATAACTGTGTTAAAATTAATCTAGTGTAATCAAGTATCCAGCGTTTACTGGAGTTTCCATTACCTGCGATCTATTCTGTTGAGCTGATTCAAATAGCAGACCAGGTACTATGATCAATAAGATTAACTGGATGAATTATGCCCTCCAGATTCGACCGGGATAGCTCAGTTGGTAGAGCATGGCAGCTACAACCAAGAGATCTCAGGTTCGAATCCTGGTCCGAATATTTTTCGTCCAGTTGGAAAATTACAACTCAATAGTATTCAGAACTAGGCTAAGTGACTAAGCGACTAGGCTAAGATTACAAAATGATAATGTGATTAAGTCATTGCAAAAAGGTGATGCGAGTAGAACCCTATTATTGAAATGTGCTACGCTACAAAACGTAATTTATAACATTTTGTAGAGACTCTTCTTTTCTGCTTTTGATACATGTTTCTTATTTTTTTTTCATGTCATTAACTCAGTAATACTGCAACTGTTAATAAAATATATATTTGAATCTGTTACGTATTTTATTTGACGTTTCCTGCAACAACTCAAACGTGACCACTATAGCTCCTATAATACAAGCTGAATATCTCCTGAAATATCTTAACCCGGTCCAAAAACCAGGCTAAATCCGTTTAGCGTTAGCGCTGTGGTTGACAGTGAGTGACAGGGCATGTCTTTTAAATACGGCAAACCCGAGCTCTGGCGGTAGACTAAGCCGGGATACAACATGTCTGTTATTTGGGGGAATAAGATGGATAAGCGTCAGCTTCCATTACAGGAGACTTAGAGACCGCTACTGGAACACACAGGTGTCCAATGCTAGATTTTACGTGTTCACTACTGGCGCATTTCAAATTCTCTCACAAATATTAATTTTGATTGAATAAAACAGTGTGGTTTTTAGAACAGTTATGTGTAGAAAGAATTAACTGAGATATCGAGCTCTTGCTGTTGTTTTAATTGCTGAAATTAAAAGGGGTTACACTAAAAGTAGGCTATAAATATCGTTGTAGTGTACACTTACTGTTTGCCACTACACTACTACTTTAAGTATAGATAAGTCTGTAATAAACAACAAAATATTTAAATCTTGTTAAATAATTTGTTAGTTTAAGTAAAGTTCAATCATAAATATAAATATGTAATGCTGAAATTCTATATCAGAAAATGTTTACATTGGGAAGTTATATAAATGTCTTTTAATTTTTTATAAAGTAAATTTCTTTACCAATAACAGTTTCATTGACACATGTTTACAAATAATATATTTTAAAGAAATATATGTTTTATATTTATTGGAAATTAAATCATCTGTCTGATAGTATTATATATAATAAATTTGATTTATTACTAATTTTTTCCTACTTTTCCGCTACTCTCACGCAGTATTATTTTTAATTACAGAATAAAATAATTATCCCAACGGAGAAACTGAAACTAGAAACTTACCGTGAGATGTAATAAAAAGTTGCACTACTTTGAAAATAGCTTGAAACACGTTTTGTTTCCATTAGTGAAATGAAAGAGTAACACGAGAGAAGGTCTAAGAAAATAAAATGAACATTGTTTTGTTTTAGTTTCCAGGTTGTCTATTTTATATTAGTGATTAATATATGATATTTATTATATTCATAATTTTCAGGTATTAGTTTAAACAGTGTCTAGCTTGAAACTGAAAAAAGTATATGCCCAGACGACCGACGCGACGGTGGTAATTCAAACTATCAGAACTGAGAAAAAAAGTTCGAAAAATCATGACTTCTCATGATATCTACGTACAAAAATATTTATATAACATTGAAAATGGATACTTTTCTAAAATATGACTTATTTTATATTATAAATTGTAAAATTACATATTAAGTTTTAAAAACTAAAATTATTAAAACCATTGTGATTACACATACCTGATACCATGCTTATTTTGAAATGTTTGTGATTTTCATGACGTATTTAAGCACGAAACATTATAAATGTACAATTTAAGCAATGAAAGATGTCTTGTAATAATACTGTTTTTTCCTACACATGTTATAAAAATGCATAACTGTATGCTGTGGCATCCAATCTTTATCACTGGATATTTAATTAACTGTTGAAGTTTATGTTCCTTTGAAACATAGCGTATTCTTCCAATGATCAATCATTGAAATTTTTTACTAGCATCTATATTAGAACAAAATTAAATCAGTAAAAAAATCGAAAAAAGAAGTATAGTTAGATTTGCGCGACGCGCTATGTACGACACATTTCATTTCAACTCCTAAAACACCCTTCTCTCTCTCTCTCTCCCTCTCCTCTCCTCTCTCCCTCCCCCCCCTCTCTCTCTCTCTCTCTCTCTCTCTCTCTCTCTCTCTCTCTTTTTTTTTCTTAACAGAACGCAGCGGAATGTTACTTTAGAAATAGAATGATTTTGCTGTACTTGAAAGATATGACGTTTTATCATATATGACGTTTTATTAAATATGAAAGTGGAGCACCCGATATTGCGATTAACAAGCTTGTATATATGTAACATAGCACCTGTAAATATTTTTATTTTCATTAAAATGTTTCATCAAACGAATATTCAAGGCCAAGAATCATTTACTTTCAATTTCAATATCATGATGCCTATTTACTTATTCTTCAGATTATGCTTAAATAAGATGTTTCTTTTAATTCATGATTCGATTACTGAAATCGTGATATGATATTATGAAGTTATATTGATATTTACTTGATATTTTTCACCCTGTCTTTGCTGTTTTTATCTCTGTACAAGCATTTACTTTAAAATTAAATGTGTTGTTTTTTAAACGTTTAACAAAAAAGTGTAGATTTGTTTGCATTAAAATTCTGGCAAAATGTTGATGCATGTACAGCATGTTCATGTGTGTGTGTGTTATTAAAAGAACTCTGAGTTGTAGTATACGAATATGAAATAATATTTTTCGTCATGTTCTTAAAAACAAAGTTATGAAGTAAGGAGACCCTGGCAATAATTTATAGACACACTGTATATCTAACACATGTAAATAATATTTGATTGGGAAAATTAACAGTAGCATACACGGATAGCAAAGTAAACCAGTTTTAAAGAATCTTTAATTTCCTTGAGTATTTCAAATATTACAAAATCAAAAATGTGTAAAACAAATATGTCACGGAAGTCTCTTAAAATATTTGAACGATTTGTGAATCATCAATTAATATACTCATTTCACTTTAAAAAACGTTCACACCATTACTAGATAATTATCATTGTTTAAATACTTATTTCGATTTTTTAAAGTACTTTCAATTGTATTCTCCTAAAAATAATCTTTACCGACATTCATTGTACATGCTACAGGCTACTAATTCCAGAAAGTAGGAAATACTAGAGATTGATTACGCTCTCAGGCCTGAGTGGGTTTTGTTTTAATGAGACAATAATCAAAATAAAACACTTATGTTTTGTGGCTATTTTTTTAAAGTCATTAATGATACTGTTAATGGATTACTACTCAATGTACCAGAGGGGGTTGATAATGGATTACTCTAGTTCTATAACACTACACATATCAAAAGAAATATTTTCTACTTTTCAGAGAAACATTATATTTTCTATTTTATGTATTTATTTATAGTCATGAAAACTATTTTTCATTATGTTTAGTTAATTCGCAAATATCATTATATTTAATAAAGTAATTTGTCACATATTATGCATTCTATCATTCTAAAACAAAATCTGTATTATGAAAAGGATTAATTAAAAATCATATCACCTAGAGGAGTTTGTTTACAGGTGTAAATATTAAATGGTGTTTAAATAGTTCTAAGAAAGTAGTGATTTGAATAATTGTGAATAAAGAATTTTTAATGCCACGTGTGAATATATAAATTTATTTCATTTTTTTTGTTACAAATATTAAATAAGCTTTTTTATTTGCTAAAAATAATGATTGTAAACCGTTTAATTTTAGATGTACATAATATGAATACATTTTATTACAAAGACACTATAATTAACATGCACTATATTTTTTCAAATAGGGGAAGGTGGAGCAAAATCAGTAACTATAAATGTTTGTTGTTCTCAAAAGCAGTCAAATGGGAAAACAAACACCGAGCACCGTTTCCTCCAATATTAAATGAATCCTTGGCTATAAATAACATATTCTTTCAATAAAAATTAAAAATTATTATTAAAAAAAAACTATTTTAAGTATATTAAAAAATCTGGTTTTACCCAACTAGTTGGGTAAAACCGGGTCTCCGTTTAAAACTCATGGAAGACTCATTTTGATAAAAAAAAGATCTTGTTTAATATAGTAAAACAAATACATTTTAGTTGTTTTTGACAAAACGAAATTGCACCTATCTTAGTCCAAGTCTCATATTAAATCTGTATGAAAATTTGAACAATATATAGACCTACCTACTTTACACTGAAAGTCTTATCAGTGTAAAGTAAGTGTAGATTTTTTAAAGAAAAGATTCTTTCTTGGTTTTCTTCTTTATTGTCACAAACACATAAAAAAACATGAACTTGACAAAACACAAAAAAACTTCACAGTTGACATCCACGAACATATACAATGGAACTTCTGGTTTCACATTCTATTAACTAATGCAAAAATATTCTTAGAAATAAACCTATTTCAAATTACTTTCATCTAACATGAAAGCCTTAAATTAAATTATAAATTATTAAGTTCCCAGCCAACATAATACTGGGGAAATACAGTACAATAGAATAAAACAAGGACAACCCATGTCCTGCAAGTACCTTCCACCATCCAACTCAACAGACTGACTGATGTGAGAATTCTGAATCAAAATTGTTCTTAGAATTACATAGTGGCGCCATCTGTTATCAAACAGAGCAACTATTAACTGTACTGAACATACTCCCACCCATCAAGAAGTTATTCTTGATGCAAAGGAAGTAAACAAAGTTTTACAATTGGTCTCTTAAAGACACCCCTAGAAGTTTTAACAGTCACTACACGGACTATTCCATCCTTACCTGGATGAATTTCAATAATTTTGCCCAATGGCCAAACAGACGGAGGAACATTATACTCTTTCAAAATTACTATATCATTCACTTTAAAATTTTCTGTATGCACTCTCCATTTTTTTCTATTTTGTAAAGAACTCAAATAATCAATACTCCACCTTCTCCAAAAACATAATTTTAATTTTTGCACAATATCCCAACGAGACCGTAAAGACAAATTTTCCTCATTTAAAGGTTCAGCTGGGGAAGTAATAACATCACCAATTAAAAAATGGATGGAGTCAATATATTCACACTGTCTGAATTGTTATCACTATCAATTGCTACTAATGGTCTGGAATTTAAGATAGATTCAATTTGAGTCAAATATGTATAAAGTTCTTCAAATGTTAAATTAGTACTTCCAATTACACGTTTCATATGAAATTTTACCGAACGAACAGCGGCTTCCCATAGTCCACCAAAATGCGGACTCACTGGAGGAATCATATGCCACTCAATATTTCTTTGAGACAGAAAATAACAAATTTCTTCATTTCTTTCAATTGAACAAATAAATTTAAATAAATCTGAGAGTTGCATTTTAGCACCTACAAATGTTGTGGCATTATCACTATAAATATGCTGAGGAGCTCCTCTTCTAGAGCAAAATCTATTTAATGAAGCAATAAATGCCTCAGAGGTTAAATCACTTACCAGCCCCAAATGTAGAGCTTTAGTTGCAAAACAAACAAATAAAGCAATATAGCATTTAGTAGTTTTAGCTCCTCTACCTCGAGGCCCCACCAGTGGCTGAGAGGTTGTGCTCTCGAAGCTGGTAGACGGGAGGTGCTGGGTTCGATCCCAATCGCGCCCGTCGGCCTAATCGTTCGGAGTTTTCGTGGTTTTCTTCGAGCCGTGGATTTATCCATGCGTAAATACGGATTAGGTTCCCTTAAAAAGACCCCCACGTAGGGCACTCCCCCCGGGCCTATATCCCTAGTGTAGATAATTGGCCGTCAATAATCAACCCAACCCTCTACCTCGATATTTCAAAATATTAATAGGCCCTGCATAATCGATTCCGCATGCAGAAAATGGCCTGTTAGGAGTAACTCTGTTAAGAGGAAGATCTCCCATTAACTGTTTGGAAGAGGCTGCTCTATACCTACAGCAAGTAACACATTTATGAATACAATTTTTAATTATCCTTTTGGCACGTATTATCCAATAACTCTGTCTAATGATGCCCATAAGTAAATTTAACCCAGCATGAAAATGCATAACATGAAAATATTTAACAATTAATACACTTAATTGTTGGCAAAATGACTGGGTGTTTTGCATTGTACTGGAGAGGTGAATTTCGCAGTCTACCTCCCACCCTTAGCAAACCGTCACTATCAATAAAAGGACAAAGTGAGAAAAGAGAACTTTTTTTAGAAACTGATCTATTTGATCGAATACAACTAATTTCATCAGCGAAATATAGCTGCTGAACATAAGAAATAATCAAATTACCTGAATGTCTTCTTTCGATTGTTGATAATGGAAGAAATTTACCTTTATTCAAAGGACTAGTGTTCATTTTGCCAACTTTCTGTTTGCAATTTTTCACAAACCTAATACAAAAAGCTAAAACATCAATAATTTTGGTAAAAGAAGAATAAATTTCAAAATATAATTCAAACAGAGAATTATTTAAAGTTATTGGAAAACAAAATTTAGAGTTCTTTTCTCTTTATTTACAGTGTCTAAATCAGTCTTAATCTGAGGTTGAGGCCAATGTTCTTGATTCAAAGAAAGCCATTTTGGGCTATCCCACCAAAGGGAACAATTAGGAAGATCCCTGGGAGATAACCCTCTAGACGCAATGTCAGCAGGATTTTCCCTTCCTGGAACATACCTCCAACAGTCAGATGGGACTGAATCTAGAATTTCAGAAGTTCTATTTGCCACATAAGGCTTCCAACACCTAGGATGAGATGACAGCCATGAAAGTACTACCTGGGAGTCCGTCCATGCATAGAACTTAATAACGAACGTATTCAAAATAGTCACAAGTGTAGAATATAGTCTGGAAAGTAGTAAAGCACCATTGAGCTCAAGCCTAGGAACAGAAAATGGTTTAAGTGGAGCTACCTTGCTTTTTGCAACCAATAGGGTCACCTTTGACTTTATTTCACCAGGTTGTACTACATATATCACTGCAGCATATGCCGATTCTGAAGCATCGCTAAATCCATGCAATATGATCTCTTTACTGGAAACTTGGATCCATCGGGGAATTCGAATAGAACAAACTTGTTCAAATTCCTTTTGGAATTTTTTCCAATTTGTTTGGAAAATTTCAGGAAGCGCAGTATCCCAATCTAACTTCATTAACCACAATTGCTGGTAAAACATTTTTATAGAGACAGTGCATGGTGCCAAAAATCCTAACGGATCAAATAATTTGGCAGATTGTGAAAGAAAATTTCTTTTAGTTATGTTATCATCAAATTGTAAATTAATGTTAAAGATAAAAATATCATTTGAAGAATCCCAGCTAAGCCCTAAGGCTTTGGAACAATCATCAGGATGGATTTCTAAATTTGTAGACTCAAGAGAATTTGAAGATAAATGAGTTAATGCATCAGAAGAATTAGATCTCCACTTTCGCAAATGAAAACCTCTATTTTCTAAAGCCAGTGAAAGCTTTTCAATTACTCTAATAGCTTCTTCACTTGAGATTGAACCTGACATACAATCATCAACATAGAAGCTCTCTTGAATTATTGCAGCTATTGCAGGATCGTCTTTCTCTATGTCCTTTGCTACTTGATATAAGCAGCGAGTAGCCAAGAATGGAGCTGAAGATGTCCCATAAGTAATAGTTCGCAGCCAATATTCCTTTAAAGCTGAGTATGCTGATTCTCGCCAAGCAATACGTTGTAAATCTTGATCTTCTGGAGCAATCAAAACTTGTCTATACATCTGCTGAATATCAGCAGTAAAAGCAACAGGATTTGTTCGAAATCTTAACAGAATAGTAAAAAGATTAGGTTGTGGAATTTGTCCAACAGCCAAAACAGAATTTAAAGAAGCACCATTAGACGGTTTGCATGAACCATCAAACACCACACGTAATTTTGTAGAAATAGAGTCACTTTTTATAACAGAATGATGCGGAAGGTAATATACTTTGTTGCTTGTAGGATTTGAATTTTTGTTCACAAGTGTCATATGACCAAGATCTTCATATTGCTTCATAAAATTTCTGTACTCATTTTCAAAATTTTTATCAAACTGAAATTTTCTCTCCATAGCAAACAAACGTGAGACTGCCATGGACTTAGAATCTCCTAATGACATCACATCTTTATAAATTGGTAACTTAACTTCAAATCTATTCTCTGGAGTTACCTTGTAAGTTGAGCAAAAATGTTGTTCAGAAAAATTTTCTTCATCAGACAAATGAGGATTTTTAACGTTTATTTCTTCAGTTTGCCAAAATTTTTGCAATAATAGATCAACATTTAATTCGCTTGCAACACTAAGAAAATGAGATTTGATACTAGAAGAATATTTACATTTAGGTTCCAATTTTCCAGCTACCACCCAACCAAACATAGTATTTTGGGCAATTGGCTCATTCTCAGTACTCACAATTCTACCATATCTTAAAATAGTAAAGAAACAGTCAGATCCCAAAATAACATCACATTCTTGCGGTTTCATGAAATCTTCATCTGCTAAGGTAATACTTTTAAGATACTCCATTTTTTTCGTATCAAGTAATTCAGCTGGTAACTGAGATGTTACTTTAGGCAGTATATAAGCCTGAACCTTTAAGGACTCATTAGAAAGCTTAGACCCAACTGTAAGAATCACTGAACCTCGAGTTTGTCCAGCTGATACTCCGGCAATTCCATTTAGAACAATTCTGTCATTTTTTCTTTTTAACCCTAAAGTTCTTATAACATTTTCACTTACAAAGGTACATTCTGAACCAGAATCCAGCAAAGCTCTGAAAGAATAGGCTTTATTTTCATTATTATATAACAGAACTCTAGCAGTAGGAAGAAAGGAAACACATTTGGAATTATTGAAAGAAGCGCTAGAATTAATTTGTAATTCATGAGATGTTGACTCGTGTACAACTTCCCTACTTGAAAGATGGTTTTTATTCTCAGATGAATGAGGAAATAATTTAGTTTCAGTCTGAATAGTGCAAGCATTATTACCCTTACTCTCTTCATGTAAGAGTGTATTGTGTTTACTTTCACATTTAAAACATTTTAAATGAGAATTGGGACATTCCTTAACTTTATGAGAATTTAAACACAAAAAACAACAGTTATTACGTTTAACAAAGTTTTTTCGGGCAAAAACATCCATAGATTTAAATTTCATACATTTGTACAGTGGATGCATTCCTTGACACTTTAAGCACACCTTTGATTGTTTATTATTTGAAGTGTACTTAGAACCAACAAAATTTGAGCTTTTGGAATGTTTAATATCACTTTCATTGTTAGAGATGAGCTCTAAAGAAGAACATCTTACACTTAAAAAATCAAAAAATTCTTTTAAAGTGGGAAATTCATTTTCTGTACTTTCAATGGACCAAAGTCTTCGACTTTCAGGATCAAGTTTTTGGAATAACAAATATATTAACCATGGATCTCTATTTGTAGCTTCATCACCAACAGCTTTCAAACCCCTAATAACTTCATCACTAGTATTAAGCAAATTTCTTATATTTATGCTATTAGGTTGAAGAACTGATTTCTGGTCTAAAAATAATTTAATCAAAGAATTTACAATCTGTTTCTTTTTATCATACCGGTCTAACAATTTTTCCCAAGCTTCTTGGTACGATTCATTAGAAAGGGAAATGTGCTTAATTAATGACGCTGGTTCTTCAGAAAGTAACCCTTTTAAATACTGAAATTTCTGAATACCACTCAAAGCTACTTGGGAATGGACAGTGGAAACAAACATATCCTTAAAATTTGTCCATTCTGAAAATTTTCCAGAAAATACTGGAATATTTAATTTGGGTAATCTAATATTACATTGATTTGGAACAACAACAGAAGGACCTTGCACAGGATTTTGTGTTACAGTATTAATAACTTCTGAAGAATTCAAAGAATCTAGTTTGTTTTGATATTTAGTTTTTAACTGAAAATACCTTTCTTCAAATTCTGATAATTCAGAATCATCATCATTCAAATTAGAATCTAATCTTAAGAACTCTTTAAGTAAATCATCTAATCTTTGTAATCTAATCAAAATTTCATTCTTTGTATTCACATTATCAAAACTATTCTCTAATCTAGTTACAGAGCCTTTAACTCTACCTCTCTCAATTTTAATTTGAACAGCTTTCTTTTCATAATCTTCCATTTTATACAATAACTTATAAGAAGAAGGATTTTCAAAATAAAATCAACTTCAAAACAAAACTAATAAAAATTACTTCAAAATCAAAAGTAATCAAAATTGCTTCAAAACAATAATAATCAAATGAAGTTCAAAACCAGAACTAAATTAAATTCAAAAACAGAACTACTATACAATATTCAATCACCTAAGAATACTGTTTCATACAAGCAATAGTGGAATGTTCTGTTCTACAATCTGCATAAACTTAAAAATAATCTTCAAATTCTTCAATGCAATATAATAATTCACTATAATAATTAAATATTCAAATTTTTCAATTAAATAAATCATAATATTCTTGAGAACAATAAATAAAAAATCATAATGTTCTTCAGAACAATTTTCTTTTCAAGAAAATCCAAGCAATATAATTCTAGAATACTTTCTTATTCTATCATTTTCAATAAACCAAAACTTAATTGTTCTCATATTGCAAAATAATATATACTGAATACACTTTCATATTTAACTGTATTTGCAACCAAATTTCAGCATCAAAGAACAGTATAAACAAAGGTACTCACATCATAGATCATATCTCGCCATAGTGCCTCCAAAATTTTCTTATGTAGATTTTTTAAAGAAAAGATTCTTTCTTGGTTTTCTTCTTTATTGTCACAAACACATAAAAAAACATGAACTTGACAAAACACAAAAAAAACTTCACAGTTGACATCCACGAACATATACAATGGAACTTCTGGTTTCACATTCTATTAACTAATGCAAAAATATTCTTAGAAATAAACCTATTTCAAATTACTTTCATCTAACATGAAAGCCTTAAATTAAATTATAAATTATTAAGTTCCCAGCCAACATAATACTGGGGAAATACAGTACAATAGAATAAAACAAGGACAATCCATGTCCTGCAAGTACCTTCCACCATCCAACTCAACAGACTGACTGATGTGAGAATTCTGAATCAAAATTGTTCTTAGAATTACATAGTGGCGCCATCTGTTATCAAACAGAGCAACTATTAACTGTACTGAACAGTAAGTTTAGTAGGTAAAGTAGGTAACAGGTAGGTAAAACTGCAAAGATAACAAATAAATTTATCATGATCTTCTTCTGCATAACTAGATGCTTCGTGTGACCATCCGTGGCTATTCAAATATTGTATAAAACCATCTCTGGATTTAGAGTTGGAATAAAGTTCATTGAAAAACATGCAGACTTCATTTTCTGTGGATGTTTCCTCAACACTTTGATTGCAATACTTGCAACTGTTGTTCTAAAAAATGCAGCTTTGAATAGTTTTCTAATTTGGTAAACTGTTACACATCGCCCAGGATTGGGAATTAACCTCTTCTTCACCACTTGTTCGTAGTATGAGTTTAGAGGCGCCATCAATAACACATCAAGGGATTTAATTGGATGTATTGTGTGAGGAGGGAAGCATAAGATAATAATATTGTTTTCTCTTGCTAGATTCATTAACTCGAATCTTTCAGCATATGTTAAATGTCTAACTTTTCCTGTTTGTTTTCTTTTGGTAATTTCGAGATATTTTGTCACCTAAAATGTAAGATTATTAGAAATTAAGATGCTTATTTTGATATAATATATTTTTTATACAAGTTGTTTAGAATTTATTAGGACTATTATTATTAGTTATATGTGGCCTACGTACCTATGTACATATTTATTATTTCAAATCTTGTTGTACAATATCTAGCCTAGTTATATGGGATTCAGATTTTATACATTATTTATCAATTAGGTCAGATTATTTTATTTAAAAACTCAATTTGCAAATATATTTTGCATTTTAAGCAAACCTATAACTCAATTTATTATACCGCAGATTAGAAAATTATTGATTATGTAATAAGCATAATATAAAAATTGGTACCATTTATCTTGTTCATTAATAATTGCACTTTATCTAATTTCATAAATTTAAGCTAAAAATTAGTTCCTAAAACAAAATAAAGATAAACTTTTTCACTATAATTAGAGAAGTGTACAGTTTATAAGGTAACTTTTCAGAATTAAAAATTCATGCTAATTCATTAACAATACTAACAAAAATCCTTCCATGAGTGTAGGACAAAACCGGGTATAGCCTGTTTTGACCCATTTTTCAATACCCGGTTTTACCCTAACAAGATACATATTTTAAAAAGTGGCGTCACTACTCTGAATCTTATCGTAAAATATATGTAAGAATTTTAAAATACTAGCAGAAAAGCAAAGAACCAATATTTAATATGCTGACAAAGAGTGAGTATATGCATAAAACCTAGATTCAAACAACACAATTTTTAACAGTAATTTAAACAAAATCCTTCAAAAAAATAGATAGAAACCATTCGCGATAGTCTTTTGCTCAGTTAGAAATGCTGTAATCGACGACAAGTAATTCCACGTGCTGGCCGATAGATAGCAGTGCGAGTCAAGTAGGAATCTGCACTACTCATTTTTTCTCTCCTACACGGTTTTGTACAATATATATATATATATATACTACTATATATATATATATATACTATAAATCCTCAGCGAAAAACCTACTTCCAGTAGTTATCGATCATTGTTAATCTTGTAACCGAATTCTTTTGTGCGGGTCTGTAAATAAACGATATATGCTACTCTTGATCTTTAGAAAACATGTTGCAGAGCATCCCAGTGTCATTCTAAATTTCATTAGGCTTGAGATATCATAACGTCATTAAAATGCACCGAAAATGACTTTTCCCCGAATATCATAATGTAGTGAAAGGATTTTGTGCATCCCTGTAAATGAACTATAAATGCTAATTTATATATATTCCTGATAAAGTATGTTGTAGTCCACCTCTGTAATACATCTCAACATCATTAAGTTTCAAATGGCGTAACATCCATTAAATGTAACAATAAGCGATTTTTCCACATAGACTAAATTTAACGGATTTCCTTTTTTTTGTCCCGGTAAACTAACTATTGATGTTACACAATTCACTTTGAATATGGTACTTTCTATAGTAAACTTCAATAACATATAATAATTGCATGGGGATCTTAGTATATTTACGAGAGTTAGAGTGCAGACAGATGGACAGGTGGCCATACGACTAAACAAATCTGAAAAGTTGAAAGAATAACTCTCAATAAATGCAGTGAATTCTACTTTTATAATAGAGAAATTTAGAAAATGTATTTTATGTTTTTATACAAAACATATATTTTTTTCTTGTTAAAGATTTATCCATGCAAGCATTAAACATGCATTAAAAATTACTACAAAGTGCAGTTGCGGTCCTATCCACATACTCCTTAGTTAGTTTATAAATCACTAACATTAAGGAAAACAGTATTTATGCCTCTAATTTATCTACATCACAAAGCATCTCTAAATATTTCAATCATAGTCCTTTATATATTTGAACACATTTATTTATGCAGTGATCCATGATATATCAGAAACTGTTATTTTCATTTCATCATATTCCTCGTTTCATCTCTGCATGAAAAGGTATTTATTATTGCGATCTAGTGATTCAAAATACACTCAATTAATTGTTACATAAACAAGAAACTATTATATTTAGGACTATTATAGGAAATTGTATGGCTATAAATTATTTCAGTGGCATATATAATTTTATAGCAAAATAAAAGTATACGTAAATATGTATAAGTCGATGTCACATTTATATGTTAAAAAGTGACGAAACCTTCCGTTTTATTCTACATATAGTGATAATTAATGTTTTTCTAATTAATTTTGGCATAGATTAGCATATTTCTAAGTATCACTGACAAAGAAATAAAGCAAATAACGACGAAATCAATTGAGCAATAGCAATGTGATGTGATCATAAATGCCACAAAAAACAATTTAAGGTTTAATTTCCTTGGATAAGTATAAAAACTGATGATAACTCTAAAAGTAAATGTTTGTACTTTTCTGATATTACGCAATAGCTACATAAGCATTAACATTATATTAATTAATATTGATTCCATATGACTCGGCCAAATGCAAAGGGAACTTTTTAAAAAGTCCTTTTATTAGTCTTAGTCTGCATTTCATTTGGGCGATTCATATACAGGTAACGACTAGTATAACGAAAATTTATCTTTCACATTAAGAAATAAACAAACAAAAAATTCCAAATGAAAACTTTAAATTCATAAGTTAATTTCGACAAGTGTTTATAAAATGTATAAATTGCTGTTTGCTTTGCTTTCACAATTTTATCTTTTACAACTTGTATTTCTATACCCTTTCAATGTTCAGTAAATAAATACAAAAAGTTTTCGTCTTGAACAGATAATAAATATTCCGTTAATCTTTCGACTTCATTCAGAGTTTTCTGACAGAGAAGGACATGACATTTATTGTTCGGCACCATGAGTCGTCATCAGAATTGTATTCATTACCCTGTAAAGAGACAAAAGGAGTTTAACCACTTAAAGGTTACGAGAATAAAGAAAATCTATAACGATTAAATGGAATTCGTACATACCTGGTTCAGAATTTTGATGAATAATGCACTGTTCCCAATTTTCGAACCGATCGTCATTACAATCAAGTGTTTTTTAATCTTTAGAGGCCTCGAGATCGCATTCTATTTCAGCTATTTGAGATAGTCGAATGGCTTCTTCTAGAGAATGAATGTCTACCGAGTAAGAACATTTTCTATTGATTCATTTGAAAATCTGCAAGCTTTAAAATATCTTATGATTGATTGGGATTTTATATTATTTCAAAACGACGTTATCCACAAAACTGCGTTATCCATAAAACTATTATGTACCATGATATTTTTTTCCCAATGTGAAAGCATTTTCAGAGTCATCTATTTGTTTTACAACTGAATGTAAGATGAAACGGTGGTATTGAAATTTGAAGTTTTGAATTATACCCTGATCCAAAAGTTGGAGTCTGACCATTGTATATGGTGGTAAAAAATGCATTTTTACGCTGCTCAGAATTTTTTGGTTGAAATGATAGGAACGTTAACTAAAAATAGGATGAGGTTTCTTTACTGAGTACTTATTTTCTTATCGTGTGAAATCAACCATTTTTCGAATATCTGCGACATCATCATGCGTTTGACTTCCCTATAATACCCATTTTAGTCATATTTATATTTTAAAGCTACGTGGTTATTGAGATTTCCAAATTAATAGTTTTTTCTTTTCATCGATAGCATTATCGCAAAAAAACACGTTTAGCCTTTTTTGTTTCTTTTATTACTTCTTTTAGCATCTTCTAAATTTTTCTGCTAAAGATTTTGTTTATAAGAAAATTCTCTTTTCATTAATGTCATAAATATTTCGATCTTCATATACGGTAAGAATCAAGGGAAGTCGCATTCTCAATTTTGTCGTAGCTAATTGCCCACATGTGCAGCTTCTCCAGAAATAAATTTAAAAGCAATATTGTTACGGTTACATAATTTCTGTAGCCAATCATTACTTGCACAAAAATCTTTTTAAAAAAAGATCTTCACCTATTTGGATGCCTTTCTCTTTTATTAATATTTCACTAAGTGGTATAGTTTTTGTTCTTGCTGCTCTAAACCATTCCGTCAAAGCGTAGTTTGCATCAATAAATTTTTCCTTACGTTATTTTTTCATTCCACGCAATTTAATGCATCGCCATTCATTTAGAAAGGTCTCTTTATTTTTAAAAGTTTTGTTTGTCTGCGTTTTCCCACAGTTAAATATTTGAACCCAATTTTCGTTCCGACTTTTCATTTTTATGTTCAATTATAACGTGCACACTAGGGTGGAGCGAAAAAAGTGATTTTTTTTTTTACAAAAAACGGGTAGGTGCCAAAAGTTGCCTTTATACTAGTACATCAAATATCTGAAATTTTAGCGCTGAAAAAAAATGCCTTGAGTCTGCGCTTTTGGTCCAAATGTCGAAATTTTGGGTAAAATTTGACAATTTTTCAAAAAAATTAAAAATTTTCTATAGAACTGCTTATGATTTTAAAATGTCATTTCAACCTTTATTAATAAAGATTTAAAATATTGAAACGATAAAACGATATCTTTATTCTGTATAACTGGAGCAAAACTGACAAATTTCGGTAAAAATGGGGTATTTCCATTCTGGTACAGCATACAACGAATCGTTGTTTTGAATGCAGCTCTTCGCTAGTTGCTTTTACAACTCCCCAGGAGTGGAGGTGGGTGCATATCATGTCCCACCCGCAACCAGCACAACCACCCTACCATCTGAGCACAATGTTTTATTTATACAATGAATTGTGATTTTTTATCAGACTGGCACGAATTTTCTGTATATCAACCTAGTCTTGGTGTATTCGTCTCTTCTTTCGTATCCACATACTTTGGATGATGCTGGCTGTGACTTCCTTCACGTATCTTTCTACTGCTTGAGTATGAGAAGGCATGCAAAGTAACTCATTGGGGATGTTAGTACGGGAATCTATCCAGCCGTCTATTATCTTCAACAAACTTGCATCCAATAAATGCATAGTGATTGGTGTCCTGTTACCGCAATAGTTTCCCAATCAATTAGATTTATATAATCATCTGCTTCTATTTTGATTGTCAATATTTGAAATTTGCGTATGTCATCATTTATTCTACCTCTTGCATTTATTATGGGATGAGCAGCTAGTTGTTTAATGTGATTCAGGGTTCCCAGCAATACATGACTGGCAAATTCCCTGATTTTCCCTGACCAAATCTCAAAAAATTCCCTGACTTTCCCTGACCAAATCTCAAAAAATTCTCTGACCAAACGGGCATACAACGGAATTTGTTACTTATTTTTGCAATCCTTTGTCAAAAATTAGCCATTTTATTTTTCTGTGATCGCTCTTCAAAATTTTCTATTTTTTCCCCGAGACTGTATGATGAATTTCACATAATTTTTCATTTTTTCTCCAAAACTTTTCCATGACTTTTTAGAGAATATTTGTAAATTCCCTGACTTTTTCTATATATTTTAAAATTTCCCTGACTTTCCCTGACTACTTTGAAATTCCATGACTTTCCAGATTTTCCATGACTTTCCATGATGCTGGGAATCCTGTGATTGCAATCAGAATTTGCTCTGAGTGTGCAAAGTAACCATTGTCCTGAATAACTTTTTTAACTATTCGTTTTATGGCGTTTGCTGTGTTTTTTAGTAGCCGAGTAGTTTCCAATAAGGTTTTAGATACATTTTTTAGCTGTGGATTACATTTGATGATAAACCATCCTGGGGCATAAACTTAGATCACATACTTTGTGAGTGAAAATAGAGACTCTGACGCGCATCAATGCGAGGAGTTAAGGAGAAGAATTCTATTCGCCGTTGTGAGCCATATTGCGTGGGACAATTTTCCTAGGCTCCTATTCGCAGTTCTTTAGAGCAATATCCTGAAGAAATAGCTTTGCAAATGACCAGCAGGTATTTCTGGTCTGTGCTGAGTCCATTTTCCCCGATTTCAGGAAATATGTTTTCTAAATTACTCTTTATTAGGTTCAAAAACTGCAATAGGGAGTGAATGGAACGTGGACAAGCAGTTCCCTAATACATTTGGGCCAGAAGTTTTCCCATCGATCATGCCAAACAAATGATGCAGAGGCAATTCATTTAACTGGAGCTGGCATATGATCCATTGCAATGGTCTTGCAAGCTTCTCTTCCATTCGACGGCTTACTTCAGTATGCTTCCCCGTATTCACAGGACACCGGACACCCATCACAACTCAAGCATGAGAGGCTGGACAAATCAATATTTTCACCTTTTAAAAACTTTGATATGCATTTAAAAATATCTTTTGATGCTCCAGATGAGGAAATGTTAGGCAAAATTAGTCCCCAAATATTTGGAGCCAGTCTTTTCTAAGATAGTAACACGTTCTTCTTTCATAATTCTACGATACGCATGTTTATCACTTCTCTTTTCTGTACACATTGTGTCATATTTTCAGGAGTCGAAATATAAGGCTCTTATTTCTGTTTTAGGGTTCTGTTCTTTACGTTGAGACGAAGAAGCCGATTGCCTTTCACACCTTACCTTGCTTCTATCTATAACGGGTACATTATGTTTTCCAGTGCCATTTGCTGTACGTATACAATCCTGAAGAACCGTTGAAGCAAGAACTACAGCAGACTGATCAGAAATTCTATAGCTATCACATGCTCTAGAAAAAGTTTCAAACTTCATTCGAGTTTCGGTATATGAGGATGAAGATGGGAATTCAATTTTATCTGTTATTGAATCATTGCATACTGATTCGTTTATTTCAATTTCACATGCAGCATCTTCTAATTGCGGTGCTTCTTTATTTAATCTTCTTTCTATTAATTTTTTTTCAACGAGTCGTTGTATGCTGTACCGGAATGGCAACGCCCCTTTTTTACCGAAATTTGTCAGTTTTCCTCCAGTTAAAAATAATAAAGACATTCGTTTCAATATTTTTAATCTTTATTAATAAAGGTTCAAATGACACTATTAAATCATAGTCAGTTCTACAGAATTTTTTTATTTTTTTTGAAAAATTGTCAAATTTTACCCAAAATTTCGACATTTGAACCAAAAGTGCAGACTCAAGCCATTCTTTTTCAGCGGTAAAATTTCAGATATTTGATGTACTAGTATAAAGGCAACTTTTGGCACCTACCCGTTTTTTGTAAAAAAAAAAAAATAATTTTTTTCACTCCACCCTAGTGCACACGCTCCTCTGACTTTATGATTGCTCTTTTAGCTGTCATTTTCAAAACACTACTGAAACAGATTTGCACTGTGAAAAGCTAGCGGCCCCTCTGTCAAACTTATTTTGTAACGGTCGGCTCAATCGCAATAACAAAGGTAGGAAAGGTAGGAGAGGTAGGAACTTCCCTAGAGCAAAATGCCATAAAAGAATTATTTGTCTTGGGTTCGTCAAGCATGTTTTTCTAGGAAGTGAGAATGAGCCACATTCAATTCCGGTAGGGGAACATATACACATCAGTCAAGCTACAAGTTAAACTACCAGGAAAAAAAAAAACGATTTTTTTTTTCATTTTTTCAAACAAATCGTTTCTCACGGAGTTAGTTCCACTGAGAATGGTCTCTGAATGGAGGTAAAATTAACATAGACCTTATGTGAATATTTTTTTTTCCATGAAAAAATCATCATTGATAGAGGAGACCGCATAGGAAGGTTTTACTGTACTATGTTCATTGCGCGGAAATAAAAAGGAAACTTTTATTGGAGTGTCATATAACCGTAGTCTATTTTTGTTTTGGATAAACCATATATTTAATTTATGTAGAATATTCTTTTCGCGCAAATGAAAAGGTATTTTTTACTATAAAAGTCATATACTAAGTCTACTTTTCATTTGTGCGAACCATATATTTAGTAAATGTAGAATTTCCATTTAGCTCAAATAGAAAAGGAAATTTTACTTTTTCGTTTGTATGGCCGCACTTTACATTTCATTTGGACGAAACATTGATTTAGTTAATGTAGGTTATTCATTGCATTTATTAAGAATGCTTGGATATCTATTGTGTAGTCAGAATTCTTCAAACAAATTCTTGGATTATTCCAATTGGCGATTTTTTTTTCATTTTAAAAATGACTTAAACTTAGTATAAATGAATCGTGTGAAACGATTTTTTACTAAATCCTAAGAAAATTAATAATTTGAAAAGAAATGCGATTAAAGTATTCTTAATTCCATACTAAAACGATTCGAAACTATTTATTTGTTTGTGTTTCAAATGGGATATTAACTATTATTATTTTAGTTACATTTAATAGCCGAAACATATATGAAATATACGAAATTGCTGTTTAACAAAGAGCTATTAATTAGAACGTTCTTTAACCTTTTCCAAGATGCAAACATATTAATGTTATTTTCTAATATCCAATTAAATTTATTATGAACCAATAAATTTTTTTAACAATGTAGGAAGAATGTCGTGCAGCTATTGTCAAACAGTTATTTTAACAATGTTGTTTTCTATAACTGAAAGTACCTACATTGTACATATGCTGTCCCATTTTATTTAATCAATACATAAATATTATACAATTTTTCATAAATAAATAAATATACGTATGAATGGCGGATGATTTAAATGTGGATGTTTTAATTAAATATGTAACGTTTGATGAAGGTAGTTTTATGTCTTTTTTTCGGCTTATAAGAACACTTAATATAACATGTCTATGATGAAGAAAAAAGGAAAGTCGTAGGCTTCGTAGGAGTCAATATTATTTCGTATTCCACCAATAAATATTTTATCTGCTTTCAAAAACATTCCTTTAATAGACCATTAAATATGATTAACTGCCGAATAAATATATCCAAATGTTCTTGTACATTGTTTATGTAGAATTTTAGAAAATAATATATTATATCATATGGAATACCATTTAAATTAGTACATTTTATATAAAGAGAGATAGACTAAATATAAAGGGTAAAAAATATAAATTCATAACATAATAGTATATTGCTAATTGCAATTTTATGTCTTTTGCTTTATACATTTTCTAACATAAAGCTTTCAATTTATTTTATATATTTTTTAAATAATTTTATGCTAACATAGATTGCTTATTGAATTACATATATTTGAAGTTTATGTAATGACTTAAATAATTAGGAAGAGAAATCTTCCCATTTTCACATTAAGCTATCTGCAATATTGCTGACGCGTGAAAAAATTATAAATTATTAATAAAGTTCATAAAATTTATTCTTAATACGTGAATTAAGCAGAAATAGAAAATTATTGCTAAACTAATTACTCAATTTTTATTTCGATATTAGAGAACATATTTTTCTTGTACATAAGATTATAAATTCATCTCCATATGTTTTATATAAATATATGGAAATTTGTGATCTTGTGAAAATATAATATTATCAAAAAACGAAATAAGTGCTTATTTATGTAATTCCTTTCATTGACAAAATATATCTCCTAAGATTGCACAAATATTTGATATTCAATCACTATAGATATATATCTTTCAGTATAGTTTTAAATGTACGACAACATCGCCTAAATTATTTGTAAAGCATTTAAGTAAACTACCCTAAACCCTATTCAACTGAAGTAAACCCTAAAGTATTTGTATACGTATTTAAAGATAAATATTATTATTTATCTTTTGACACACACACACACACACACACACATATATATATATATATATATATATATAGTTCAAAGTTTAACAGCACTTGATTAGCAAAATGCTATTAATAGTTTCAACTTTTGCTTATTGATTACTTAATGTTTCTTTAAGATAGTCTATCTAAATTACGTTTTAGAATTCTTATATTGTGTTTAATTAATTCTAGTTCTATATATTTAATCTCGCTATTTCAACATTCATAATACTGTAATGAATTTTCAGTGAGTTACCGTCATACTTTAATTTTCAACAATGGTAAAATTTATAAATGTATTTAAAAAAAAACCCTTTTAGAGATAACACAACGACCTACATGTAAAGTAAAATTTTATTAACTTCATTTTGATGCTTTTATTAGTTTAACACAATCAAACTTGTGGGTTAATAATTCATACGAGTAGTAATTTTCTAATTAAGGGAAAATGTGAACATGTCAGTAGTCGTACCCACAGCTTGTGGCTTTAATTGTCAATGTTCTACCAATGGGATATCATCCTAATCTCAATTGGAAGATCGTTGGCAATAAAAGCCAAGGTTTCTGAGTACGAGTTCCGACCTGGTTACATTTTCACACAGTTGTAAAAATTACTACTCGTACAGTTTGATAAATTACTTAAATATATATAATGCTATATTCACTCAAACTACATAAAGTCAAAATGAATCTAAAGAGTAGCTGCAACAAAAATTGTCCATATATGTAGGGTGACTGCATCCGTAATTGATCAATTAAGAATATTAACCGAAGCTTCTCTCATATGCCCTGCTAAACATAAAATTATGTTCAAATAATGCTTTTCTGCGTTGTTTTATATGCTAAATAAAACTGTGTATGGCATATCCATCTACGACGTGTCGTTAACTCGAGAATGAACTTCAAGTGTTCCGTGATGTTTCTAATTTTATCTCCGCTGAAAGGAAGTATCACGTGATATGGTGTTTAATTTTAATTTTAATTTAATTTTTAGGGTTTCATTCATCTCACGAAACCCTATTGCACCCGCTTCGTTGTCTGTCTGTCACAGAGCCATTCTAGAAAACTATGTAACTTACAGAGTTGAAACTTTGTGTATAAATCTGAATAGCAGCTGTGAAGAGCTGAAAATATTAAAATTTGAAAAATTCGTATTATTTTAATAAATATAGATAAAAAACCTAAATTCTAACAGCATTTTCTTATTAAAATTAAACATTTTTCATTATAGCAGATGCCAAAAATTAAAAATCCACATGAAATTCTTTCTACAATAATTAATTTTCAATCAGACGATTTTCACGTGAAAAGTGAAAATGAAATAAAATGTTTCACCAATTGAAAAAAAAAATAAATATGAAATAAAATTGATTGACGTCATAGTAGTAATAAAGCGGAAAATTTCTAAGATTTATCAATAATACAATGAGTATGAGTATGTTTATGTACACAAAGCAGGTTGATATCACGTCATAGAGAATTAAAAAGAGAATCTGACGTCATATTGGAAGTTTAACGAATTTTTCAAATATTTGAGAATAATACAATGTGAGTATGAATATGAGTAATAAAGAATAGTAAATATATGAGTTTGAGAAACATATTGAATCGTGATAAAAATCCGATTACGGAAATATTCGCATATTTTAATATTTTGAAGGTGTACAACATGTTTAATTTTGAAATTATTTTTTTAAATATCGAATTTAGTCCGCATGACAGATTATTAAGATAGAATATAACAGCGGGCATTTAGATATTTAAAAAAAAACGAAAAAATATACCGGTAAATTTTTACTTTATAAAAACAGGACTTTTTTTTTGTTGTTGTTGCTAAATGAAATTTGTTTGAATTTATTACAGAAAGGATAAAGTGTTTTGAAAGGAATATTAAACGAAACCCTTTGAGCGATCTTCGATCACGCTTACCCACTTTTTTTTTTTTTTGTATTTTTTATGTAAAACTATGTTTATTATGTTGAATTGTTTATGTATTTCACGAAAGGTGAAGACGCAATATATTTTTAGCAATGTTTTCGATTCTTTTTTTTAAGTAAATGCTTAGTTTTGATAATTCAAGAAATATTTTCTTACTTCTTCAAACAAGTGGTACCATCGGGGAGATATTTTAGAATTGAACAATATTTATTGACTGTTTTGAATACAGTTAGGTTTTAATAAACTTTATTTCTGTTGCAACATTTTATTTATTGGGTTGCGTGAGAAGACATTTGTTTAAATGAGGATAACATTATTTGTTCATGCGAATCGATAATATAATTAACGGATTTGAGAGTTAAAAATATGAAAAAACAGCTTTTACTGCAGTTGCTTAAAAGGTGGAAGTCGAAATCAAGAGTGTGGATCTTCATTTAATTAAATGTAAGATTTTGTTAAATCCGTCAAACGAAATATTTTACAGGATAAATCTGACTGGAGAAGATTGTGGAATTAATTAACAAAAACAAACAAGACATTGAATTCAATTCAGAGGAAGCCGATAGAGACTTATATTTCAGTTTGAAGTTAAACTATAGTATAAAATAGAGAACATAAGTCGAAAGGCGTCGGTAAAGTTTTAGATTTGCCCTCTAATGCAGAAACTGCAGGGAAGAATAAGAAATTTAAGCTGCCAAAACTGCAGCTGAAAACATTTGCTGACGATAAAAAATACTTCTTAGGCTTTTAGAGCCAATTTTTTAGTAGATCTATGCCATGTACTTTTACCAAGATTCATGAAGATCCAAACTTAACTACAGAAGATAAATTTCAATATCTGGCTCAGTGCATAGTTTCGAATTCTCGAGCATCTCAGTTGATAAGCAGTTTTCCATTGATGGCTACGAATTATCCGAAAGCTGTGGGGCAACAGTAAGTTTGTTTCGGACGTGATGATTTTTTAGTTGAAATATAAGTTCGGGACCTATCAAGTCTTCTGATGAAGAATGCTACTACTGGATGTACTATTAAGTAATTGGCTGTGCCGAATTTATCGACCCTCTAGTCTTTCTGAAAGCATACTTAGAGAGAGCATTGGAGAGAAGTAGTGTTTCAGAAGAAAGAGTGACAAAGAATTCTGAAAGAACTCTTAAATGAAAATCTTATGATTTTCCTTCTCCATGAGGGGGAATCCAAAGAGAATATTAAATTAGCCCAAGCTTATTTTACTAGTAATATTGTGAAATGCGTTAATAATAAAAATGTTAGGAATGACAAGTTAGACATATGAATTGCAGCCACTTTCGTAATTTCAAATATGTTTTCTAAATGTAAGTTGACTTTTACTTGTATGTTACCACATTCTAGTGAAACAATTTTTAAAGCAGAGAAAATGGGTTTTAACGAGAAAAAATTGCTTGTACTAAAGAAAGGGCTTGTTTTTCTTGTTTAATGATTGGCTATTTAAGACATCAATATCAAGTGAATATTAAATGTTTGATTTTTGGTGGTAATCATTTAAAGTTAAAGTGTTCTCTTAATGTTAAATAGAAGTAGTATATACATATTATTAAAAAGATAAAGTTTCTCTTTCCAAAAATAGTAAAGATAATACGTATTTGCAAATGTTATGTGTAAACATTTTTATTAAACGCAAAAGAAAGAGGATTCGAGTTCTTATATATTCAGGTTCATTACATATCTATATGAGTAAAATGGATTATTAGGGAAATTAGAGCAGACTGAAAACGGGAAGAGAAAATTATTCATTGCTTATTTGCTGTGAAAGAGAAGGAACCATTATCACATTAAGTTTTTTTCTGTGTGAAGAAATGATTATATAGAACTTTAAAACTTTGTTTAAATACTTTTTGGGAGAAAAATATGCGGTTCTATCCAATTGTTACTGACCCTAAACTTCTGCGGGAATTAAAGCAAAGGAACGTAAAAAATAGTTATGGCGTTTGTAAGGAAAATGAAATTGATTTGTTATTAGGGGCTGCTGTTATCTCAAAGTTATTATCGATCAATTTGCACAATTCTCCGGAAATCAGTACTTTCAAAACTGGACTTGGGTGGGTAAAAAAATGAATGAGGAATTTTGTAGAGATAACATATTATCGGGTCAGTTTTTACATGCGCGAGATGTTTCAGTAAGTATACTTATGGTAAAAAAGTTAAAATAAAAATCGTATAGCTGAAGAAGTGATTGATTTTGAAAACATATTAGCAATACATTCTGCTGGTAGGTATGAATTATTCCTTGGAAATATGCAAGTAACAGTTTACCAGATAATAAAAAATATAACTTTGATGCGTCATGAGAAAATTATTAAACGTGCTAGAGAAAGCGGATATCTAGGTAATTATTAAAAGTGTTTCGGTAATGGGAAAAATTAAATATTATTGAAGCAATGCCAGAAAATGAATTAGGTAATTGATTTAATTTTTTGACGCGTATTCAAGTTATAAAGATGAATATTGGAACTACAAAAGTAAGACACGTATTCGATGTCTCAGCTAACGAAAATGGAAAAACACCCTTAACACTAGCATTACGGCGTTTTCCGTATACCTATAACTACGATCACCGGTCATTTTGACCGCTTGTCTCGAAAAAACGACAAAGCGTATTTTTTGCAAATATTATGTAAGTTAAATCTTGTAAATATACAACATGTTTTTTTAATAAGTAAACTACATAGTAAATAAGATAAACAATTGTAAATAAATGCTAATTTAGCATAACAGAAAGTTAAAAAATAAAAAATCATTTAAGATTTTAAAAACTTGTAATAGTTTAACAAATTTAAGTACAAATTGATTTTATTTAAAATTAAATAAATTTATTACTTAACGTTATTCAGTTTGACAGCATACACAGATTACTGATTTCTTAATTTTACTTGTACAGGTTCCACAAACATATTTTCTACAGTTTTCACAAATATTCTGAGTTTTCTTGCCTTTACAAGCATTTATTTGGCATTGTTTACGTTTACGGTATGGAGTGTGACAAGCATTCTCCCACTGATCAATTCTCAACTAGTTAGAAGGAGAAAGCGTTGGTTTTTTTGATGAAACATGCATCTTTCTGAGCTCCTCAGCTGTATCTAAAATTAAATCACGGTGACTGTACTTATTATATCCAGTCGTTTCCCTATAAATAATCCATGCATTTATCGCTGCGAAATCAAGAATTTAAAATAAAACTTGAACTGGCCAACGTCTGGATGAGGACTTCACAGAATATTTTCTGGTAATCTGGTCCAAAACATCAACTCCATATTTGGTCGCATTGTAAAAATTTACAACTTCAGGTTTTTGTTTTCATTAGATAAAATTTCCAATGTTGGGTGTAAACTACTCAGGAGCAAGACTTTTTTGTTTTCATTAGATAAAATTTCCAATGTTGGGTGTAAACTACTCAGGAGCAAGATGTTTTTGTTCTTATTTCCTTGATAAGACTTAAGCGTTATATTTTCATGCTTAGCAATCTTACTAGAATACAGCACATCTCTTGTTTTCTTGAAAGAATTAGGTACTTTTCTTTATTGTACCAACACAGCTTATTCCTGCGTTTCTCATGTGTTTTACTAACTTCAGTGATGTAGAGAAATTTTTTGTTGTCTGGTTTCTTCCAGTGTTGCAGTAAGGTTCAAAGAAGACAAAGTTTCAAAATGCGACAACCAGATCTAATGCAATCTAGAGGTATCAATTTATCAAGAAAGAGACTAGAGGTATCAATTTATCAAAAAAGAGACAAAACCCAATGAATCATAACAGACAGAAACAACCCGCAACAGGGGTGAGCCCATAAAAACGGCACAAAACCCTGTCAGAGACAAATAAAAAGGAAAAGTAAAAACATCCTCCTAAAAAAGGCGATAAACACTACAGTGACAATCCAACATGAGCGTGACAAGTCAACAGAGACGACAAATATGAAAATCTATGTACGCTAAAGGCGCGTGGTGCATGTAAAATCCGCCGTGGGTGCAAAGCCCTCCAAGTTACCTGCGAATTATACCTCTGGGGGTGCCTAGTCAGGTGAGGGTCTCGTCACCTGATCAAGGTTCTAAATTACGAGACCTTTAAAATCTGTCAATTCAACAAAGTTAAATAGAAACCTTGAACCGGCAAACAAAGATAACTGTTGCAAACTGCAAAAGAGCAAGCATTACAGCGATGTAAACAAATCAATAGTCAGAGGGACCACAACCATGCTGTGATCAGGCGATTTCCGCCCCGCTCTCATGTACTAACACGTCAAGCTAGGCACTCATGCCGGGCAGGAAGGGGCCTGATTAGCGGTATATATAAAAAAAGGTTCAATCAAGCGAAAAGCTGCATGTTCGCCAACCGTTCTACCATAGGGCATGGTTTCATCCTTACCCAAATACAGAAATCCGTTCAATAAATATTTTTGGCTGCACATCAGTAGCAAGCCAAAATTTAATGTCGAATTTGTCCGGCTTTTTTAGGCATATACTGAATAAATCGACATCGTGTCTTCATGGGAAACAGTTGTTCATCCACCTACAATATTTTCCCCCGGTTAATAATTCATCAAGCAATTTTCGATAAATGTATTCCAAATATATGAAATAAGGGCAAATGCATCAGTTTGCAACCTTTGGGATCTAGTTGACTTCATGTCGAAGCGTAAATACTTCACAATTTCCTAGAACCTATCCCTGGACATTCTCCCAGAGAAGAATTTCGGACCCCAGAATTTTGAACCATAAACTGAAAATTGAAAGACATTTTGCAGCCAAAGCTCCTCGAGCATACAGCAGTAATATGAAAGCGTTTATTTCATTGAGTGACAAAGGCCAATTTGGATTTTGTGATTTTTTACGAGCCTCTTCTTTAGTGCAATGTTGAATATGAATCAATTTTTTTTGTTGATAAACAATCTCCATGCACTACTTGCACTGCCATCAACAATTTTCTTTTTGCATGCAACGTTGGCCCAGACACTTCTCGTAAGACATTCTGATGGGGACGCCTCCCTGTAAATCTTTGTCGAAATATTTCCTACTTTCCAAATTGAACCATCATTTGCTGTTTCTTTATCTTTTTTGTTTTCCTCGCATTGGGTACGTAAAAGTCGTTTGCTAGTTCTGTTTGGTAGGTCTTGACTACTTTCTTGATCTTGACTGTTGCCACTGATTTCATTTCTAGAAACTGTACTTGCAGCAAGCAGTGGAATATTTTCTGGATATAAATTATCATTTTCATTTGGTGTTTCATGAAAAGACTCTTCATCAGATGAATCAAATTCACTTATTCCTGAAGGAACAATCCAGTCTTCGTCGGATAAACTGGATATAGTTTCGATATGAAAATTTTCGTCAGGTTCAATATATCTGAACCAAAATTATCATCGGAAATAGTTTCAAAAACATTTAGCGCATCTTCTTTTGTTAGATATTTACTACCAATACTTATACGCGCCATGACAAGAAGCAAATAAAATAAACAAGTCTGAACATTGACATTCACTGAAACAAAATTAACTCAATATGTTTGTATCCGTTGAAAAATAACATTTCTAACACAAAAGAAATGCTCAGTCAGAAGGCACGCTGCAATTCCAAACAGATGTCAAACAGGTGTTTTTCCCCTCCCTCCACTTTCCTCGCTTCCCGCCTAACAAATAATGCTTTGAAATACACAAAGCAATATTCCCCTCGCCACAGATGCACCTGCTTATCTATTAGAATAGCGGAAATAGCTGTGAAAGTGAAGAAAATAACTTGACATATGTCATCTTCTAGATACGGTCAAAATGACTGGTAGCCGCAATTCTAGGTATACATACTAATATTTTCAAAAATAAACTAGATGGAACCCGTCAAAACGTGACGGAAAAAAATACTATAACAATATCAGTAAAATAAGCTTCTTTATTATTTAAGTAGGGCTTCGTATGAAACAGTCTTTCAAATATTTTATTTTAAAAAATCCCCCCCCCCCCAAGTGAAATGCTATTTCCGATGTAAACTCCAAATGAACACGCCGTAAACAAATGTGTAATACAAATCAGTTTGACATTACCACCATATTCCCCACGACAATAAAAAAAAAAAAAAAAAAAAAAAAAAAAGGTCATGGACCTATAAAGTATCATACAAGTAGTCATATCATAAAGTATCATACAAATTTCCTACTTTCATCTCATATACAGTAAATAAAAGAACATAGTATAAGCACCCCCCCTCCTGTGATAATGCAATCGAATGAGCTCCTATGTGCATATGTATTGCATCTGCCCAAAGGCACCGTTGAAATTCGACGTTAAAAAAGTTTTAAAATGTTTAAATTAAAAGTTTTAAAGTGTCCTCTTTAATCATTGTTCGTTTCAAATCCATATCTTCTAAAACGCATCCATTGTTTTAAGCTAATCAATTTTTATGTAAAAATGAAGAATTTTTGTTAAAAATAATAAATTAATATGCAGATGAGGGAGAATTTCAATGTTTTCAATTGTAATTTATTTGTATGGTTTCTTCTATCCCTTTTCATAATCAGGATGATTATTCCTTTTCCATCACAGTCGGTCTCTTATACAGTTAAATATCCAATGGATCTTTAAAAAAATAATAAATAACAGTTCCTAGCATATTCTGATTCAACATATACATCAACGAATTCAACATATCAATTTTATGTTAATCATAAACTAAAAATAGTTTTTTTTTTCTTTTGCCAGATTTTATATTAGCTCCAAAATACTCTATCTCATGGATAATCTGATCTTATGATTTATCAGATTTTTATTATTATTATTATTATTTTCACTTTTCATGAAGGTTAGGGATACCTATTTTTAATTGTTGCAACTTTCCAAGGGGCTATTTTACATTATTAAAACAAACGGATGGTCATTGTTGAGATAGAATTGAAAAATATTTCATGCTTGAAAATTATTTAAAAAGTCGTTAAATTAAGCAGCAGATTTCAAATAAATTTCAATCGAAAGCTAATTTTTTTTTCTAATTGAAGATGTAAGAATTGAAATTGTAAAATGTAGTAAAAAAATTAAATTTTTAGTATTTAGAAGTGATGTAAGCGCGATGAAAGCTAAAGCGATAGTGCCGTTTGTTGTCACAACCGTTATACATTTCTAAATATTGCCACTGTGTTTTGATTGGCGTCCAAAAGTAGACTACCATTTTTTGACATCGAAAGAAAAATTCACAGTGAAAGAAATAAGACTTTGCCGCTAATAAGGAACTGTTAAATGAACTTATAACAAACCTACCAAAATAATTCCTATAAAATATTAGCCTTACATTGTTTATTCTAGCTAAAAATACAATCATTATTTCAAGTTTTTTTTCCTGAAATTCTTTACTTTTGTGAATTTTTTTATTAAAAAAGGAAATCTTAATAATTTAAATCCTATAATTCCTATAACTTAATCCTATAATTTAAAAAAAGTAATTGGTAACATGTAATCAAGGTATGCAATCAAGATGAAGCAACTAATAAAGGCTCCAGTTCTAATCTTTAAAATTAAAAATTGAAATATCAGTTAATATTACGCCATGTTGACACAATCATATAAATTTTTCTTTTTAGTTTTATCAATGTTAAAATGCATTTCAAGCTAAGCATAACGTCATTTTCACCCGTACAAACTTTTCACACGTACATTTATGCTTAAGCATCATGCATACATATAAAAATATATTTTGCATTTAATTGTAATGAAAAAAATGGCATCAACAAAGTTATAATGCTTAATGATAAAATGAACCCAATGGACAATATTTCCGTGACGTCACAGTAAATATGAATTTTTATTTGCTTATAAAACACACGGATAAATATTTTTACCGAAATACTTAAACATTTTAACTATATTTTAACTTACAAATTAAAAAATTCTGCCTAAAAGTTACGTGCTTTTAATATTTAATATTTATTTTTTATGCTCGCAATCATTGAGTTCAGAAAATAAACTCTGTACGTCGCAACAGTGGGCGTTAATCCGATTGCCGACTTTATGACGTCATAAGCAGAAGTAAAATTTTAATTTAAGATTACGGCTAATTAATTAAATTTTCGAACAAACGAATGTACGATAACAAATCTGTGACCAAATATCTTTCATTTAAAAAAAGAATGATGTAATTTGATGTAGTAGTTTGTTCTCACGGATTGTCGAAACAAAACGCTTAGCGTTTTAAATATATAGATATTTAAATTGAACAAAAAAGATTTTATGTAATATTCTTGGGTTTTTAGGAAAAGTAAAAAAATAATCAGACAATAAACAAGAAAAGTAAAAAAATATGATTCGTTAAATTGGATTTACACTCAAAATGACCGCTGCCATAATCCTAGTGTTAAACCAGTGTATATTTAAAGGTCCTAATATAATAAAATGTTCACAATGTTTCCTATTGGTTTGAGTATCGGTATAGAAAAGCATAACTTCAGCAGTGTATTGTTCTGAAAGATAGATATTATTTGCGTTATTTTATCATACGATACGATAATACAAATTTATATCCCTTTTAATAAGCATTACTCTGTTGTTTCTCCGTATTTATTCAAAGCTTCGATTACGAGCCTTTCATTTAAATCGTCCCCTGATTTCGAGAAAGTGGCATTTGAGCTGAGAAATTCTTTTATGTTGATAATTGTTCAACTGTAGTAAATAATTTTAAAGAAGAGAATTTTATCGAACAGAATAAAATTACTATGTCTGAAGGCTGTTTTAACTTAGGTGGATAGGAAAGCAATTTTGCTTTTAAGTTTGCATCTAAACATTCCGGGGATACATCTCTATTAAAGATGTTATGGGACTTATATGTCGACACACTGAAATGTAATATTAATGTAAATATGTTCACATGCGTTGTTAAAGTAAGAGATTGTTTTTACTGATTGTGCAATCGATAGTTGATCCAATTAGTATATTTCATTTAACTACACTACTGACTAAGTTAATTTTGCAAAATCCATGAAAACAAAAAAATCATTGGGACGGTAGTCTTGTCTGGGGACATTGTAAATAAACTTTTATGGATAATTTATCTGCATTTGTTAAAAGATGTGGCAGTACCTCGTTATGTAGGCTCAAATACAAAACTCAACTTGCATTGTTTTTGCCGATGCTTGTAAGAATGTTTATACTACATGAATTTTAGCTTAAGCTCGTAATTCTTTGGGAATTAAGTTGAAATTTTTACGATCAAAAGCTCGTGTAGAACCTTTAAAATTCTTCAGCATTCTTAGATTGGAGTTAATGTCGTATTGAATAAGAGCTAGATTAGTTATTCCCATTTGTAATGCTATTAATACTTTTGATATAAAAATTACATTTAGGAATGATTCTATATTTGCATTGTGATGGAGAAAACTAACTTTTTGCTAATCGGACTAGAGAAATCAGACATCTGACATAATTAAAATCATAAAAATATATCCCTGGTCATATGCACACCACTGACATACTATCCGTGGGTGTTCACCTGGTCGGATACTACGTTCTCAGTACTTTAATATACCTTTATGGCTCAAACAACTCCAGAGTTTTGTCCGGTTAATGAAATTTTTGCGTGAGCTAAAAACGTTAATGATGAAATGAAAAAAATTAAACTAATAAATATTAAATTGTAAAGATTATTTTTTACGCTGCCAAAAAGCGCTTTGCTTGTAAAGTTCGTATATGAAAAAAGAGGAAATGCTGCAGATGCACATCGAGAGTTTTGCGACTTAAAAATTTTCTGTAAGGACCATTTCTTCCACAGGCTCCCATGTGTATGATCGTTCAATTCAAGAAAATTGGACATCTTGGCGTTCTTCAGCATGGAGGACGAAAACCGGCTCGTTCAGATGTGGTTGAAGATGTTTCCACCGCTATTGTTGAAGAGTCAATGGATAATGTATTGTAGGCTGTAGTAGTGCACGTGCACAGTCACTTGGGTGCTGCACAGTGTGGAACGTGCTGAGAGAAGTATTTCATTGTTTCCTGTACAATATCAGTCATAATCAACTGTTACTCCTCATCGACAGGCAGAAGCGAATGACCTTTGGATTGACATTCCTTGACGCTTTCTTAGAATTGAAGTGGATGTATCATGATCATGTCAGATTCTGTGGAGTGATGAGATCCATTTCCACCTTAGTGAAATAATGAATACCAATGACTATCGCATTTGGGACAAGGAAAACCCTCGTACCTTTCAAAACATTCCTCTCCACTCACCTAAAGTAAAATTTCTGTGATAATATATTTCTCTTATTACAGTCATGTCAGTTTATTCCGATACCTCTTGTAAAAACTTTCCAAAGTCTTTTCAATGTACGTGAATTCATGTAAACAATATAAATGCAGAAATAGGCCATTGATGAGAGGGGAGTGCGTCAGGTGATTTTACATTCATTTCATCAATTAAAACACAAGTTATTTCCATTTGGGATTCTTTCTTTGCTAAATATGCGTCAGTTGAGTTACAGAAGAACGGCAGGGATACTGTTCATATGAAGCTCAATTAATGTCTTTTTCATATAAAGCAGGAATTTCTTCTTCAAATGGGTTCTAAAATATTTTACTGATGGTAAAGTTAAATCACTTTAGCTTTACTGCATTTTTAGCTTTAAATTAATTTCATACACAAAATCCAGCAGCAATCATGAATTCTTTTGGAAATTTTTCTTTACATTCACTAACCCATTTCTTTCTTTTCTTCTATTAATTGATTAAAATTGCTCTTATTTTGATAAAAGCCCTGTTTCATCCAGTGTTACGATAAATTTTTATTTATTACCACCTATGTTTTTGTTAAAGCGTGCGTTAGACAGCGCTATCCACAACACATTGGAAGACTTTGGAAAGTTTTCCAACAGGTGTGGGAGAAAATTGATATGATTGTACTAAGAGAAAAACCAACTATGATGAAAATTTTGATCCAGTGTTATAACCAAGAGTCACGGCTATACAGTAGAGTAAAATTGTCGCAAAGATTATAGCATATATGTTCAGAAATTAATTGTGAAAATCGTTTACATAAAGTGACAACGAACTTCTGTGCATTCTGTAGTTCATAATAAAGAGAGATCGTTCATAATAAAGAGAAGTTGTTTTAATTCTGTCCACACTGTATATAAAAGCTTTGCCCAATACTTTCCACTATATACATGGTCTCACAGTGGTAGCCATAAGGCTCCAACGATGCAGGGATTGCAAAAAAGATACAATTTAATATAAATTTAACATTTTATTTTTCGCAGATGCATTACCTCAAATCGTTTTGTAGTGTAAAGACACAAACCCCGTAATTTCGCTTTTTAATAAAGAGGAGCATGAAACCTTTAATTTAAACCCAAGCAACTGTTAAAACAGATTTTCATTTTTAAGAGGAGACAATAACAGCAATATTATATATATATATGTGTGTGGCATTTTGACTAAGATGAGACATTACGAGAAATAATATTCATGAGAAAATGGCAGTCCGTTAAAAATATAGCCTATTGCAGCCGATGTTCACGATCATAGCGAAGTAGTGAGGCCATGAAATGAGTCCACAAAAGTTTCTCCAGTAAATCCAGCCAATTTCCAGACAAATAGTTTATTTAGAATACGAGCGATGCAGAGACAATTCCCACAGGTACAAAACTTATAGCCCTCGGGCTTCACGATGGTTCACTTCATTGATTTAAAGATGTTAAATGGCTATATGAATATTCTACGAGACGATAAACTCCAGATGAATATTTGTTTACACTTTCAGATACGTCAAAAAATCCTCCACTCCGACGGATGCAAGCTAGTTTTGTTCACTCAGCGTAGACATACAAAAAACGACGTCACGAGCGCACAAACCAATGAGTGAGAGGCGGCCTCCAGACCAGCGAATGAGGTTAGAGGGAGAAGCTAAGACAGGAAAGAATCCATCACTTGGCCGCGTATCAATTTTGAATTGAAAAACCCAACGCGCGAAATCAGAAAATAAAATAATAAGAATAAAAAGAAAATGGCTTTTTAAAAAACATTCGAAATGAGAACGCGTCTCTGAATTTTATAGATTGGGGAGCTGATAAAAGCTACGAATGAACTTAAAATTTTAGATTAAGATTTGGAATAAGATAATTATTAATATACGGATATTTACTTTCAAAAGGACATTAAATAGGAATATATATTATTAAAAATTAAGGAAATACTGATTATGACAGAAGTTAGATTAATTAAAAAGATTAATGTGAATAAAATGGAAGGATACGAAGGAAATAAATTTTTTATATAACATATATATATATATATATATATATATATATATATATGCACTCTTGACATAAGAAAACAATAAATGCATCACTTGGTGAACTAAAGTTTAAACACACACGCAGTCTCTTTGCATGCATATATTTGAAGAGAAATAATTGTTTCGAAATTGATTTAATTTACGTTCTGAAAACAAACTCTGGATTATGCTTCCATAAATAATTAAATTTCCATATAAGGGAGTAACTTCACTAAGTTAATACAATTTAATGTGTTGTCCTTGAATCCTATTTCATAGGCAAACAAATTACAATAATTAAATCACTAAACAATATCTGTTGGATTGGGTGCGATATGTTTACGGTATTATAGAATCAATTTCTAAGGATACATATGCAAATAAATTATGTTTATTACTAAAGGAATTTTGATAAATAATCTCCAGTTTACATACAAATAAAACAAATAATGATATCCGATTTTGATAATAATGAATGATAATAAATAATATTTCTTTAATACATTTCACATAAATATCTCAGATCTTTTCAATTTGTAAATATAGACAATCTATTCGTTTTGTAGATTTTTTCCAATATCTGTAGAAGTAATTTTTTAAAAGTTCTGATTAGTATTGATTTCAGAATGTATCTATTTCTCAAAAGAAATGTTATCTACCCTATATATATAAAATCCTAATGAAACGAATTTGTGAAACGATTTTATGAAACGAATTTATGAAACGATTTTATGAAACGAATTTATGAAACGATTTTATGAAACGACTGATTAAACAACTGATTATGTTTCAGGGCTATTTTTAATAAAATATTAAACGCTTGATGGTGAAATTAATACCAATTGTTCATAAAAATCCGCGGATGTCAAAACTGGTAATAGAATTTTGAAATTGGAATTAGTTTTCGAGATATTAATTTTTTCTAATTTTAATGACATTTCTGTAATGATGGCAACTAATTACTCAGTTTTTTTGTGACAAAAAAGGGAAAAAAATTGAAAAGGATCCCGATAGGGATTATTGATTTCTTTTTATTCGTCATTTTCAAATTGAAATTGGATTTATCTTTTATTTCAATCGATAATGAAGACAAGATTGTGATTAAATTATGTTTTTCAGTAAAATCTGAAAAAAAAAAATCACATTTCTATCGTCAGGATTCAATCGTCTGTCTGCATTTAATTTAATTTATAAACTGAAAATGTTTTGAATAAATTCGTCCAAATGACGTCATTTAGGTAAACGCAAAAGAAAGGGAGGAAAAGGAATTAATAGTAATTATTATTTATTGATATAATTTTGTTATTTTTTTGTAAAATTTAATTAAACGACTTTATAAAATCATTAATTTGCATATTTGAAACTAATATATAAAATAATAATTGCCCAACTGAACGGAAGAATAAAATATCCTGCTTGGTTTTCTATCCTGCTTGGTTTTTTCCGCCAAGCTTTTTAAAAAAGCGTCAAGACCCCTATAATAGAAAAGCACCAAAAGTTTATTGGGTTTGTTTTCATAACTTTTGGCAACAAATCTATGTATATTAACGAATCTATCCCTTTTTGAAGCTCGAATTACGCCAAACCTAAAAGCAAAGGATCCTATAATGGAAAAGTACCCGATTTTCTTATGGACAATATTCAAGTGACATAACATGGTGTAAAATTATCGGGGATAGCAAATTTGTTTAAATATCTCATCAATTGATGCCGAATAAATGCAGGCATACATGCACAAAATATTTAATTAATTTTGTATGATAAATAATTATTAGAAAATTCGTATATACATATTAATTAAAAAAATAATTTACATATTTAAAATAACATGAAAATATTCATGATGGTGCACTAAAATCGGGAGAAAATTAAAACCTGTTACTGAAAATGTCTATAACATAGTACTTTTCAATACCGTGGTTCTTAATGTTATTCACAAGCAGATGTAATTTTTCTCATCCTTAAACGCAAAGAAGAATAGAATACGGATCTTTGTTATAAAAGTCCGAGAGGTAGCCACAGTTTAAACCTAACCATTTTATACAAGTTGGTTTTCACGTTGTAATTGATTTTACTTATCATTCCCGAAAACAGTCGTCAGTTGTCGCAACAGCTGTGTATGAGGCCATGATAATCAAAAAATGCCCCATTAAAACGTTAAAAGCATGGCAACCCAATTACAGATTTACCAATATTTATAAAATAAAGCACGCTGTCATGTTTTTAGAGGCCTCGAAGTGTGAGCGGGGGTTGGCGAGCGTAGCTCGCAGGGGGTAGGCCCCCTAGTATATATATATTTTGTAAATTTTTATGTATTTTTATGTGCAATATCTCTTTTAAAATTATTATTTTTAAAAGAAATTTAACATGCATTGAAATTCAAAAATTTTTAAAGCACTACTTTTTATTTTTAGTTATGCTTTTCCGTTCTAATAACCTATAACGTAAACCTAGATTTTAATAAATAAAATGAAACAAAATTTTGATATAATTCTTTTGTTATTTGTATAGATAAGACAATTAAATTGGAAAAGAAAATTTATTTAAATTTCTTTACGATTATATATTTTTCTGTTTAAAATTTAAAATGATGTTTTGTATCATCGTTTAAGCTCCACCGAGTACATCTACGTATTAATCATGTGAATTTTGGTTTGTTTGATATTTTTTTCATAACTGTTTACTTTATAGTGGGTGATCATATTAATAGAGCCGATTCTATTAATTGCCAATTTATTAGTTTAGTAAGTTATTATTAAATCAAAATTTATTTGTTTTTATACTTTTTATGAAATAGTAATGACTGGACAGTTTGCTTCAGATTTTTAAGAGTGCAGCAAATGATTCGTTTTCAGACCAGCAGAAAGTATCTTTCGATTTTTCGCATACCTTGTATCAATTTATCTTTTACCGTCCGTAATATATGGATTAATTTATTATGACAAAGTTGACACTTCCCTTTTCCATTTTGAGATTGTTTCAACGTATGTTTACTTTTATCTTCATCAACAGGCACTAGATGTTAAAATTTTTCTCCTTGTTTTCTCTTTTGTCCCTTTTCTCCCTTCCATTCTAGTGTGTTGGTATTTTGAGTTTACGCCAGTTCGACGTTTGAACAAGTTGGTTGTTCCAAAACTGTTGGGAATTTTAACATATTTTTAAAAGTTGTATATGTATGAATGGCACATTAAATTTACCATTTATGTGCACTTCTTCAATTTGCTGAACTTATTTAGATAACGTGCAATAATTGGTGTTATAATCATGGACTGCTTGGTAAAGTGCCACGTGCTGCTCAATCTTTATCTTATTTTCTGCTCGCAGATGACCATCGGATGAAATTTCACAACGAATAATACTGTTTTTTAAGTTTTTTATCATATTAATTAAGGAATGAATTAAATTGCTCATATGAAATAGATTTATCAAAATTTTGAGAGTGGACTTTATACTGTAAATAATTTACAAGTAGAGAGTTAAGACTCTGAAATATGTACAATATGTTAAAAACAATGTATAATGGGAAATAACTCTATAAAAACATTTAAAAATATGTTAAAATTCCCAACAGTTTAGAAGCAATCTCCTTAGCCAACATCGGGAGATTTCAAACGTCATATAAGACAAAACGACATATTTAACGATAATTTATCTTTTACCATCCCTAATATCTGGATTAATTTATTGTGACAAAGTTGACCCCCCCCCCTCTTTTCCATATTCAGCAGGTCTCAATTTAGGTTTATTTTTCTCTTCATTAACAGATGGCACTGGTGGTTAAAATTTCCCCCTATGTTTACTATCTTGTCCGTTTTCTCTCTTCCATTCTAGTGTGTTGGTATTTTCAGGTTTCACCAGGTCGACGTTTGAAATTCCCCCCCTTCCCCGATGTTGTCCAAGTGGGTTGCGCCAAAACTGTTGGGAATTTTAACATATTTTTAAATGACTTTACATTGCCTTTTCTCATTATACACTGTTCAAAAATAGAATAGTAGGGTTAAGAAGTAGCGTCTTAACCCTCTACTTGTGAAATAGAACTTATTTGTGGTTCCTATTACCGATGTTGGTTGTCATATACGACAACTTGCCCCGCTCATCCTGTGGTAACCAACTCCGTTCGAAAGTGTCATTTTTTTTCATCTTTAGAACGTTATCCATTTTTGCTCAATTTTAATGCCACATACAGGTATAAGCTTATAGTGCATTAAGAATAATATGAATTCAAAATGCAGAATAATAATAATAAAAAAAAGCATTCAGTAAAAAAACATCCAACATTAAAAAATACACATATTTTTACATAGTAAATCGGAATTTTTAGTCACGTTGTTAAAAAAGCGTAAAACAAACAGAGTAAAATAGTGTCTAAGCTAGGGTTCCAATCTAGGTCATTTCTTCAACAATCAAATGCTCTGCATACTGAGCTACCCGAATAAAAATCAGCTAGAAAATGAGTTATAATTTTATTATTTGTTTTACGAATCCCCTACCTGATGATTATTTTACCTTTTCCTATAAATGGGCATTACAGATATTTTTGTAGCTTACATTATATTAAACATAACATTTTATAAATTTATTTTACAAAATAATTTAATACTTATTAAAACGCATACTTTACGAAAGAAAAAAAAATAAACGATAGAAAAGCACAAATTTTATTAAACTTCTACTTAAAATGTATAGACAATAACAAAAACAATAAGCATATTTACATTTCGATTTATTGCTGATAATATTTTTTAATTTATTTCATGCGTTTAAATGTACACATTAAGCAATCTTTTTTTCTATACTTTAAAATAGGATATAATTTTCAGACATAATCAATCCTACTTCTTAATTATTTTCTATTTTTGTATTAGAAACTTTTGTTCACGAAATTGTGCATGTTATAACAGGATTAAGTTTCCACCACCACTTTTAAGCACGAAGCATCACTTACAAATACAAGCAAATAAAATAATATTTACCTAAATAATAAGTTAAAGTCTCTGATTAATGTGTATACACTTCTATTTCTAAGGAAAAATAGAAACTATCAAAAGAAATTTTTCTGCTTTATTGCGTGAATGAATAAAAATATATGAAACGAAAGCATGTCAAAAGTATGTACTCAAGAATAAATTAAGTGCACTTAAAAAAAATAAATAACTTTCTTTTTCTCTTGAATATAGTGAAATGAATAAAGAAATTGCAATTGCTTGTCTTTCTTATTAGTAATAATAATGTAAGTATTTCCTGTAAATCATTTTCAATTACTTCTTTCCAGCTACCATTTTTCTTTAAAATTACCTTTTAGTTTTGCGCACTTTGCCATATTTTTATTTTTAATTTATTTATCTGTTTTTCACATGATTCCTACATTTTCTCTGAGACAATTTTCTGCTACGATTCCCTGCTACAATTTTCAAAAGCGCATTTAAGGGGTAACATCAATCTTTTTCTCCTTTAAAGTAAATATTATACACAAGGACATAATATTACATTTAGAAATAGATATCTAAATAAAAAAGTCAATTTTGGAGATATAAATGTAGAATTCACGATGGAGAATAAGGAGTAATAAACATTTCAATCACTTATTTTTTACTTTCTTCTACCTATAACAGAAGAAACTGTTGTAATCGAAATTTTTTTCAACTTACAGTATTCAATGGATTTACACGTTTAATTTGTCAGAGATCCCGAAAAATATGTTTATACAAAAGTCTGTCTGTCCGTCTGTGTGTTTGTCTGTCCATGTGTCTGAACTGATTGTATCATCTAAATGTGTATGAAGTTATGCATAGAATTGAACCAATTTTTTATAGGTTTGGATTATGGCCAACAGGTCATTCTTGAATTTGCAGATATTTCGCCGGAAGGGAGCTCGGTAATAGCGAATCTTGTGCCATTTTCATTATTGTACCATCGAAAAGTGCATGAAGTTATACATAGAATGGAACAAAAATTTATTTGCATGGTTTTTATTATTGGCTGCAGGTCCCAATTGAATTTTTGGCCATTCCGACGGAAGGGGACGCTGTACTTGCAATTTTTGTGCGATTCTCTTGATTTTTCATAGTTTTGTTGTAAAGCGGCTGTTCCTGCAGCGACGGTAACACGGCACTTCGCATATAGCAAATATACAATAGAATAACGAAACTATTTATTTTATTATCGGTGTGAAAGCGAATTTTAATGTATTAACACGTACAAGATAGAAAACATTTTTAGATTGACACATCCAATAGTTTCAGAACAGCATTCAAAAATTGTTACACGCTGTAGCTCTACCATTTTAAGCAATAAACGGGATCTTTTAGAAAATTAAACGTCATATATTTTTTGTAGCGAAACTGGTGTTTTTTTTCTCTTTTTTTTCGTTGAAATATTGTTATATCGTTCTTTTGTGTACCATTTATTGACGAAAATTTTGTTTGAAAATTTAATTTAATTTTAAATTGGTCCCATTTCACCAAAAATGCATATTTTATAAAACGGGTATGTATTTTACTAGAACTAAGAAAGCTAATTTGTTTTTGTCATTTGTTCTAAATTAAGTCTGACGATGAGTTATCCTGTCCACCGCTCGATCTTCTTTTTTAAAAGAACTCTCTGCCAAGCAGCCATTTTTAGCTCACAGGCTATCAAAGCCTGAGAGCTTATGTGCCCGCCGGTTCTGTATGTACATACGTATGTATGTACGTAACGCGATAACTCTTGATAAAAATAACCGTTTTACTTTAAATTTTGTTTATAGGTTCCTTGTGATAAGGCGCTTCCCTGATTAGTTTTGGAGGTTCATTGGTTAAGCATAAAGGGGGGAAACGGGGGGCTAACCCCCCATAATTTAGATAAATGGGTTTTTCATGCAGAATTATCCCATTTTCTTCAAATTTTGTATATAGGTACATTTTGATAATGCGCTTCTGTCAATAGTTTTGGGGGTTCATTGGTTTAGTATAAAGGGGGAAAGGGGGGACACCCCCCCTAATTTAGATAAATGAGTTTTTCATGCAGAATTATCCGATTTTCTTCAAATTTTGTATATAGGTTCATTTTGATAATGTGCTTCTGTCAATAGTTTTGGGGGTTCATTGGTTTAGTGTAAAGGGAGAAAGGGGGGGATACCCCCCCCTAATTTAGACAAATGAGTTTTTCATGCAGAATTATCAGATTTTCTTCAAATTTTGTATATAGGTTCATTGTGATAATGTGTTTCTCTGAATAGTTTTGGGGGTTCATTGGTTAAGTATAAAAGGGGAAAGGGGGGCTAATCCCCCCTTAATTTAGATAACTGAGTTTTTCATGCAGAATTATCCGATTTTCTTCAAATTTTGTATGTATATTCATTGTAATTAGAGACTTCCCTGATTAATTTAAGGCGTTCATTAGTTAACTATGAGGGGGGTAACGGGGGAATGACCCCCCCCCCCTTAATATATTGTTGATTTCTTTATTTTTCGAGGGGAATATTTCAAATTCTTTGAAATAAGAGTACAATATATAATGAGTGTGAATAGCCTGTGAGCTCAATGCCCTCAGTTTAACTGGGCAGTTTTCTTTTTATTTAATATATTAATTAAATAATATACTTTTCAAACTTTAATATATGCATATAATAATTTAGTGTAAATACCTTTTTATAAATTCTTCGCATTTGTTTAAAAAAAATAATAATCCTGAAAAGCTTAACTGTCAGGTGCTGTTACCCCTTAAAAGATAAAATTTTTCGGCAGTATAGATTTGGAAATTTATAACAATGTTAATCTTTATTTTTCGTTTTTTGAAGTAAAAGGTTAGCGTAAAATACATTGTCCATTTCAGGTGACTCTTGGGTGTAGTTCACTTAATTAAAATGAGATAAAATGTACAGAAAATATAATTCAAATCATGCGATAGTTATTATTTAAAAGGTGGCGTAATAAGGCAGCATTGAAGTGATGCGCAGTTGAAAACAAAAGAAAATCACATCTTATTTTGTAAAGAAATGGAGTGTTGTATGTGTATTTGTAATAATGTCCCTACATTTACGCCATTGTCGAAATAAGTAAGTTGACTCTGTTTACTTATTTCATAAACAACATGCTTGTTTAACAACAAAATTTTTCATATTTAAAAAAAAAAGTTTTAAGGTCTTTCAGTTAAATTGACTTTTGGATAACTGGGGTTCTACTGTACTTTATCTTTGTAATTTAGGTAATTAAAGTATCTTTAAGTAATTTTGTTGACATTTTTCTTTTTTTTTTGTTGAAAAAAGGGGAATTTTTTTTGGAGGGGAAGTTAAATTTCAAGCAGTTATTTGCTAGCATACTTAATTACCATTTGCTGCTGTATCTCTTTTTTATTCCAGCTGCATTCTTGTGGAACATCTCTCCATGTTCATCAGAAAAGTCTCCTAGACTATATCGAAAAAAGTTCAATTGGGAATGTAAGAAGTGTAGATTTAGAGCTTTATTGTTTCCCAATGCTCTAAATGAAGACAGTAGACTCTCCACAAATTCTTTATAATTTTGAGTTTTTGTTTGCCAAACAACTTTTACACACCTTTTCAAAATCGCTTTTCGTGCTACTTTCTCAACAGCTTTCAGTTCAATTTTTTAAGTTGGATTCTGAAAAAGTTCTTCTATTTGAGATGCAAAAAAAAAAAAAAAAAAAAAAAAAAAAAAAAAAAAAAAAAAACCTTTCAAAATTTTGGCCTTGTTCATGCGTGGATATTTGTGAATCAAATATTCAGATTCTTTACTGTATTTATTCACCGCTTTAACAAATTGTTTTATAAGTTACTCAATTCCTGTGGAGAGTAAGAAACATGTTTTTGTCTTGCCAACTAATACCAAGTGGGAATTTTTTTTTGTGCCAGTAGTATTTACTTCTCGCAGTGGCGATGTTTTCACGAAGACATGCTTTATCTCTAGCTGAACTGTTCCATTCACATAAAAAACAACTGAATTTTACGAATCCTTGTTGTTACTCAGTTAACAATGTAAATTAGTTACTAATTATTAAATTAAACATTAGGCTCTGCGTGTTCCTCTCAACAGTGAAGCTACGCAAGTTCCCTCAGTGAATGAAATATAGATTGTCATTTGAGATTAAATATACGAAAATTTTGATAGCTGAATTGCAGAAGACGGTGGAAATATTTTTCAATAGAGGCTAAACAAAAAACAAAGGGCTATCCTGCATTTAGCGTTAATGTTTTAGCAAGGGCAAACAATTTTAATTTTAAAGACGGCCCCCCACCATTGTGAAGTGATGGAGCAATTTGATTGTCATGTATGAACATTGTATCGTTAAATCTTTCAGAAAAAGTCATTATTTCTACAGGAACGATTTTCATGCCGATCAGTCTTATAAGTTTTTTTTTTCAAATGTGTGAAGTACACAACCGTCTCTCATTTTCCCTCATATTTTCATTTTAGGGATTTCTAGGTAGATTAATTTAGAAATATTGGCTCAAAAGTCGTTAAAAATACTCCCATTCCTTTGATACAAAATCTACATATATACATGATATACACTAATTGTTTACTCAGATTTCGTAAATTTTGTAATTCAAATGTATTACATTATAGTTTTAGTGTAAGTTCGCAATAGTACTAAACACGCTAAAATGGTTAGCCTTTTGTTATTATTTCAGCCTCTCTCTAATTTAACACATCTAATTTTTTAAAAAACTTTATGTGTGATAATATTTGATAAATGGATATTTAAAAATTATCAAGGAGTAAAATTAAAAACATTTTGTGAAAATATTATCATTTGTTATTTAATTCACGTCTCTGTAAAATATAGTTATAATATATTTTAAGAAAGAAGATACAGTTCACTTAATGAACGATTTAATCGTTTAATTGCTCACTTTCCGTGGAATATGTTCTCCATAGCAATTAACGTTAATATTTTTAATATTATTCTTTTTAATGATTCGTTGTAGGAAAACACAAGTGTGTGAAAAGATAATCAACCCTGAATTCCCTTACGTAACCTTCGTGAAATTTAGTAAACTAAGTATTGAGTCTTCTTTCCCATTATTCTAAATTTACGCAAATACTGGATATTATAATGGAATATAATTTTATATTCGCGTTAAATTATTAAAATTATTTATATACATCTCATACCTGTAGGAAAATACAGACTTTAAAGTCATTTCTATACACTTTTACTTAATAAATCTTAGTTTAAAGATAAATTGTTAGATTACGCTGCTGTTATGCAGCCACTAATGTGAATCCGATTTGTGAATAACTTATTCTTTCAAGCAATTCTTAATTTATTAATTGTCCATATTAAAAGAAACTATAAAAAAGTAATGCAACTACCGTAAAATATGATTCATTACATAAAAAATGACATTTCAGTGAAAACAAAATTTCTTATTTTATAGTTTTAAAACACTTTTACATTGATTTAGAGCATTCACTTCTCACAACAACAAACCTTTACGTTCCACGGTTTGTGAAAAGAAAGTGAAAAAATGCCGTCACATCTTGTTCACGGAAAACAAGCGTTTCTGGAATGAATAATATAAGTACATGTAAATGATATAATATTTATTTGAATATATTTTTAGATAAACTTTGAAAAGCGAATAAATATTTAAAAATATCTGGAATGATTTTACTCGACTTTTCGATCACTGGAATACGTCTCCAGAAAGTATATACATGCATATATATAGTATATATATATTCTGACACAATGAAACCGGTTGGATTGAAACGCTCTCCCGTTTTGAAACAAGGGATGTTACCTCTTTTCAACTAATGTTTTGTTACATCACCACAATATTTATCACTTATAACCTGCCTCTTTTCCTTGGTGTTTTAGCTTATAGAATAAGTTTCATATGGGTTTGAAAATGGTTTAAAAATGAATTAAATACCTAAATCATCATCCGACTTTTACGCAACTCAATACAGTTCTTGCGACATTGGTTTATAACCTATCTATATTATAAAGAACAAACGCTTCTGTGCGTAACGCGGATGTCATTTTGCGAATGGCAGCACTTGACGATGAAATTTCGGTTTTGCGATTTTCGCTACTGCATTTTTTTAAATTCCTAAACCTCGCACATTTTTAAATATAATTTGTTTGAAAACTGTATCTCATTTTAGAGCTGTAAATAAAACACCAGAGCTTAAATTATCTATAGCATACTAGTTTCGGTAGTATTTAGCGTAGCATTTTAGCGTTTCAGTGCTTAGAATGCTGGAAATTTGCTGATATATATATAGGAAAAGATTCGGATGCAACCGAAAGATTTACTAATCAATAGGAAAACAGGAGATAACGGGTTGCAGCCTATAGGAAATTGCGGATTTAACCGAAAGGTTTAATGACCAATAGGAAAACAGGAGATAACGGGTTACAGGCAATAGGAAATAACGTGGAGAAAGAACCGAAGAAATTTAAAAAGGCCGAAAGAAATTAAGAAAAAGAGGTTTTTATGTAATGTTTTCAACAATCTGATAATGGAGGAAACGTGAATTCAGTATTAACAATATTTTTATAAGTTTTGTAAATATGGAAGAGTGCTTTAAGAACGTTAGTGTTTTAAAATATCGTGTTAACGAACATAAATAATATGTTAAAAAACAAGAAACCAATAAATCCTCAATTGCAAAACATTGCTGGGAGATGAACCATACTTTTGACTTCAGTTCGCTAAAATAATCTATAAACCTACTTCCATAAATGAACTTGTATTTTGTTGTATTCCATGACATTCATTAATGTCGCGATCACTATATCGGATGCATGAACGCTTATTACAAAACATTACTGAATGGATAACTATACCGCAATTATGAACGCTTAATGCACGCACAAGAGAAGCAAATAAAAAAAGAATTACTAAATGCAGCAACCTTGACATATAAAAATAGTAAAATCTATTAGGATTAGGAAAAATGGTTTTCGAGTATGTTCTGTAACATGGGAAGCCTGTGTTCGATTCGCTAGTTCTCTTAATAGGAACTTAATAGGAAGTACCGTTTGGGAGTTTCACTAACATACAAATCATTATTGAAATGTCTTTTTATCATTTACCGACAGAGCACCGATAAATCGTACATGATTGTCATTATACGACATAGATTGCACGCAAAATTCATTATGCACTATTACGACAAAATCTTCATCGAATCGGTAGATGGAAAAACACATGGAGTATATGAATGTGTTTTGAGTGAAATCGATGAGACATACCGAAAACCGTGTACGATTTATCGGTGTCATGTAGGTAAATGGAAAAGCGTTCTTACACTATGTGTTTGAATATTAAAAAACGAACAATGAATCACGTTTTAGAACAGCGAGCAGAACCTAGCAACTAAATCTGTGAAATTAGTAATTATTGTTTGATAAAACAAATTATAACAAATAGAGTGTGCGACAAAAGCATGTTGTTCTCATTCATTGTACATATTTTCATATTTAAACTAATTCTTATATTAAGAGAATATCTGGATATTTTAATTTATAAACTACTTTCGTACTTAATTTGGAACATTATTTTATGTATATTGCTTGACGTTATATGTGCTTCGAAATGGAAGTCACTACAAAGATGAATTAACTTACAACAAGGAGTATCTAAAACGTTCGAAAGGATCATTTTTTAAACGGTAAAGTGAGCAAATTTTCTACGCATGTGTATGCGCAGGCAGTGAATAGTTTTGAAACTGTACGAGCATGGAACGCTCTTAATGGAGGCAGATTTTAACTTCTGCAGTCAATCGATAATAAAGTGTGACAACACTCGTGTCACGGTAAAATGGAGTACAGAGCATCTATCTGGAGGCGATGTTAAAAAGTCGAGGAATCATTTTGTTGCAACAAATGCAATTCACTAAATAGAACTAAAATAAATAGACGTAATTAAAACGAATAAACACCAGCTTTGGCTCAAAATCTTGATAAACGGCGACTAAACATGTGATTTTGGTGTAAATGTATGGAACAGATGCCGAACACTGTAATCTGTGTGCGCAACTTCTTGAATAAGCGACTCATAACTCTTCTGGAACATCCACCATGCTTCCTAACACCTGACATCTACGGACTTATTTTTATTATCACACCTCAAGGGAACCCTAAATGTACATATTCCACAAATAATAAAGTACAAGCCATCCGGCAACAAGTGAGATCAATCACCGCCACCTGTATTCTAGGCTTGAGCGCTGACACGAAAATGGCGGCTGCCGTAGGCGGAATTTTTTCAGCGTTTGTACGGTCCTTCGAATTGGGACATCAATAATTTCTAAAATATTTCTTTGCCTTACTTTTCTGAAATCAAATAAGTCTCAGAAGACTTTTAGAAAATACTGGATTGTAAATTCAAGGGACTGTATAAACGCTTAAAAAATTTCGTCTATGACAGCCGCCATTTTTGTGTCAGCGCTCAGGTCTTGTATTCAGGGGGATGTGGATCAACCTTAAATGATTTAAATAACTTTTTTTACTATCAATATCAGTGCCTACAGAAACTACTTCTTTAATCCATATTTTGATTCAAAAACTATCTTGGACTGTATATAAAAAAATGTAGCTATAAAGAAATTTTCGTAACACTTTTAAGGATTCTTCTCTCTATCAATTTCAGTGTTTTTACTCATGAACTATGAAATGAAATCTGACTTTATTTGACATATTTTGTAACATTAAATTAATTTGTAAAATTTGAAAATATAATTAAATATTCAAATAATTTTTATCAATAAAAATAGCACCTGCTAAAACGATCTCGTCTGTAAATTATAATGTTTACGAGCAGGAAATGTGCTTCTCTTAGATATGATTTTTTCTTTCATTGATTCTAAATGAAGGATTGGTTGGTGGTTTGCAGAGTTTTTCTAACGTTGTCGAAAATTCATTGTTGACCACTTTCCGAGTAATTAAAGATAGTTTATTTGTATTTTATGTTTAATTTTATGCGTACATTCTGTGAAATTTATGAAAACAATCTGTATGTATCTCACACAGATCTCTAACAGAAATACCGGTAAAGTATAATGTCTGCCATAGATTTTTGAAATTTTTAACTCAATGGATTTAATAGGTGAACAAATCCAAAGAATCTCTCTTGAATGTACAGTATCTTTTTAAACTTTTTTTTTAAATTTTCAGTTACAATTTCCTAAAAATACTTTCTTTATCATTGAATTGAAATATATAAAAAGTCTAACACCGGCTAATAGCTTAAATGAGAACAAATCTTTCTTCTATGAAGTAGAGTAAAATTTTTGTTGGCGTTCCTTCTTTATATTCAATGGTTGGAGTATCATAGTTGAGATTTATTCCAACAGAGTGAAATATTCCTTGGCCAGGACTCGAACCTGGGTACTTTGGTTTGTTTTACCAATACTTTTACTACTGAGCAACCCCAACGATATCCTGGTTGGCATAAAACTCACTTTATTTATAATACATTGCTGCTAACTGCAGCAATAATTTCATTCATCCGAGCTATAACTATAGCATATTACAGGATGAAAATTTGATATAACACCTTTGTACTTCTGTAAACCATGTCATTATGTCATTTTGTGGAGAGGAAAACTTTTCTCAACTAGGTAAATCATATTCAGTGGTTGAAGTATCATAGACGAGATTTATTCAAACAGAGAATTCAAGCATTTTTCGCTCTATTGGTAAAATCTCAAATATAACACTCCAACCATTGAATATGATTTACCTAGTTGAAAAAACTTTCCTCTCTTTATTCCCTCTTAGTTTGCAGCCTGTTGAATTTGATTACATAATCTAAGTAAAATCTTTTACAAATAAGGCATAATATATAAACATTTTTCTCTGTTTGTAAATAATGTGTTGTAATTTGTGACATATTTTGAAGGGCTTGCTAAAGAATTTCATTCGAAGAATCGTTAAAAATAAAGAGGAAATGAAGAGACGAAAGTTTTTTCAACTATAGTTGAAAAAACTTTCCTCTCTTCATTTCCTCTTTAGTTTGCAGCATGTTGCATTTGATTACCTAATCTAAGTAAAATCTTTTACAAATAAGGCATTATGTAAATGCATTTTTCTCTGTTTGTAAATAATGTGTTGTAATTTGTGGCATACTATGAAGAGTTTGCTAATGAATTATTTAATAAAAATTTCATTCAAAGAGTCGTTAAAAATACAGTGATACCTCAGGTAACCATCATTGTTCTCCCTGTTTTCTGACATAGATTCAGTTTAGTAGATTTTTATATACATTTTTTGGATGCGTGCACAAACATAATGCAGCAGCGTTGCGTTTTAATTGGAGGAGTAATCAGTTTCGTTTAACGAACATTTTGGCTAATGAACGTAATTCTAGAACGAATTATGCTCATTAGTCAATATATCATTGATTCATCCACATATACTATAATTGACTGTGCTATCATTTCAAAAACTGACGATTTTCATAATTATAGGAAAAGTGTATTAGAAAAAGTGTATTTTTATGTAAAGGAAAAGTGTATTTTTATAAATGAACAGTTTAAACATCGTATAAAAATATGAAAGTACCACACACACATAGGTTTAATGCAAAATAGTAAATATTTTGTATTAGAATATATCACTTATAATAGACAACTAAATCTTATAATAGACAACTAATCACTTAAATAGACTTATAATAGATCACTTATATATACAATAATGCTAGAGAAGTTGCCGACATACACCATTCTTCCATGTGCTATGCCTATCTTACTAGAGTGAGATGCTTGGTTAATGAAATGTCACCAAACTCATTGTCCAGAAATAAGTGTCATAAAAATACTTTAAAATTACACGATTTGCTTATATTGTTTATATATTGTTAAATATTTAGCATCTCTCATTGTTAAATATATATCAGTCCCTTAAATATTTTATTTTCAATCTGACAACCATTTTGTCGAACTCACTTCTGCCGTATGCAAAGTTAACACTATGTTAAATACAATGCAATTATACATAACTGTTTTAAATACTCTGTGAATCAAATATACAATAATTCACAATAATAACATAATAAATTTGGTACGTCTCCATTATCCTGTCGACCACTTTTCATAAAAACAAAATATCGCCAAACTGCAACGCCAAATAAACAAATGGAAGAATGATGCCATTGGAATATCAAAATAAATAAATAAATAAAATAAAATAAAATCGGAAAAGGCCCACGCACCAAAGTGTCAACTATTAGTAAGTTTAAAATAAAAAATCACACTATATTAATGAAAATAGAACAAAAAATCGGATATTTATTTATTTACATTATTTTTCTTAATTATCTTTCTCGGAAAGTGAATAAATGTTTGTGACGTCAGTTGAAATTGATCTATTGCACTTAACTATACAACACACAAAAACATCAATGCATTTTCTCTTTGAATATCATGGCACAGCAGTTTAAGGACGGAATTGTTATTTTAATTAACGAAATAACTAATAAATTGGTAAAAAATAATGAAAAATGCAGGTAAGTGTCGAATTAAAAATCGCTTGATGACATAACAAACACGTGTAATGCATCTGACGTCAAGTGAGTGGCGTTGCATTTTTGGCGTTTAATCCTATAGTTTGGCGATAGTTTTTTTTATGAAAAGTGGTCGACGGGATAATGGATAAGTACCATAAATTCCCATAATAACATTTTGTAAATATGTAAGTCATTATTTATGCAAAATTCCAGAAAAAAAATATATATTTAAGAAAAAAATTTAAAAGTTTTGATACATAGACTTCTGTTGTTGTGTCTAACTTAAAAATTATAATCCATAATAAATTTGAATTAGCTGTATAAATGAAAACTTGAATTCATTAGTTAATTTAAAATATTTAAGTATTTATTACGAATCCAGAAGCATTAATACACTTTCAAAGTCTATGAACAAAATGATAAATTGCTTGTTTGTCAGCTGAACTGATATAATTATAGTAATTTGGTTCTGACTGTTAGACAACTCTAGCGTGACATAAATTCTTTGCAATATTAATAATAAATAAAGGGAAATGATTTTTCAACAGATGACAGTGATTTATAGCTTTAACAAATTATACGCTAAATGTTATAATATATGTATATTTTGTGCTGTTACCTTTTTTTAAATGGAAGTATTTTAAAAACTACTAGATTGTCCCCTTTTGCAACTATAATTAGGCTATTTCTATCTTGTATTAGATAACAATGTTACTAAAAAGATGTTTAGCTCTATTTAAGTTCATTTGAACATTTACTGTTTGTAAAAATTAAACATATAATAATTAACAATAGAGTATTCAATTAAAGTTATTTTAATGAATAAACAAATTATTAATAAGAAGTTAAATAATTTATAATTAATATATATATATATATATATATTAAATATCTCAGAATTAAAGTTCCGGTTGTAACATCAATTGCAAATATAGATATTTTACAAATATCTACAGATAAAATGTTCTTGTAAAACGTATATAATTGAAATAGTAAATTATAGATACGCATATACATATTAAATACATAATCAGGGATTGCCCAGATTTCAGATTAATTTCAAAATGTAGCAAACATTCCATATTTTCTATTAAAAATGGAACACTACTGCATATGGTAAAAGAGCCGTATATGCTATTTTTAATTTGTTTGGTTTTTTACCACACATGTTTATGAATGTTTTGTAAAACAAAAACGTTGTGGGTAAAGTCATCCCCTAACTAGGGGTCACATTGTCAACACTTCATTTTTCCTACTAAACAAGTTAGAAATACGTCTCTGGGTAAATTGGGGCGAAAATTACAACACATCTCAAGAAAAAACATGTTTAAGGACACAAATAATTTTCTTTTCAACAAAATTCTGAGTGAAATATTAAATAGAATTAAAAATACTGACTAAACTTAATATTGCAAAATAAAATTAGAAAAAAGCTGAAAGATCGTCCTCAAAACTATACAACTGTCAACTGTGTCTGCTTATTTTTTTATAATAAACCTCTTGAGATTCTTCCTCGGTCCAAGATAACCACAGGCGTTCTCATCTGCAGACGACAAAGCAAGAACCGGTAAACATAAGTGATATGCAACGCTTTCAAGAGTTCATAACACTTTTTGCACATATGACACTGTGACGTCACGTTGTGACTTTGTGACCGTCAATGTGATGTCACGTGACGTGGATGTGAGATCACTGTGACCTAAATGTTGAAATGGAACAGTGGCGCAGCAGATAATTAATTGACACCGTTAAATTTAAATTGCACTCTTTGTCTTATTTAAAAACAGAGTTTCAGAGATTTTTTAAAGCAAAGAATACAATTAAAATTTAGTGGTGAGAATCGTCCAACTGGTGCGCCACTGTTCCATCACTGTAGATATGAAGTCGTTATAGCCGGTTTAAGCCTTTTTATGACGTTACTCTGGGACTACTTTGTGAAGTCACATTATGACCAATTTTTGAAAAGTATATCGTTTCTGACGATTCCGAATCGGGACGGACCACATTTTACCGGAACTCGATCCGACTTTATTAGGACTTTTTTGGTTAAAACCAGTCCTATTTTATTTTTTCGGCTGGGATATTTTTCTTTTGGCTGTTGTAGGTAGAATTCGGATTAGTAGAGTCTTGCATAGGATGTAGTGTAATGGTTTTACACGGACCAGACCAGTCAAGGTTATGATAAAATCTGGTTACTCAACTCGATGCAATATTCTAATCTGAATCTAACCTGCAAAAAGAAAATAAAGTACAAATATAAATAACAACTCTATTTACTAAGTTCAGGTCAGGTTCTGGTATATTCACCTGACTGGATGCAGAATCGTCACAAATGCACACCTTGTTTAATAAAAAAGGCTTTAAAAAGCATTTTTTTTCGCATTCTCTACAAACATATCAATGAAACATAAGTGTAAATATGCAAGTAATGGACACCTCCGAACGTGTTTGATTTACAAAAATAAATAAATAAATAAAAAGTCAACCTTTATTAATTTTTTCATTGGTATTCTTTGCATGTTTTATAATCTATTTTTTTGTTCAGAATCTTAATCAAACCAGTTCGGAAACCGAAAATACAGTTTCACAGTTCCAATGTTTTTCTTTGACATTTTTACTGAGCAAGCTGATTTTACTTAGTTAATTTTATATCTTCTGTTTTTTTCATGCAAAAGTTTCATGTTTTGTTTTAATAGCAATATCAAAATCTTTCATTTTTATATGTGAAAGGTAAATTACACAACTTAATTTATTTTTAAGATTTTAGGACCAATGTCTATTGTTAGAATGTTTAATTAATCATTTGCAGTAATGGAGACCCCACCCCATGTGGCCTTTATTGCAATGTTCAATAAAATATTTTGATTTAACTAAACAGCTAAGTAATCAAACTTAATTTTTTAATTGCACTTGTCAGAATGTATGAAGCACAAATTATTTTTAAATAGCTGTTTTTAATTAAATTAAAGTGGTTAATAAAATTGTGAATATTAAACTAGTTTATTTTTAATATTTTTATTATTAACTCTGTTTTACATATTTTATAAACTGACAAGAGTCAATTAAGAATCAGAGATGATGTTCACGTGCATAGGAAAATAAGGAGCTCATCGGGCCTCAAAGCCCTCCAAATTAATATAAAAATATTTTTTAAGACACACGAGTTTGTAAAATTTATTATATTCAGTCTTCAATGTTTGACTTTTTATTTCTGACAAAGTAACTAATATAAAAAATTCTATAAGTAGTAATTACATTTATCGTAACAATGAAGTCAGTAAATCCGCAGATCAGGGGTCTCAAACGTCAGTTCCGCAGTTTTATTTCGAAATCATTTCATATAGGAATTTAAAACATCCAACTCGAAATTCTATTTCGATCATTTTTGTATTGCTAATTACTACAAGTAATGTATCCAATAGTTTCAGGAAAATTAACTCTGAAGAATTTTAACGGGAAAAACAATTTCATGCATTGTGGTACCCCAAAAAATTTTCTCTTTTTCTTTTTCTTTTCTTTTCTTTTCTTTTCTTTTCCTTTTCTTTTTCTTTTTCTTTTTATTAATTCCTATACAAAATCATTGTCTCAGTAATTTACAACTGTAATTCTCTGAAATTCGGTATTTTAAATATTCTATCGAAATAAATAAAGTATTCATCTTGTGATAATAACAATAATTAGATTGAACAGTTAATTTTAACATAAATATTTTATTAATTTTTGATATCCTAATTGATAAATAAAAACGACTATTGTGTTTCATTAGTATGCTTTCATTAAGATCGGATTCTAAACACAATCATAAAACAATTATCTATTACATTTTATAGGAAGTCCATTACTGGAACAGTGGATGTCCAGTACTGAAATGGTGGGTGTCCTTTGCCAGTATTTTAAGTGTTTTGATTTATTTCTATTATTACAATTAAGTTTAAAATTACAAGGGGAAATGTGACAATGAGATTGGTTTAATAAGATTTATTAAGATTGGTTGATAGACTCATATATTGAATTAAAAAAAACTGGAATGTAATAACTGTAACTAGTAACTAAAAAAAAAATTTAAAGAAATTCCTTAAAAGTACCCAGTATTGGCACGTTTACATTATTACTATCATATTATTAATATTATTTTACACTAATCATTCAAACAATAAATTTTTCTATTAAAATTTCTAAGTAATTTCGTAACTGTAACCATAGTAATTCCGTAACCATCCACGTAACAACCATCTTGCTATTTTCGTAATGCTGCAAATGTAATTGTGATACAATATGTAATGTACAATACAATAACTCAGTATGACAGAAGTACTACAGCATTGGCAAGCTACATAGAACCGATACTTTAAAAATTAATTTTAAAAATAGTAAAATAATTTATCCATCAAGACTTTATTTTCCATCTATTATCCGTGAATCAATAGAAATCTATATACGTAACAAGAACATTTGCAATGAATCAGTCCCATTTGGATTACCTAAAATTTGGCATGAGGTGTTTTTCAGTTTTAAAAAAAAAGCAATAAGGAAATATTAATTTTCACGTTTACAGTTGACTATTTTTAGCAACTGCTTTTTTACTTATATGATCTCGTGATTTACGTTTTTCAAGTTTATTTTCAAATTTTGCGAGAATAGTTTATTTATCGTTGTCCATTTTGGTAATGTCGCCATTTGAGCGTTGAAAAATATTTCGATCTTTATATTAAAATTTTCGACTTTCTCTATGGGTAAAATAAATGTAATTATTGTTATAATTGATTTTTAGGGTTTCGTTCATCTCACGAAACCCTATTACCCTCGCTGCGTTGTCTGTCCGTCACAGAGCCATTCTCAAAAAGTATGTAACTTACAGAGTTGAAACTTTGTGTATAAATCTGAATAGCAGCTGTGAAGAGCTCAAAATATTAAAATTTGAAAAATTCGTATTATTTTAATAAATAGAGATAAAAAACCAAAATTCTAACAGCCTTTTCCTATTAAATTGAAACATTTTTCGTTAGAGCAGATGCCAAAGATTTAAAATCCACAATAAAATTATTTCTAAAATAAATAATTTTCTATCAGACGATTTTCACGTGAAAAATGAAAATGAAATAAAAAGTTTCACCCATTGAAAAAATGATAAATATGAAATGAAATTGATTGACGTCATAGTCGTATTAAAATGGAAAATGTCTAAGATTTCTCAATAATACAAGGAGTATGAGTATGTGTGTGTGTAAGTGGAAAAAGCAGATTAATATCACGTCATTTAAAAAGAAAATCTGACGTCATATAGGAAGTTTAACTAATTTTTCAAATGTTTGAGAATAATACAAAGCGAGTATCAATATAAATAATAGAGAATAGTAAATATATGAGTTTGAGAAACATATTGAATAGTGATAAAAATCCGATTATGGAAATATTCGCATATTTTAACATTTTGAAGGTGTACAATTTGTTTAATTTTGAAATTATTTTTTTAAATATTGCATTTAGTCCGTATGACGGATATTATTATGACAGAATATAATAGCGGGCTTGGACCGCTATCCGGCTGGTTTAGATATTCGAAAAAAGGAAAAAAATAGACCGGTAAATTTTTACTTTATAAAAAACATGACTTTTTTTTTTGTTGTTGTTGCTAAATGAAATTTGTTTGAATTTATTAAAGAAAGGGTATAGTGTTTTGAAGGGAATATTAAACGAAACCCTTTGAGCGATCTTCGATCACACTTACCCACTTGTTTTTATATAATACGAGCAGGGAAGACCGAGCTACGCTCGGTCAAAAATAAATCTGAGTTCAAATATCATGACCCATGACCAAAATGACCTATTTTAAGATGAGCTATTTTAAGATAAAATAGCTTGACCCATAATGACCCATGACCAAAATGAACCACTAATTGAATTTTCTCGAACATGGGACCTAGCTCAGCAGTCTTCTCGTGTCCAAAAACCATAGGATGCAAAATTTAGTGTAAATAGTTTGAGCCGTTTTTAAGATAAAATAGCTTCACCCCTAATGACCCATGACCAAAATGACCCACTAATTGAATTTTCTCGAACATGTGACCTAGCCCAACAGGCTTCTCGTGCCCGAAAACCATAGGATACAAAATTTAGTGTAAGTAGTCTGAGCCGCTTTTTAGATAAAATAGCTTGACCCATAATGACCCATGACCAAAATGACCCACTAATCGAATATACTAACTATACGACATATAACTATATGACATACCAATCGAATTTTCTCGGACATGTGACCTAGCCCAATGATTTTCTCGTGCCCGAAACTCGTAGGATACAAAATTTAATCAAAATCGTTAGAGCCGTTTTTAGATAAAATTAATTTGACCCGCGTTGAACCAAAAATGACTCACTAATCGAAAGTTCTCGAACATGTGACCCAGCCCAACAGTCTTCTCGTGCCCGAATAGGGTCGGATACAAAATTTCGTCAAAATCATTTGAACCGTTTTTTAGATACAATTAGCTTGACCATGACCCAAAATGACCCAAAATGACCCACTAATCAAATTTTCTCGAACATGTGACGTAGCCCAATCGTTTTCTGTTGCCTCAAAACGGTAGGATGCAAAATTTCGTCAAAATCGTTAGAGCCGTTTTTAATATAAAATTTGCATAACCACACACACACACACACACAGACAAAAGATTTGCACGTATTAGAATATATAATAACATGGATTTTAATTAATTTTGGTTTTTAACATTTCGATCTAATATTGTTCCTAAAGAAAGGAAAAACCGATGTCTACAAATTAATAAACTGGATTGAACTGACATAAGATTAATAAACTGAAAAAGTGCTTATGAATGCGTAATTTTATTTTCTTAAATGTTATACATTACTTCCGCTAACATAAATAACATTTTTGAAATCTCTCATTAGCTAAAAAATATTTCGCAGGTCCTGAATTTAATATTAAAATATATATTTCTAGATGAGAAATGTTGAAACAGACCGTAATATTTTGCGTCGATATTTTGATAAAAGGATATATTTTAAGTGTCTCATAGCAGGCGAAAGAGCATTTATATAACTTTAAACTGATGCCAGATCTGTTATATTTAGTTATATGATAAATTTAAGATGTAAGCGACAATATATATTTGTCAAATGATAGATTTGCTAGTTTTTGTAGTGTACATTTCAGTATGTCTTAAAAGCATAACAATTTCGTTTGTTAGCGAGGAAGTTAAGCATTTCAAAACATTATTCGTGAATTCATTTTAAAATTAAATATAGATTAAATAGTCTCTCATTTTTAAGAATATTTTAAGTACTCTTTAATTCGAAATATTCAGTACAGATAAGTATAAAAGTAAAATTATTTAAAAAAAAACACTCTTTTATAAGCATTCAGTAGTATCTTCAGAATCACGCCTAATTTCATGAATGCAGTTCATGTTTTTTCTCCCAAATTTTACCGTTAGAATACATCAATTTGGCGTAGGCACAGGACTCGATTAATGAAAATTCCTTGCTATTTACACTCTTAGAAGAAATTGCAATATAAATGAATTTATTAATAGATACACAAGTTTTGCTTTGTTTCTTTTTTAAGATATGGCAACTGGAAAGGAAAAAGAACGGAACACCATTTGAACTACCCTTTTAGGTTTTCTAAATTGATTTCTCAATAATAATAATTTCTCATAATTTAATTAATATTAGAGTATTAATTTATTAAATCGTATTTTATTGTAAATATTACACCCTTTATTTTGCATTTATACTTTATTTTTCCTTTTTAGCGTTTAAAACGATACATGCGCATTGCTGCAGTTTCACACAGCCGTTAGGCATATGTTGGCGAGCACGATTTGGAGCATAATGAACTACATTTTCGTTGTAATGGGTATACAGTTGTAACCCTCAAGAATATTTGGCGATTTTTCAGTGGTAGCGGGCTGACAGTAAAATGTCTTAAAATTAGGGTTTTAATTTATAATTAAGTTCTAGAAATCTTAAAATGCTCTTTTGTCATCGGAAATTCACTTTGTGCCTATCTTTTATTATTTTTTTTTATTCTAGCCTATTATGAAGTGAATGAAAAATTGATTAAAAAATTCCATCTTTACATACAAAATGAAAGTAAATAATGTGCGTAAAAATTTAAAAACAAAAACACTCAAGAGCTAAATTTTCCTCAACAAAATTTCGCAGCTTGCTGAAATAGAAACTCGCTAAATGAAGACTAGCTGTTGAAAAATTCAAACTCTCAAATTAGACAAAATACCAACACCCGATAAAACTTTATGTGAAAATGAGACTCATTACCACCTTACATTTGTGGGTAGTTTCAATTATCTTTTTGGAAAATTTACAACACAACAATTTGTTTCCATAATATCTTCTGTATTTAAGTAAAAGAAAAAAACAAAACTAAATCAATGTAACATACTCAAGGTTGACTGTCCCTGGAAAAAACCTTATTAAACATCTTATACTCCATAACAATATCCATGTAACTATATAAGGGGGATAGGGGATGAATGGGACATTTTCACAAAAATATTTATTTTAAATATTTTATTTAAGTTATTATTAATATCATATATCGCATTTCATACATTAGGTGTTTGTTTACATCTTATGCACAATATTTATTCAAGATTATTATTATACAGAAATATGTTATGAAATTTAAAAAAAAGTTCCTATCTGTCCCAATCATCCCCACAGCAGGGATGGATGGGACACAAATATTTTCCTCTCTGTATTCAATGATACCAAATTAAAATTTATAATTACAAACTTATATGTAATTATATTTTTAATATATGATCTTATATGGCTGTTATATATTAGTGTTAGTAATCTAAGAAGTGAAAACACAGTTAATTATGCATTAAAAAACTGTAATTTATATTATAAATTTTAACTGAAATTTTAATGAATTACAAAGTTAAAGTTGCACGTATGTGCAAATATCAGTAACACAATAAATGTGGTCTGTCAGTCGCATAAGCTGGTATAAAATCAGTTTCAGTGAATGTATTGCTGTTAAAAAGGAAAATGACAGTTTTCCTAAAACCAATGGTTATGTTTACATTGCTAGTACTAAAAGCTAGTAAAAATGCAGAGGTTATAAATTGTAATATGCTCTCAAAGATTATTTGTCAGCCAATCATCTTGAACTGATCTCAGCTTTGTCTATATGGCTGAAGACGACGGTGGCTACAATAAGGAGGAAATGTTAAAACAATAATTAACATAAATTATTGTCTGAGTGCAACGTAGACTCATACACAGCGCAGTATTACTTTGCCCCATATATAGCTACGATGGATATTAAAACCTTTCGTCAAGCATAACTCAAAAAATATTTAACGGATTTCGTTCAAATTTTTACAGCAGGTACCTATAAAGGTGACAACGACGTCTGTTTATTACCAAGAATAAATGTCAAACCGTTTGGAAGTTATATTAAAAAAATAGATAAAAAAGCACAATTAAAGTACATACGTCACTAAATTTTGTGCGTACGTCATTTTCACCGGCGGGAGATTTTCGTAGACAATCCGAATTGAAAAGTTCATGGAATACATGGAGCAAAAAAATATGCAAGCACTAATATTCAGCACAATAAAATATATTTCAATTTAATAAAAATGGAAAGTTAATCTGGAATTTTTTCTGTTTGAAAAGTATTAGAGATTAGTAAGAGTAGTATTAGTATTAGAGATTTGGCGTAAATCACACCATTAGCAGCTTTTTTATTTCGCGTGTGTATGTTAGGAACAATTCTTTGATGTTTAAATAAAAGGTTTCGATTTGTGGCATTATTTCTTATTTTCTTTTCCTTTTTAGTATTTTAAATGGAATTAGTGAAAGGCGTGTATTTTAAATTAAATGAGTGAAAGACGTGTATTTTTAATGTATGTATTTCAAATGAAATCAGTGAAAGATTTATATTTAAATGAAATGAATGCAATATGAAGATGTTATGAGAAAAATATTTGGCGATTTATCAACTGCGCCAAGTTAACATGAAAGTACCAATACATATGTGAGTACTTCTCTATTATCCCGTCGACCAGTTTTCATAACAAAAAACTATCGCCAAATAAACGGGAGAACGTTGTCATTGAAATATCAAAATACATAAATAAATAAAATATAAGAATTTAAGGACACAATTGTTATTTTAATGAATGAAATAACTAATAAATCAGTAAAACATAATGAAAAATACACGCAAATGTCGCGTTAAAAACTAATTGATGACGTAGCAAACACGTATAATGCTTCTGATATCAAGTAAATGGGACTGCATTTTTGGCGTTTAATCTAACAGTTTGGCGATAGTTTTTTGTTATGAAAAGTGGTCGACGGGATAATAGAGCAGTACCAGTATGTGAAATTAAACAAGGCACAGATGTCATATACGCACCACGTTGGCGCGATTTTTCCTTCCACCAGCTTGGGGAAAACTTTGTTTTTGATTATTAGTTACAAATAGTGTGACAAATAGTACACGTGATTTTTTATTTCAATATAAAAATAAAATAACGTAATAAATTAAACAGCTTCTATTATTTTAAAAAAGGAAATAAAAATAAATAAATAATAGTTTGATATAAATAAAGGCGCGGATGTCATATACGCACCACATTGGCGCGATTGCAACAAAATGGCAATTTTATGCCTCACATGGTAACCCGGTTATTTTGTTTCAATTGTTGTTTATTAACTTTTATTTTTTATTTTAATTCTATAAATTGTTTTTATTATATATATCAATATTTTTTTATATCAAACTATCATTTATTTATTTTTATTTCCCATTTTTGAATAATAGGAGCTATTTCATTTATTACGTTATTTTATTTTTATATTGAAATAAAAAATTACATGCTATTATTGTATGGTATTTGTAACTAATATTCAAAAACAAAGTTTTCGCCAAATTGGGGGGGGGGAAAAATCGCGCCAATCTGGTGCGTATATGACATCTGTGCCTAAATTAATATTGATATACATATAAAAATAATCTATAGAATTAAAATAAAAAATAAAAGTAAACAAACACAACAAACAGTTTTCGCCAAAGGGGCGGGGGAAAAATCGCGCCAACGTGGTGAGTATATGGCATCTGTGCCGGGATTTTTACCCTTTTATCTGTGCTTTCGGAAATATAAAAAAATTAAAAAATTCTTATATCAGGTGTATAATGTTTTGCATTTTTATACGGACCACTTCTCCATTTTAAGATTTTAAAGGCTATTTATATCAGATATTTCTTTCTTGAGATTCCCACAAGTTTTTTCCGGTAATTTTTTTAGTTCGCTTATTAATTGTTTACAATTTGCCCCCCTGGCAATAACAATTATTTATCACAAAAATGGGTACTTCTCTATTATCCCGTCGACCACTTTTCATAACAAAAAACTATCGCCAAACTGTAACGCTAAATAAACGGGAGAACGTTGCCATTGAAATATCAAAATAAATAAAATATAAGAATTTAAGGACACAATTGTTACTTTAATGAATGAAATAACTAATAAATCAGTAAAACATAATGAAAAATACACCCAAATGTCGAATTAAAAACCACTTGATGGCATAACAAATACGTATAATGCTTTTGGCATCAAGTAAATGGGACTGTATTTTTGGCGTTTAATCTTAGTTTGGCGATAGTTTTTTGTTATAAAAAGTGGTCGACGGGATAATAGAGAAGTACACAAAAATGGCTTAGTTTTTTTTAATTTGTTTGTTATGTATTTTCATTTCTTATTAAAATATCGAAAATGGCAATAAAATTTTATTTTAGCACCGTACTCAATTTTTTAAAATGGCTCAAAAACATGGTTTAATAAACGTATATTTGTAAATATTTTAAAAAACATGTTTTTCCGCTCTCTATTAAAATTTGTAAGATTCTACAACTGCCTTTGGCACCAACCAGTACATGATACGGAACTTTTCCCTATTCAGATACACAGAAGATGTTGGTCACAAACAAGAGTAATTCTAGCAACAATATTGTTTTAACTCTATAAGAGTTAGAAACAATAATGATATTAAATTCCCCGATTAGCTTAGGGCCCGATTACGGAACTTTCTCCTAGAAAAAAAAACTGTAGAAGTCTTTTACATTTGTTTCGAATGAAGCTCGATCAACAAAGTATTAATTGATAATACAAACAACACTAATATTAACATGGGGGCAAAAGTTTGAATTTAAGTGTATATATTTGGAACCCTCCCCCCCCCCAACCACCCACCAAAAAAAGAAAAAAGAAAGTTACAGAAATGAATTTAAAATGGCGTGAAGCCACCCTTTCTGACATAAGAAATTGGCTGCGAACCCGATTACGAAACTTTCACTTAACTTAATAACATGTATCTAATAGCCCTGAGGACAATTCCCCTTCCCAGTTATACGGACCTTGGGGCTTTTTTAAAAAGCTTGACGCAATTCGGGTTGAAGAAGTTGAGATTTACTGTCAAATGACATAAACTACTATGAAAATAAAACTGGTGAATTATTATGCTGGTTTATGTATGTATTTAAAAAAAATGCATCTGATTACACTCTTTAGATAAATTACTCCTGTTTGCATTTAATAACAGATAAACGTCTTCCGTTTACTAAATTGTTTAAATATTGGGAAGAGTTGGCGAGAGATAGATAGACGTGTAAACAAACGGGTAGACAGACGGGTAGCGAGGCAGGTGCAAAAAAGGGTTGACAGAGGGGTAGTGAGATGGGTAGGGAGACGGGTAGCGTGGTGGATAGCGAGACGAGTACAGAGACGACTTGGCAGACGGGTAGAGAGATGGGTATATAGACAGACAGACGTGTTGATAGACGAGTAGTGTAACGGGAAGCGAGACAGGTAGAGACACGATTAAAGAGTCGGGTAGAAAGACAGACGGATACTGAGACGGGTATACAGAAGAGTAGAGAGACAGTAGACAGATGAGTTCGGAGAGAGACACAGCTAAGACATACGAGTAGTTAGACTGGTAGACACGTTTGTAGCAAAGCATGTTATCAATGTGGTTTGAAGTATACGAGTTTCTATAAATAGTTATACAAATAAACAAAGGAATTTTTTTAAATTCAAATATTAAATATTTGATTTAATATTTCAATATTTAATATTTTATTTTTAAATATTTTATTTAGATATTTGTCACAAAGAATATGTTGCAAAAATTAAATTAAATTTGCGTTAAACTACGCTTGCTAAAATACGCTATTGGCTGCAAATCTGATTATGTGACTTTAAAAATATCGTTTTAAAAGATCCGGCGTTTTTTTTTTTTTTTTAAGTTTTGAGCAATTCCCGCTTAAGAAAATGAGATTATTTTCCAAATGTTATAAAAAATGCATATGAAAACATAACAGTATATGAATTTATATATGATATTTTGTAATTATATCATTTAATTTGCTATTTTTCATATGTTGTATCTTTATCTATCTCTTGTCTATCATATGCTCTATATTCACTTAGATTCTTGTTGATATCTTCTTTATATCGTAATTTTTAACTTTATGTTCTCAGCAATATCACTCAGACTAATCCCTTTGAGGGAAGTCCTAGTTAATTTATCAACTTATTTAATATTATTTAGTTAATTAAAAAATAAGTATCCTCTAGGGATGAATGAAGTAGTCCCATTCACACCCATTTGAAATGTCCCAATCATCCCCATGATGCATATATTCAATTGTCAGCCATTTTGTCTCAGAAATTATTTTGTCAAAATAGTTAATATTCATTCATTTTAATTACGAATATTGAGCCTTGAAATAAATAACTATAGCATATCTTAATTGTTTATAATGCATACAAATGTAAACAACTTCAAATAATAATAAAAAAAACTTTTAAGCAAAGTTTTCAAGAAATGCAACTTTGAAGGAAATTGAAAACAGCCATGTGGTCTTGCTTTTGGTTCTGAAGCACACTGTGATAGTGTCATCTATGAGGGTAAGAAGCAAATAAAAATAATGTTTATTGCCTGAAATATTGAGAATGTCCCATCCTCCCGTTGTCTCATTCCTCTCCCAGTTCCCCTACACTCAATTATAAATTTAAATTACACCAAAGTACAATCAAATGCAATTGTAACATTTAAAAACCTTGCAACTTGCGAAAACCTTTCCCAACTAACGAAAAAACGCAAACGAACCGAACGACAAAAAGTAGTTAGGTTAAAATAATGTTAGTAAAAGATAAATAGATACCAGTGTCAAGAACCATTTGACCGCCGAACACGCGCTCGGCTACACGCGGCGCGTGTAGAACAACCTAACAAGAGTTATCGAACGATACCTAAAAAGTAATATCTAAATATAATGCTTTTGCAACACAACATTAATCTAAACATATTAAAAAAATGCTGTGTCTAAATATTATTTAAAGAGACATGCAAAAAGTACGCATATCTTGCAAATCTTATACCCCATTTCACGTAATTAAATTCAGTAAGTCAGATGCAGATTTCATAGTTGTATATCTAAACAATAATAATCTTCCACTAATAAGAGCTACCGAATTTATGTTTTTGTTTTGCTTTGTTTTAAGTTGGCATTTAAAAAAAATATTTACTCTTGCATTTCCTTCATTTTAGGATTTACGCTAGAAACGGAAGACGTGATATTTTGTTCTCTAGAGTAAATGTCATCAAAACGGATTTTTAAAATAGAAATAATATATCGCCCTCATTATATTTTTCTCATATTCCGTTTAGAAATTTCGGAAGAGCAAACGGAAATCTGCACAAAGGAAGAGCCAGCATTTTTTTCTTTCTATTGTGATAACAAGCGAAAAAGATAAATTCACTTCCTTGTTAGAAATTCGTCTTACAGACAGAAAGGATACATTTTGGTACGCTTACTTACTAGAACTAATAGTTCCCCATATATTTTCAATCATTCATTTCATTTAAAAAACTGAAATTTAAAAGTAAAAATTGAATTGAATAAATTTAAATAGTTTGAAGTTGAATACATTAAAATTCTTTGTTTCGAATCATCATTTATATGATGCTAAAAAAACACATATGCAATTTGATGTAACACTTATCTCTTGACACAATTACATTTTTTAATCACTCGTTGACGCATTTATTTTTAATACATACTTACATTTTAAATCATGTGCAAATGTTGAAAATATCTTCAAATATTAAAAAAAAATAATTAGCAAAATAAACTCAAAAGGTTTGTTAAAATATTTTTGAGACTTGCAGACAATGATTAATGTTTACTTTTTAGATCAATATCTTTTTAAACTAAGAGAATTATTTAATTTGAAAAAAATATTTTTCTGTAAATATGTATGATGTCAGTTTATTATCATTCAGTTAAGAATTTTTCAGAGAAAAAGATAAAATGAAAACTGAAAGAAGATGTTATTAAAAGAGATTTTAAAATAAGATTAGGACGTACAGGAAGTTTTTGTTACGAAAAATAATTTTGAAACAAGAAATTTCAATTTTTCTAAATGAGCTTTTGCTTAAATGTAGTATATTTTTATTGTTTTAAAAACAGTTAAATTGCCATAAAAATGTATATGAAAGTAGTTAAGTCGTTTTATACCTTTTCTTGATTAAAACATGCAAATATACTTCTGAAATTTTATGTTGTGAAGTCACAGTGAAACCCCAAAACGGTTACGTTTAATTATATTTATATTTTATAAAATTATAAAATATTTTATAATGATTAACTCGTGCGTTTTGACCAGTGTCCGCCAGCATAGTATCCATGTTTACATTGTTTAATACTATTACATTACGAGAATACTTTATTAATACCATTTTATGTAACACTAGAACCTCCGGAAAAATTACTCAGATTCAATAAAAATATTTTTAACCGCATATTTTATTAAAACTATTTAACTTATTTCTGTATGGTATATACGAGGGAAAGTCATTAAGTAAGTCACAAAAGATAATTAAATAATAACTTACAATGATATTCACTTCAAAACTATTTTTAATTCTTCACATCTCCACCAATATTTATGCCCTTATATCGCCGTTTTATCAGTGCCCCAACACCAGCTGCATAACATTCTTTGGGTTGCTGTCTCAGCCGCATTAGGACTTCAAGTTGAACACAGGAGACAATTCAAAAGTTTGGTTGGGAACTTTTTCAACAACCACCATACTTAGCCCCAAGCGATTTTCATCTGTTTAGTCCATTAAAAAACCATCTTTTAAGCAAGATGATGTTGACAGATGATGAAAAGGTTCAACTTGAAGTCCTAATGCGGCTGAGACAGTAACCCAAAGAATGTTCTGCAGCTGGTGTTGAGGCACTGATAAAACGGTGATATAAGTGCATAAATATTGTTGGAGAATATCTTGTGAAATAAAAATAATTTTGAAGTGAATATCATGGTAAGTTAATATTTAATTATCTTTTGTGACTTACTTAATGACTTTTCCTCTTATATAACCTATTTTATGAAGACCTTTCTCATTCGAACCGAAATATATTTAATTGGTACCGATCAATATGGCCATCCAAGTGTTAACGTTGTTCACTTCTCGATGTTTAGAATATTTATATACATATACATTTATATTTGACTTATTATCCACAACTTAATGTTTATTTTCCTTTATTTTCTGTGTGGCATTACCATATAATAAGCGTTTATTTATTTGTTTTTTAATATGAGCAGGTAGAACTTTATTTTAAGTAGAACTAAAAAAAAAAAAACATTTATAAAATAACTCTTTGATAAAAGAAAATGCTCTCGTGATAAAACAGAATAAAAACACACCAAAACAATTATCCATTTACTACGTGACCACTGTACATTTATCTAGATGAAAAAATAGTTTGGAGCAGAAATATCTTAGTTCGATTAGGAATTCATTATTTACTCATTTTCGTACATATTACTCATTTTCGTTGTTTGTATTGTTTCTCCAAATGAATAAGATTTGAAATTGTTAAAATTTATATAACTTAAGGAGATTTATTTCTCTTGAGACCACATTGCTTGCTGTTATTTTCGAATTATTTTCTTAGTGTTTTTTCTTAGTCCATATTATTTGTAAAATATTCACGAAACAACAGAAAAAAAGAGAGAGAGAGAGAAAAGAAAAGAGCATTATGTAATGACGGCTGAGAACATTTTGCATAATATTGTCGTCATGCACACAATACAGTAATAATTAGTGTAGTAATAGTAATTAGAAAAATAATATAGAAAGGAAGAAAGAAAAAGTAATTCCAAGCATATCCGAGTATTTACTTTCCGAAATGCAACATTTGTTCCTTCTAATAGCTGACAACAGCATGTTGCATTAGTATGAGATTGCAAACAGTTTGGATGTTTTCAACAGTCACAGTGATTGAATGATTGATCATGAATCACGAGTGTGCCAATCATGAACGTCGTTTTTAAAAGTTTCTCGCCCTTCCATGAACATTTTGTATCAATCATAGACTTGTATTTCCTTGTGACATAAATCAATTTAGCATCAGCCAAAGTTAGAAGAAGGGTTATTCGTACGGTGTCATAACACCAGGTACTAAGCTAATAGGTGTTTCTCCATTGTCAGTTAATCCTTGTCTATGCGCTGGTGTTGCAACACTAGAAATTAACAAAAAAATTACTGGCCGAAGAACAGAATTTGTGGGGTAGACGCAGATGAAGCAAAAATAAGGACAGGTGTCATTTGAGGCTTTACAACCCACCTAAATGTGATATCGCTAACATATTGTTTTCATTTTGTGTTTTTTTATATTTCTGTTTAGTGCACTTTACGTTTTTATAGCGTGTTTTGTTCTTATTAAAGTGCACAGGATGTTGCTAAGCCTACATCAATGTGTTTTCCCTGCCGTCCGTGCGGATCGTTTTTAAGCCTAATACGGGTATCGGTGCAGCCGTTTTTTATCGGAGCTCTTCTCTAGCTGGAGTTGCTGCACATTGTGCGTAATGCGCATGCTCCGGCGTCTTGCTTTGGGCTTTTCTCCGTTTCGGCGTTCGTAAAGGGGTATTGTTTTATTTTGCGCCAATTAAAAGTTTTGTGTTCGTTCTGGATTGTTAATTTATTCTTTCATATTCATCGTCATTTTTATTTAGCTAATGAATTTAAAGTATTCGTGCAGGCACATTTGTGAGCCCATTTTATTAGTATTTATACGAATGTCACCAGAATTTTCGTTAGAATTGAAACTAAATTATATATTCTAAACAGAGTAATTTAGATCTGTTTCGCTTTTAAGAGCTCGGCCTTCGGTCCAGCTTCATAATCGTTGGCCGCTCGAAACACTTAATGCTTTTTTTAAGTCTGCGATGCTGAAGCTTATAATTTTAATTTAGTGATTTAAAAGTATATTAATGTAATTTAAAGTGTTTAATTGGTTTATCAAGAATTTCCACGAATAAGGTCAATTATGATAATTAATATTTTAGAATCGAAAATGATTCTCCAATGTGGGATTTTTGTAAAATTATGTACAATGTCCAATTGTATCAACACCTTCCCCTACTTTCTCCAAGAACAAAATAAAGATGGATTAAATTCCTGAAATGTTTTCTTCAATTCTGCCTTCCTGTTGCTGTATTTCTGCAAAATAAAGTAAGTGCTACTTTAATTTATTTTGATTTCCTTCTCATCCAAGTTTGACCCAAAAGGACAGATGCACACATTGTTCAGGTTTGTTGTATTTGATTCTTCATCGTAATGCATCACTAAATATCTCAGCCTAATTCTAATTCCAAACAATAATTTTGATTTAAAATGCTCAACTGCAAAGATATTTTCTCCAACCAATCCAAGCTGTTAAATAATTTATTTATGTTACACCAAAAAATGATGCTCCCTTATGTATAGAAATTCGTTGCATTGACATAGGTTAGCATTTGTTACCTGTAAGGCAGCAGATAAAGTACCATATGTATCTAAATATTAGGATATTCTAATCTGAATATATAGATATTTCAATCAGTCCGCTAAATGCACGACGCCGCTAAAAGAAATGTTTGAAACCCTAGATATTGGTGAAAATAAATTTGTGTAATTGTAAATCTTATAACAATTAGATAGTTATCACTATATCACTCTGTAAAATATTTTAGTAAAACCTGGTCAGTGTTGGTTCCTGTATTGATGGGAGACAGAGCGGTGCTGTTGGGCAGGGTCTGCGAAAAGCAGTTTTTCGATTTTTTGCTGTGGCTGCTTTCGATTCTGATGTTTTACTTATTCACTGAAAACTATGCTTGGCTTTTCAAAAGCTGAACTTTGATTTTCGGTTGAAAAATGGCAAACTGACATTACAATTAAATCGTTAGTGTATTTTGTTTGGTTATTGGAAAAACTATGAAAAGTTGATGAAGAATACAAAATTTAAATTAAGACTCTGTTGATTACAGGCAAACTAGGGATGTTTATTGTGTTTGGTCTACAAAATCTCATGTTACTATTGGGTAACGATAATTTGCAAATCCAATCGGTATAAAAAAAATTAATAAATTTTTACCTTATACATTTGGATGATACAGACATTTCCTTATCTGCGGTATTGTAAAAATGGAAATTATTTTTCCAGTTATCGTTGCAGAACCTGAAATTTAGGAGATATCATAGATTTCATTAGAAAAAACGACGTGTAGTATCCTATAAAATGCAACATGCTAAACTTTGCTGCATTGCTGCGATCTTGTCACTATATTCTGTTGTGAAAGAGGCTTCACTGTGATGAACGTAACAATAGCTAAATTGTGAAATCCAATGCATATAAGAAATGTCAATAATGTCATTTCAGATTCTGTTGACGGACCCAATAGGCAACAGTACAATTTTGAAGCTACCTTTGAAGCTTGGGCTTCAATGAAAACCCGAAGAATTCTAGAACAAAACATATAATTAGTTTTTTATATTTTGATTTTTTCCAGAATTTATTCAATGTAATATCTTAAAATACTTTGAACTTGGGTTGAAAAGTTTTATTTCCTAACATTTTAATGAGTTAAATCGGGTTTCGAATTATCTTACTGATTCCTCAAGACATTTAGAAAGTACTAAATTTTTAATTGTTTCAGTAAATGATAGTTGAATTTAGATGAATAACTGATGTATAAGCAGTAACAAAAAATTAGGTTATTTCTTAGAATATATTGAAAAACATCAAAGGGTTGAAGATGAATTTTTCAATGTTTTACGAGGAATCTATTTTGCTAAAATTTGTTTCATTTTGCTACAGCTTTTTATTTCCGATTAGCAAAATTGATAAGATTGGTTGAGAATCATGCTTGTTTCTCGAATCAATATACTAAATCAGTCTAATACATAATACATTCAGCAGCACACAAAAATAAAATAATAAACTTTTAGAATTTCGAGTACAAGTAATGCAGATATTACCAGTTTTATTATTTAAAAGAAAATTAAAAACATCAATAATTAAGTTCTACATACGAAGCATTCTGCTACGTTTCTATGCATAGAGTAATTATGGACATCTGAAAAGAAATAGATCGTAACGGAATCAATAAATTTCTAGACATATTTTGTGCTTAAAAATGACGTTTTGAAAAGAAAATTTCCATGGCCATTATCTCTGAGAATTCTTTTCTATGTATTACATTTTCGTTTAAGATTAAATCTTTATCGTTTTTTTTGTATCTATGGCTCAAGAGGGAATACATAGATTTTTTTCTTTTAAAAGCAAAGAGAGAAAATAATTCAACTGAGGATATGAGATATTTCAACCAAGCATTTATAAAAATGTATAATATAAAATATGATTACGTGATATGAAGTTTCTGAAAAACAAAAAAAAAAGAATGTTTTCATATTTTTAATGAATAAACGTTCCATGTCCAACAAAACATTTTTTTTCTTCACAAAAAAAGTATCCCGCAAGAGAATATTTTTGTTAAAAATTCCATTCAAATAAACAATTCCTACACTTTTTATGAATTTTGATATGTTAACAAAATTATGGGACACTCGGTATATATATATATATATATATATATATATATATATATTCATATAAATAATGTCTGAATTTTGACATGCGATACCTTTTGTATTTACCAATAGATTTGGATGTGACTGAGTCTGTGTTCAGAACTTTCCAAGGTCTCGACTCAGGTCGTTGGCCAGTTTCATACGCCATCTTGTTTCAAAATGACTGCCACTTAAAGATTTCAAATTCAAAAATATTTACAGAAACATTATAAATCCGAAATGTTTTTACTCTTAAGTGTTCGGCCAGCATTTTTCAAGAACATTTTTTGTTTATCCTCTACCCTTAAAAACTGGCTGAGATATAGCAGTTTGAACATCTAGAGTGGCTGATTTTTCCATAATAAGAATTCATTTATGAGCTTTAGGAAACGTGTATTCTTGCAAATTTACTTTAATAGTTGTTAACCATTCTTGCTACTCTCATACATTTGAAACTATATAGTCATATTCCCCTGCGTCAAATTTTCAGCAAGCTTGGCGCTACTTGGCAAGATATCGTAACGGCCGAAATGACTTTTTTTGAATGGGGTGACTGCAAATTGTTGATGTATAACCTTCAAAGAATGTCCATCAAAAAAAAATTATAGCAGCGTCAGACTACACATTAATTTTTCCTTTGAAACAAAAGTTGGATTTTACTGATTCAATTTAAACTTTTAGATTATAAAGGAAATTGTTTACTTCATATTAAAATTCCTTTCATCGATGGATTAGAAAAAGAGTTTTGATCTGGGTTAAGTGTCTTAGTCCCAGCTTAACAGCTGTCAGCAAACGTCTAAAGGGAAACTCCGCTCTTTTTTCTCTGTCTCTTAGAATAGTCTAGTTAAAAGGTTTTCAGTGAGAGAAAGTCTTTGATACTTTGAGATCCTTCGCTGGATCGCTACTAGTCGGTGGATGCCTGTTGCGCTATTCTAGCTATCACTTCAATTTAAAGTCAGACCTTATATCAAGCCGCTGGCATTTGCACGAATTTTAGCAATACTACATGGTGATGGTGTACCCAGAGGATTCCTATCCTGTTACCGTCATAACTCAAGGAAGAGCTGTTACACTTCTTAGCAAAAGTCGGGAACTGACTCTGTTTTCCTCTTTTCTTCGCCTCTTTTTTCATGGCTACCAAACCGGGAGGGGTTTGACTTAGCCACCTAGATAGTAGAAAAGTGATGTCACTTTTAACTAAGTTCATCATTGGTTCGTAAAGTGGCAACACGAAGTTGCACTATCAATTCCACCAAGGTGATATTTTAACCACAGCGGTCAACATGTGCATATGGACTTTGCTTTCTAAGTGCCGATCCTAGGTCTCATTGTTTGAAAACCCCTTTTTAAACAAACAAAAGACTTTTGGATTGCCATCACTTAAAAAAATACCGACATGGCAAATTATTCTGGTAATGTTCTTGGCCAAGGTTTTTCATGAGAGTTGTCTTGGTTCAAGGTGATTTTCCCATGCACTAGGATATTCTCACAATCAAAGGGATTTCTTCACATTGAAATGAAGATTTTATTATTAATCCAAGTACGATGTTTACCTAATGCATTTAAGAATGCAGTTATTTGAATAATGTGACTTAAATAGTAATATCAAAACTATACGTAGCAGTATAATTTCTCCTTTTTTAAAATAGGCATACAAATTCCGCTTGGTATATTGAAACACCAACGCGTGAAAAGCAGCGGAATTTGTTAGTATTTTATAAAAACATAAACTTCAAATAATTTCATTTTCCAGATCTTCTAGTTTATTTATTTTGCTTAATTAGTTTAGAATGACAAGAAGTAAAATTTTTTCGTTTAAAGCATTTTTTAGAGTGTTATTCGTAAAAAATTTTCAAAATTAATACTATTTTGTATCTGAACAGATTTAAATAATCAAATATGCTCAAATAGTTATTTTAAAACCTCTACAAATGTGATAACTTTTAAACGCATTCCTTGTTTAAATGTGTATGCTTAAAGACACAACATATTTCGTTTAATTACGAAATGCAAGAATTTTTAAGCAACATAATTAACAAAAGTAATTCCAGAAAGTTGTATTATGATACAAAACTCTCTGTAAAATGTTAAATTGTTTCATTGAGATGTCATTTCTTTGAGATTTTTAAAATTCTCTTCTTGTAGATTAAATAATTTCCTTTAAAAATTTAGTTAAATACCTTTAATAAATACCCAGTCTATAATTCTTTCTATAGATATTCTTTCTATAAATAATCCATTCTTTAATAAATACCCAATTATTACCCATTCTCTGGATGACTTGTTACTTCTCATTTCAAACTTCCGAAATACACTCTGGACAAAAAAATATCTATATCACTGAGAAAAAAGAAAGCCTGGTGAAAATACGACAAAGGTACATTTACATATTTTTTAATCTCCATTTATCTTATCCTATTTATCTTAAAACATTTTAATCAGAGACGGACTGCCGTAAAAATGTCAAGTAAAAATTATGATACACGATGCAATCATTGGAGAAAATGTCTTGTAAGCTCTTTGTAACCGATGTTTCACTTAAAAGGTGCCTTCAATATTTTGTTAGAGAGTCAATTGGCATTTATACAAATTTAAACTAAATTTCTAATTTTCCAAAGCTCAATTCTCTGGCTGACTTGTTACTTCTCATTTCAAACTTCGGAAATACACTCTGGACAAAAAAAAAATATCTATATCACTGAGAAAAAAGAAAGCCTGGTGAAAATACGACAAAGGTACATTTACATATTTTTTAATCTCCAAACTCTTTGAAATGTTTATGTGGTATAAATATAATATTTCCAAAGCCTGTGTATAATTTTGATGCTAAAATATTGATATTTAGTTGTAGAAGCATTGCTTGAAATATTCAGTAGGAAAGGTAAATACGTAATGTTTGTCCAAATGTTTTAAGATTTGCATATGGTATATAAATTATATATCCAATGGCTATGTAAAAATGTGATGTTAAAATACTGATATTTATGGGTAAAATTGAAATGGGGAATTTAAAATATTTCCCATTCCCTATCCGAAAATTACCAAAACGCAATTCTCCTCAAACTCCAAATGCATGATGGGAAAACATTTCTTTTCACATAGAAAAAAGTTCTAAAATAAAGTTTTTTGAAAGGGTTAGTATTAATATTTTTGAAATAAAAGACGTGTTTTTAAAGGTAAATACACGCTGGTCAATTGTGTCCTTTTTTTCGTATTTTGGTTTGCGAACTGGATACAGAATTTTAAAAATTGCAGAAAATATGAAAATCGCGCAATCACCTTTCGTAAAATAAGTTTTTGAAAGAGTTTAATATTAATAATTCTTAAACCGAAAAATTCGTTTTGAAGTAACTTGTACGCCGATTAACCTTCTTACCGCCGCGACCTGATATATCCGTTCACTGTGCTGTAGGTTTCACAGCACTACAGGGTTTGTTTAAATTTATATAATTCTAGAAATATAATGCATTTTTAAAACATCAAGTAATGATTGATACTCTCAAGGATTATACTTAGATACGTAAGTAAGTTTTTTATCTGAAGTTTGAAAATTCAGATTTTTTAAGCATTTAAAAAAAAATAAAAGAGAAAACAACATTACAAATTTGCCCTTTTGCTCGGCAGTCAGAGGGTTAAATGGGTATACTTTGTTTTATCGTATTTCAACTGATAATGAATGCAGATTTTTTAAAATTGCAGAGAAAAAAGAAAACGCAAAAACAGCTTGTGGAATGTTTTTTAAAGGTTAATATTAATATCTTTTAACGAACTGAACCATTAGAAAGAAAAATGTATGTAGATATAGTTTTTTTTTCTTTTGCATCTCTAATATTTAAGCCGACGCGCAGGTATAACTACGTAGGAGGAAAAAAAACTCGAATTCGAAGTTTCGAAAGTAATTTGTTGAAAGGGTAAATATTAATATTTTTAAAACTGATTACGCTCGTTAGAAAGGTTAAAGTATGGCTGTAAGGTGTATTTTTTTTTTTTTCCCTATTTCGAAATGTCAAGCCAATGCGGGGTTGGAAAAACGCGCAAAAAAATACCAGGGCATTTTCTTCATCGTATCTTCCCTGCTGGGATATCTCGATTCGAGATTTTTTGCCAAACAGTCGCGACATTTACCCTACGGGGCCATGATTATTATGGGATTTAATTAATATATAGGCTAATTATCAAAAAATGAAAAATCTTAGCCACAGTGGGATTTGGACATCACTTATAGTATCCTCGTGTAAATTTTAAAATTTCTACGTGCGGCAGACTTCCCTAGCCATCACGGACACACGGACAAAGTACTTTATTTTATTAGTATAGATAATGACATCAAGAATATGAAGCTTAGAAAATGTCTTATAAATTCAAAAGGAGTTACAGCGATTTGTTAAATAAAAGGAAAAGTGGATAGCAGCGTCCCAAGTTGGGTATTAAAATTTGAAATTAGATCATCATATACATTTTTACTCACTAAACTCAAACATAAAATTTTATGAAATTTTGCACTATGTTAACTAAGATACATCTATTATAACGTTCATCGGAAAAAGCCTAGCACTAATATTCCGTAATCGGGTCCGCAGATAAAAGTTGACGTTAAAGACTAGCGATTAGGGTAAGAATTTGATTAAAAGTTTATGAGAGTTACAAGAATGGAGGTCATACTACTGTAAACCCCGCTCTTTAAATTGGATCAAATAATTGTGAATCCAGTTAGGATTCTTCCCCAAAGAATACAATAGCAACATCCCCTCTTTTTTCCCAAATCAAAATTAAGTCATCATCTATTTATATCCAGTTGTAACAAAATATACTGTTGGATAGGATTCTTTTCAGAAGTTCTTCAAATACAGTTATCGCGGAAATCGTTAAAACACAATATAGAAGAACCACCTCGAGGGCAGTATCCATAAACCTAATCAGCATATTTTAAAATAAGTCTAACAGAATATGCAGTTTGGAGAATTCCAGTGGCACATAATTGACCTACAGCTACTGAGGAAATTCTCAGAACGTGGCCATTTGTTGGACGGTACATAGGGTAGACCGGGACACGTTTACGTTTTTTTTTTTCCAATGAATTTTCTAATTTTTATGTTTCAACTTAGGAAATTTTAGACATTGTGGTTTTATAAAGCAGTCAAAATTTGTGTATTCAGTTGTTGCCTTATTTTTATTTTTAACTGTAAAAAAAATATTTTAGGTACAAGTCTTTTGCGTAAACGTGCACCGGGAACGGGGTAAGTTTACGCATCAAATGGGGCACGTTTACGCATATTATAAGTGATCCCAGGGAGTAAGTGAAATAAATATTTAATCAAATTGAAATGATTTATTTATAACTTAAAACACTGTTTAAAAATAAAAAAAATTAATTAAAGAACATTTTATAGTCTAAACTGAAAACATAGGGCTTATTTCTAATTAAAAACTGAAGCTATTTAGTCATCTTCATCACCACTGTTACAGTTTTTACAAACAAAACATAAAGTATTTGATTTTGCACACTTGTCTAGGGGCCACCTTTTGCATCTAAGACATTGAACCCAGTCTTGTCCTTTTTTGGATTGGTTGTATGGTTTTAAACAATAAATACGCACATAGTTTTCATCTTCATCAAAAGATTAATTTACTATTTTCTTTTTTCCAGAGAGTACCAACTTTTTCCCTTTTGCGGTTTTTGATTTCATACTTTTTAGCTCACAGGCTATCAAAGCCTGAGAGCTTATGTGCCCGCCGGTTCTGTATGTACGTACGTATGTATGTATGTACGTAACGCGATAACTCTTGATAGAACTAACCGTTTTACTTTAAATTTTGTTTATAGGTTCCTTGTGATAAGGCGCTTCCCTGATTAGTTTTGGAGGTTCATTGGTTAAGCATAAAGGGGGGAAACGGGGGGCTAACCCCCCATAATTTAGATAAATGGCTTTTTCATGCAGAATTATCCCATATTCTTCAAATTTTGTATATAGGTTCATTTTGATAATGCGCTTCTGTCAATAGTTTTGGGGGTTCATTGGTTAAGTATAAAGGGGGAAAGGGGGGGACAACCCCCCCTAATTTAGATAAAAAAGTTTTTCATGCAGAATTATCCGATTTTCTTCAAATTTTGTATATAGGTTCATTTTAATAATGTGCTTCTGTCAATAGTTTTGGGGGTTCATTGGTTAAGTATAACGGGGGAAAGGAGGGGATAAGCCCCCCCCCCTAATTTAGATAAATGAGTTTTTCATGCAGAATTATCCGATTTTCTTCAAATTTTGTATATAGGTTCATTGTGATAATGCGCTTCTCTGAATAGTTTTGGGGTTCATTGGTTAAGTATAAAGGGGGAAAGGGGGGGCTAATCCCCCCTTAATTTAGATAAATGGGTTTTTCATGCAGAATTATCCCATTTTCTTCAAATTTTGTATATAGGTTCATTTTGATAATGCACGTCTGTCAATAGTTTTGGGGGTTCATTGGTTAAGTATAAAGGGGGAAAGGGGGGATACCCCCCCTAATTTAGATAAATGGGTTTTTCATGCAGAATTATCCGATTTTCTTCAAATTTTGTATACAGGTTCATTTTAATAATGTGCTTCTCTAAATAGTTTTGGGGGTTCATTGGTTAAGTATAACGGGGGAAAGGGGGGGGGCTAATCCCCCCTTAATTTAGTTAAATGGGTTTTTCATGCAGAAGTATCCGATTTTCTTCAAATTTTGTATATAGGTTCATTTTGATAGTGTGCTTCCCTGATTAGTTTTGGGGATTGATTGTTTAACTATAAAGGAGGGAACGGGGGGCTAACCCCCCCTTAATTAAGATAAATGGTTTTTTCATGCAGAATTGTCCAATTTTCTTCAAATTTTGTATATAGGTTCATTGTGATAAGGTTCTTTCCTGATTAGTTTTGGGGGTTCATAGGTTAAGTATAAAGGGGCTAACGAGGGGGGGAATCCCCCCCCTTAATTTAGATAAATGAATTTTTCATGCAGAGTTATCCGATTTTCTTCCAATTTTGTTTATAGGTTCCTTGTGATAAGGCGCTTCCCTGATTAGTTTTGGGGATTGATTGGTGAACTATAAAGGGGGGGGGGCGGGAGGCTAACGCCCCTTAACTTGGATAAATGGTTTTTTCATGCAGAATTATCCAATTTTCTTCAAATTTTGTATATAGGTTCATTGTGATAAGGTTCTTTCCTGATTAGTTTTGGGGGTTCATAGGTTAAGTATAAAGGGGGTAACGGGGGGGGGGTTAATCCTCCCCCCTTATTTTAGATAAATGATTTTTTTCATGCAGAGTTATACGATTTTCTTCAAACTTTCTATATGGGCTCATTGTGGTAAGGGGCTTCCCTGATTAGCTTCGGGGGTTCATTGGTGAAGTGTAAAGGAGGGAAACGGGGGCTACCCCCCCACCCCCCCTTAATTTTGATAAATGGGTTTCTCATGCAGAATTATCCAATTTACTCCAAATTTTGTATGTAGGCTCATTGTGGTAAGGCACTTCCCTGATTAGTTTTGGGGGTTCACTGGTAAAGTATAAAGGGGGGAACGGGGGGGACTAATCCCCCTTGATATAGATAAATGGGTTTTTTAAGCAGAATTATCCGATTTTCTTCAAATTTTATATATATGTTCATTGTGATAAAGCGCTTCTCTGATTAGTTTTGGGGGTTCTTTGGTTAAGTATAAAGGGGCGATGGGGGGTCTAACCCCCCCCTTAATTTAGATAAATGGATTTTTCATGCAGAATTATCCTATTTTTTCAAATTTTGTATATAGGTTCATTGTGGTAAGGCGCTTCTCTGATTAGTTTTATGGGTTCATTGCTTAATTATAAGAAGGAGAAACGGGGGATGGTTCCCCCCTCTTAATATATTGTCGATTTCTTCATTTTTCGAGGGCTTATTTCAAATTCTTTGAAATAAGAATATAATTTACAGTTAGTGTGAACAGCCTGTGAGCTCAGTGCCGTCAGTTTAACTGGGCAGTTTTCTTTCATTCATTATTTTGATATCTAGCTTAGTTCTGTTAGTTTTTTTAACATAATGTTTTACCATCTGTAAAATAAAGAAAATTTATTACAGGCTGAATCTATACTAATATTTTAAAGGAGTAAAGATTGTTTGTTTGTTTGTTTGTAGGGGGTAATCTCTGGAACTACCGAACCGATTTCAAAAGTGATGGTGGCAAATTGATGGTGACAACCCCTGCTCCAACATAGGCTATATTTTATGTCGGTGCCACTAACCACAGGGGGTGCAGGAGCAAAAAACGTTCTAAAATTGCGATTTTTTTAGCTATCAAACTGGCTATCAAGCCCTGAGAGCTTGCCAGCCGGTTCTGTATGTATGTATGTACGCACGTAATGCGATAACTCTTCATAGAAATATCCGTTCTCCTTCAAATTTTGTTTATAGGTTCACTGTGTTAAGGCGCTTCCCTGATTAGTTTTCGGGATTGATTGGTTAAGTATAAAGGGGGGGATCGGGGGGCTAATCCCCCCCTTAATTTATATAAATGGGTTTTTCATGCAGAATTATTCCGTTTTCCTTCAAATTTTTTTATAGGTTCATTGGGTTAAGATGCTTCCTTGATTACTTTTCGGGATTGATTGGTTAAGTATAAAGCGGGGAACGGGGGGGTAATCCCTCCTTAATTTATATAAATGGGTTTTTCAAGCAGAATTATTCCGTTTTCCTTCAAATTCTGTTTATAGGTTCACTGTGTTAAGGCGTTTCCCTGATAAGTTTTTCGGGATTGATTGGTTAAGTATAAAGGGGGGAACGGGGGGGGGTAATCCCCCCTTAATTTATATAAATGGTTTTTTCATGATGAATTATCCCATTTCCTTCAAATTTTGGTTAAAGGTTCACTGTGTTAAGACGCTTCCCTAATTAGTTTTCGGGATTGATTGGTTAAGTATAAAGGGGGGGAACGGGGGGATAATCCCCCCCTTAACTTATATAAATGGGTTTTTCATGCAGAATTATTCCGTTTTCCTTCACATTTTGTTTATATGTTCACTGTGTTAAGGCGCTTCCCTTATTAGTTTTCGGGATTGATTGATTAAGTATAAAGGGGGGGGGGGAACGGGGGGATAATCCCCCCCCTTAATTTATATAAATGGGTTTTTCATGCAGAATTATCCCATTTCCTTCAAATTTTATTTATAGGTTCACTGTGTTAAGGCGCTTCCCTGATTAGTTTTCGGGATTGATTGGTTAAGTATAAAGGGGGGAACGGAGGGCTAATACCCCCCTTATTTTATATAAATGGGTTTTTCATGCAGAATTATCCGATTTTCTTCAAATTTTGTATATATATTCATTGTAATTAGAGGTTTACCTGATTAGTTTAAGGGGTTCAATAGTTAACTATGGGGGGGGGGTAACGGGGGGTTGATTCCCCCCCTTAATATATTGTTTATTTCTTTATTTTTCGATGGGCTTATTTCAAATTCTTTGAAATAAGAGTATAATATACAATTAGTTTGAATAGCCTGTGAACTCAATGCCCTCAGTTTAACTGGGCAGTTTTATTTTTTTTTTTATACTGAAGGAGCTAGAAATTTGAAATTTGTCATTGTAGTTACTTATAAGATGTAAATGCTCTCTAAGAACAAAATAAAAAAGAAATTGAAATTTAAAAGGGTGAAATGAGCGGAAAGCGTTCTAAAAACAGTCTAAATTTTAATTTCTATGAAATCTCTGGAACTACAGAACCGATTTCAAAAGTAATGGTGGCAAATTGATGGGGACAATCCCTACTCCAACATAGGCTATATTTTATGTCGGTGCCACTAACATCAATGGGGTGCAGGATCGAAAAATTTTCGAAAATTGCGACTTTTTTATACTGAAGGGGCAAGAAATTTGAAATTTAGCATTGTAGTTACTTATAAGATGTAAATGCTCTCTAAGAATAAATTTTTAAAAAATCGAAATTTAAATGTGTGAAATGAGCGAAAAGCGTTCTGAAGTCATTCTAAATTACAATTTCTATGGAATCTCTGGAACCACGGAACCGATTTCAAAAGTGATGGTGGCAAATTGGTGGTGACAATCCCTGCTACAACAGCCTCTTTAATAAAAAACCATGCGTTGCTGACGACTGGGTTTTTCGCTAATTGTTGCACCAGATTAATCTCGGAAAATGAAACATTTGAAGTTACTGAAAAAAATGATATCTCAAAAAGTATTTGTCAGAAAATTGTTAGACAAACTGCGTTTGAAAGGTAAAAATTGTATTTTTCTTGATATAAATTTCAAATCTAAGGATTATGCCGTTTTCCAAATATTGAATTTAAAAAATTATCAAATTTTCCAATGGAGTACCATAGCGAAACCTTCATGCGTAAAAAGATAATGATAAGGGCGACGTGTCCTGACGTGTATATTGGCTATAGCACGAGTCACAAATTATTGTAGCCTTATTATTCTGTTAAAATATAAAAGTTATTTATGAAATGTCAATATTTTGTTGGATTAAAGATTCGTTAGAAGAAATTGACCAGCGTAGCGGGCGTAGCTTGCTAGTAGTCTATAAAATTAAAGCTGAACAGGCATGAAGACAGAACTATAAGATTGTAAGTTATAAGAGAAGAATCTGTTACTCAATTAAACATTAAATGATGATTTGCATAACTAAATAGTCTGAAAATACTAAAAAGGTTTGAGACAGTACGGAGCAAAAAATCTTCAGGAGCACGTTTACGCAGTAAGAACGTGCGTAAAGGTGTCCCGATGTCAATGCGGAAACGTGCCCCGCCGCCATGTTTGTATTTATTTTTAATGTGCATCGAAAATTAATAAAATTTCTATTCATACAAATACAGTTCTCAAAAAAGGATAAAATTTGTTAATGTTCATATATTTGTTTATCCTTAACTAAGTATTATTAGTTCACAATAAGTTTCAATAAGTTCAACACAAAAATTACTCACCTTGACAGAAAACAGGTTATCCTTTCCGCATACTAGACCAAAGCTCTACTGACGCTCAAAAACTTGTGAGAATACCTGCTAGCGAGCAGCATCAATCTGTCATGACTGGTGGCGTGCTTGTTATAACTTGTTTCGGAAAAAGTGCTTTGCGTAAACGTGCCCCATGCGTAAACGTGCCCGGTCTACCCTACACGAATCCAATCGACATATTTTTACGTCAAGTTCTAACGGAATATGCAGTTTTATAAAATTACGTGGATTGATATTTGAAATATAACTATCTCGTAAGTGGTGTAAAACATAGCATAGACAAGAACCGCGTTAAGCTGTATACACTCTAACATATCTATTTATGTCAAGTTGTAACAGAATATGAAGTTTTATGAAATCCCGGGCGTTATGTTTTTATGTATGGCCTTGGTGTAAATCGAAAAAATACCGTATAGTGCGACTTCCTGTTGCGCAGACACACCCGATCATAATCAGCTTTATTTTTATATGATTGTCTAACAGAATATGAAGTTTTATTAAATTATGTGCATTACTTTTTTAGATATTGCCATAATGGGTATCGTGAAAAACCAGCATAGTACTGCCACTTGTTAGGCGATAAGAATTTAAACATAAAGAGCACGTATTTATGTTGAGATCTAATAGAACATGAAGTTTGATGAAACTCCATGGATTAGTTCTTCAGATATAGCTATCGTAGACCTCGGGAAATAAGGTATAGAAGCACCACCTATAGGTCGATATACGCACAAATTTAAGTGATACCTAACTAAATCTGAAGTTTGATTAAAATCCGTGCTTTAGATCTTGAGATAAAGCGATCACAAACTTTGTGTCGAACACAGACTAATAAATAGACAGGCAGACAAACAGACAGAACATTTTCCCAAAATATTCAAATCGCTTTTAGGACGTCATAAAACATATAAATCTATCAAAAAATGTAAGCTGAAAATTTTCATCATTCCATTTCTAACTTTTTATATATAGAGAAAAAAAAGTAAAAATGATGAATAAAAAAGAAATTCATAAAAATATTTAAAAATTATGCTATATACGACTATAAAATATACACTTGAAAACACAATTGTTTCTTTATAAATTGTTTTATGAAACTTTGTTTCAACAAAATTTGAGAAAATAATTCATGTTACACAAAACTAAAAATTACATTTTAGAATTTTTCCACAAAATATATATTTCTATTCCATTTTAGAATTAAAAATGTTATTGAATATTTTTCTTTTCTTTCTTTCTTTCTTTCTTTTTATTTTTTTTTATTTTTACGTTTTACAATTTATCTCGCAAATCTCTTAAGCAGAAGCTAAAAATACAACGGAAATTATAATTTAATTCTCTATCTGAACAATAAAACAATACTTATATTATCTGGAATTACTTTCAAGAGAATAAATACCGACACAGTTCTAAAAATAATGCTTTTGTATTCAGTTGCGTTTGTTTTAACGACACGAATGTAATCAATTCTATTAACTTTAAAACTGAAAATTTATTTCTACGGAAGATGGTTTGATAAAAATAAATCTGTGATTCTAATAAATAGGTTATCTTTTAAAATAAATATGTTGTATTTTTATTATTTTTAACACACATATATTTGTTTCTATTATATTCATCTTTTAAAATGTGTTATCATTACTTTTAAGAGCGTTTTTGTTTTTCGCTTTTAAAAATATTATTCTGTGTTTATGGATAATTAATATTTTGTGTATAGGTCTGAAATTTGGAGTAATGAATTTTCTCAAATATTATTACCGACTAAGTCCTATTTCTTTCACTACTGACTTTTTCGTCGTCCCCATAAATTTATTATTACTTTTTGAAGGACTACTAAACACTTTTGCAAAATTAGAAATGCATAACGATGGTGGCAACGACCTGTACTTTCACTTTTGATTTTAATGTTCGTACTTTACTACTAAATACGAATAATTTAAATTTTTACACCCTCAAATAGGAAAATAAATTACTATAGAATGAAATTTATTGAAAAATGTAATTAATTTTGAGATTTTTTTTAGAATAATTTTCAAGGATAATGTATTTTAAAAATCTATCTAAATAGTGAACATTTGTTGCAAATTTACCATACTTGGCAAATTATTGTTCAGAGCAAGTTGAAAAGAAAAATAAAGCAGATTATCATAAGATCAGATTAAATACGAGCTACAGCACTTCGGTGCTAAACTAAAATCTGTAAACAGTAAAAGGAAAGATTTTGATATTATGTTGAACACAAAGTTAACATCAAGTTAAGCTAAATTGTTTAAAACTACGTTGCATCAGAATAACTTGGTATTTTAACTTCTTTATAAAAAATCCTGATTGCCTAGAGGAATCCTCAATAATTGGTATTTATGTTAACTTGGCATATATTTACGCCCAAGTATTTGGGCAAGGGTCAGTTGCCCTGAAATTCATTCCCTACGTTTAAAAATATAGGCTGGTTTAACTGACTTTGAAATAGCTCAATTGTTCTGGCAAAAGCAGTTATGAATTTAAACCAGAGCTTCTAGAGGTGGAAATGTATGAATATAACTAATCTTAAAAGGACATAGCATTAGAAAATGCTGCGATCACTATAATGCATGTATAAGCGTTCTATGAAAAAATATTCATGAACGGAGCAACCTCGTTGTATAGGAATCTCAAAAATATTTGAAATTCGGTAATGTCGTGATTACTATAACTGATGTGTGAACGACTCGTGCCTATGAAAATAAAATCACCAAATACTGAAACTTTGTATTGGAATCTCAAAATTACGTAAAATGTGTTAATACTGCAATCACTATAACGCATGCATTTGCGCTTTTTGCCCATAAAGAGAAAATCACTGAGTGCTACAATGTTACTATAGAGGAATCTCAAAATTATTTCATTTCGGTAATGCCGCTTTCGCTATAAGTTTAACTGTCATTAATTTTGACCTTCTAATAATGAAAAAAACACGTTTGCATGTCCCATCCGAGATACCCATTCATATTGGGCAGTGGGAAATTCATCAAGGCAACTGCGCAATTTCTGTCTGCGAACTTCCAGGATAGTTAACCCTTAATATGTGAAAACAAGAGCAACTAATCTATACTCGCGTATTTCATAGTATCTGAAGTCTGAATTGATGATTGTCGAAGTTTGATCGAAGTCGAAGTCAGAATCGGAGGTAATGTTTCCAGACTTGTAAGTGCCACTAAATAAGACGGACAGTTAAAAAAAACAGTCCTTATGCAAATGAATATTTTTTTTTAGATATATAAAGGGATTCCACCAAATTGCTATCGACAAACTACGTATTTCTTTCCTTAGACGATTCTGAAACTCGTTAGTATTTTGGTGCAAACCATTGACTAGAAACTTGCAGAAAAAAGTCTTGTTTTTATATTTGTGACATTTCAATTTTCTAAATTATAGAATCGAAACTTTTCAAGGTAAAACATATTTCATAATTTTAAAACTTAAGTTTAAAACATTAGTACACACGATATTCAGTTGAATACTGTAAATGTTAAAGAAAATTCAATTGGAGAGGTTTATTTCATATAATTAAATATTTGTTATAATTTGTTATTTAATGTACAATGACATCAATGCTTTAAAATACTTTGAGTTACTTTTGAATACTTGTGAATTTCACTATAGGGTAAACATATGTCAATTGATTATCTTTTTTTAATAATAACATGATATTTTAAATAAATAATGTTAAATCATTGACCAAAAATTAAAAATTTATTTTCAAATTCGAGTGACAGTGCGATTGAGTAATATGTTCATACTAGGTAAAACTCTCTTAACATTTCTAAAACAGAAATTTTACTTTAAAAGCATTTTTAAATTAATTTGACGAAATTTCTAACCTTCGAATTTCGCATAGCTAAAAACTACTTCATTAAGCAATTTTCAATAAATTATATTTTAAGTAAATACCTTACTAACTACATTGCGAGAAGTTTTTTTTTTTTTTTTTTTTTTTTTTTTTTTTTTTTTTTTTTTGTGACAAGCCACTAAATCGATTTTTTATCTTCTTTCATCCCTAAACTGTGGGATTTTCAGTAGCTCATTGCATATGGAATATTTCTTTGTTTAAACACTTTCATATTAGGCTGTTTACAAACACGAATGTTCAATTCCAAATTGAATAGGTTGGGCTCTACCAAAATCGCAACGAAAGAATACTTCATATGTGGCTACTTCATTCAGGCCAAGCACCTAAATGAATCATTTACGTAAAGTTTTAGAAATGTTTTACACTAAAACTCTGACGCAGTTGACTTGAGAGGAAGTCGTGGCGTAAATTTAACAATCAACAAATAATTATTAAAAGCAATAATAAAATCTTCGGAAGTGGACAGGGTCGATTTAACTAAGATAATCAAAAATAAGCTCAAATTGACTGCAAACTGAGAGGAGGAATCCTTTTCCCCAAAATACTTATTAAAACCAAGCACTTAACTGAAAATAAATGGCCTCGCTGTTCGTTTGCAAGAAACTAATGAAAGGACACTTTAACTCACTATAAAAAGTCACTAGAAACACTGTAATTATCACTATAAAATGTTATTGCAAACACCGCAATTTTATTGTAAAAGGGAATCCCGTAGATTCCAATAATCTTTTATTCCTAGAACCAAACATAACTCCTTATTGCGCTGGTAAACTTGCAACCGTAGATTCTGTCCGAGAACAGCTAAATTAAAAGCTTAGCTTGGACGTACTATATGAAGAACTCGACATTAAAGAGTAGGATGTGGTGAAAATCTAGACTAAGTTATAAACAAGGGCGATATGCATATAAATCCATCGAAACCAACTCCTACTATAGTAGGTATATGAACTTTTAGAACCAAAGATTTTTCTATAATTGTTTTAAATAACCTTGACAATTAGATAATCGAATATTCAGACAGACTTTGCTAAACTTAAAAAAATGACAAAATAGGTAGCTCACGCGTAAAAGTTACAGACACCACGATCGCACACAAAATCTCAAAATTCACTCGACCACAGAGTATTTTTATAAGAGTTGTAAAAAGGAACTATTCTACAAAAATAGACTGTAGGTTATTTCTACTTCAAACTTTTCATTATAGACATTTAAATCATGCGAAACCTAACGTTTATCATGCTTCAGTTTGCCAGTTTTTTTGGCGCTAGAAAAAATATATTTCGCACCGTTTAAAATTAACTGTAGATAAGTCATAAGATTTCTTAAAAATATCATTTCACTTTGATATTTAATAATTTTTAATGATATTTCCAAATAACTATACAATAAAATGAAAACGAATATTTCAGCTAGAAAAATATAAATAAAATCATAACAATGAAATAAACATAAAATTTATCAATGAAATTTATAGTATGAAAAAAAAATTAGTTTAAAAACAAAACTGGTGAAATTTATGTAGTTAAATATTCAAAGTATTAAAATTGCAAAATCTAAAAATTAAGTATAATAATAATAATAATAAATTATTTTTAACATTCTTTTTAATTTATGTACCTTGTTAAATTTCTGAAAAAAATGACATGTCTCGTATAGTGGGGATAAATGCTAAAAAGAAATCAAGTTGTAATTATGGAGACGTGCCTAAAATTGAATCTAATGTATCTAGGAAAAAATTTGTTTTTCTTATGTGTTTTAATTTGTTCTTGCGATTATTTTTTATGGTATATTTTAAATAAAATGATATTATCTTGTAGAACAATTATATAAAATCCTGATGTAGCGATTCGCGCAATGAAATAAATTTATTGTTGAAGTTTTTGTATGATGCTTTAAAAAGAACAAAAAATCATGCTTCAAGCATCGGTTATGAAACACTTCTAACACAAACAAAATACTGTAAAAAACTTCAAGGTTTAATAATAGTCCAGTTAAATTAGGTTTTTTTCTGGACATAATTACGAAAGTTTTCAAACTTGGAAATATTGTTTGGGAGGGTCTACTAATGAACATACTGTTATGAATTTTGTATATATTTGTAAATATTCCATTTGTTTAAATTTATTTTATTTTATTATTGTGAAAATTGCAGTATTATTAATGTACTTCCTATTGAGCATCATGTAACTCAATGCTAAAGGCCTCAGGTGCTTTGTAAGAAAAACAACCTTACAGCATCGTTTTTTTTATAATGGAGTTCTATGGAAATATCGCCAAGGAATGGGTTTATCGCCAAATTGGCGATGGTTTTGGCGACTTATTTTTGTCGCAAAATTTGGCGATATATCGCCAAATGTCGCCAAGTTGGCGACGGATTTGGTGACTTTTTGTGCAACCCCCCCCTGGTACTCTATCGAGAGTTAAAGCACCTTCTGGTAATTTCTAGCATCCGAAAGCTCTGGAATAATCTGGAAAGATCTCCGAAACCTATATAAGGACCTCCATCAGTTCAGTTGAGTGAGTTCTCTATCAAATGCGATTGAATACGCACGAGAGGCTTTGCATTGAGAATTGTGTTGTCTATGAGCGATTTAGTATTGAACAATACGCTATATTGTTCTGTGTGAAATTTTGCTGTGCTGTTATTAGATTTGAAGATTGCTGAATATTTGTGTCTTTGAAAAGATATTGGTGTATTTATCGAACTGTTTGGAGTAAATAAAACCTGTTGATTGTTCTTATATATTGGCATCAGTCCTTTCGAACCCCGAGCTCACAACATTTGGTGTCAGGAGTGGGGTTTTGAATGCCGATTACAAGAGCAATGGAGGAGCAACTGAATAAATTATTGGAGAAATTAGGAGCGATGGATGAGAAAATGACTGCTAACCTTGGCGAGTTGAAAGAAGAAATGAAGAAAGATATGTCAGCGATGGATGAGAAAATGACTGCGAACCAGGCTGAAATGAAGAAAGATATGTCAGCGATGGATGAGAAAATGACTGCGAACCAGGCTGAAATGAAGAAAGATATGTCAGCGATGGATGAGAAAATGACTGCCAACCTTGGTGACTTAAAAGATGAAATGAAGAAGGATATGTCAACCAAGCTTGGTGAGTTGAAAGACTTAATAGAGGATAGAATAACATCTTTAAATGAAAGAATTGACGGAGTGGAAAACAAATTTGAAGAAAGATTTAAAGAAATAGAAGAAAAAGTAGAAGAAAAAGTTCAAAAGACAGCCAATACCGTAGAAGAAAAAGTTCAAAAGATCGCCAAGACCGTTGAAGAAAGCATAGAGAATGTAAAAGAAGATTTGAAAAAAATCAAGAAACAGAAGAGAACTGCCGTAAACTTTTCCGAAGATTTCAAGTATTCAGATATGCTTCCTCGGGCCTTTATTAAGCTCTCGACCTATGACGGAAAATCCTCATGGCCAGTTTTTAAGACACAATTTGGGATCGTAGCGGACGCCAATGGATGGGATTCCCAGACAAAGGCTTGCCAGTTAGCTGCTTCTCTACGAGCTGATGCTGCCGACGTTCTACAGACTTTGCCTGCAAATGAACCGCTGGATTTTGAAACGCTCGTCAGTGCCTTAGAATTGCGCTTTGGTGAGAAATGCGTGAAGGAATATAGCAGACTCCAGCTCAAATCTCGACAGCAGAAATCCACTGAATCCCTGCAAGAGCTTGCTACGGATGTCGAGAGACTTTCACATCTTGCTTATCCTGACTGTCCGACTGAAATTAGAGAAAGCTTAGCTCTGCAGCATTTTATTGATGGTGTGCGTGACTCTGAGATCCAGAAACAACTCCGGATTGCAGATCTCAGTAACTTAAAAGGGGCTTTAGTTTATGCCCAGAAATTCGAGGCAGCCCAGCAAGCTACAAGGAAAGATCGACACTTTGTGCGAGTAGCCAACATGCCTGAGACGTCGGATAGAGCTGTGGAGCATTTACAGCAGCAGGCGAAGGACATGATGAGGCAGATGAACTCCTTGATGGACAACAAAACTGGCAGAAAGATCAAGTGCTGGAAATGCGGTGGAGAAGGCCATATCCAAATCAACTGCCCAAGACGACCCAGCACCGAAGGTAATAGCTCACCCACGAACGGAGGAGCAAGAAAACTGATTAATGGTCATCTCACGGGGTGGAGGTTGCCAGATCTTGAGAAGCCTCATTTTCAAGTATGTGAAATTTCTGCAAGAAGTTGTGGCGAGAACGGAGTTTTTCTAGTCGGAAGTGTGAATGATTTGCCCTGTAATATGATCATCGATACAGGAGCCAATGTGACCATCATTTGGAAAGATCTAGCTTAGCGGCTGAAAGAAAAACTCTCCTGGACCCCGCCACGTGTTATCGGTGATAAACTGTGACCGGAGATAAGATCGATCAGAGGGCCAAGTAGCCAGATGGATACAACGACTCCAGGAAAACGACTTTGACATCAGGCATCGCAAAGGCTCATCGCACGGAAACGCCGATGCCCTATCAAGAAGACCGTGTCCCGAGAGCTGTCGCTATTGTTCCAGAGCGAAGAGCAAGTATAATCCCGAATATGTCGTACGCCAGACGAAGACTTCACAATCAACGCCACCAGATCCCTGGAGTGATGAGAAGATTCGAGAAGATCAAATGGCAGACTCTGACATCAAACCAATTTTGGAGTTATTAGAATCTTCTAGCACGAAGCCCAGTTGGAAAGACATCTCGACTTACAATCCTACGACGAAGCAATATTGGGCTCTTTGGAACTCCCTCCACGTCAGAAATGGTGTCCTGTTCCGAAAATTCGAATCGGAAGATGGGAAGACATCTCGGTGGCAGTTGGTACTTCCTCGATCCCGAATCCCTGAGATCCTCAAGGAATTACATAACAGTCCCACTGGTGGCCATTTTGGAATCATGAAAACATTACACAGAGTCCGAGAGCGCTTCTTCTGGGGAAAAGCGAGAGATGACGTGGAACAATGGTGCAAATCTTGCGATGCATGTGCAGCTCGGAAAGGACCAAAGAAACGTATCCGAGGAAGACTACATCTCTACAATGTAGGAGCACCTTTTGAACGCATCGCCCTAGACATCCTAGGTACTTTGCCAAGAAGTTCCGATGGCAACAAATACCTCCTTGTTGTCATGGACTATTTCACGAAATGGCCTGAAGTTTATGCCATCCCTGATCAAGAAGCTTCTACGGTTGCTGATGCCTTGGTACACCAGTGGATATCAAGGTATGGAGTCCCCCTTCAAATGCATTCTGACCAGGGGAGATTGAGGTGATTGAGGGTCTCTGTCAACTTCTCGGAATGGACAAAACTAGGACGACGCCTTTACATCCACAGTCGGATGGCATGGTTGAGAGGTTTAATCGTACCATCCTCAACAACCTCTCACTGCTAGTCTCAAGAAACCAACAAGACTGTGACCAAAAACTTCCCTTGTTTCTTCTCGCCTCACGCAGCGCCGTCCATGAAACATCCGTCTATTCCCCGTCTCAGATGCTTTTCGGTCGTGATCTTCGTCTACCTTGTGATCTGCTTTTTGGTCGCCCTCCAGATGCGCCTTCATCGCCAGAGGGATACGTGCAGAATCTCCAGGCACGATTTGAAGACGTCCACAACTTGGTTCGAGAGCGGATCAATATACAGACGGAGAAGATGAAGACCAGGTACGACACGAAAGCCACGGGACATCAATTCAAAGAAGACAAGGTTTGGTTTTATAATCCGACTCGACGTAAAGGACTTTCTCCCAAACTGCAATCGCACTGGGACGGTCCTTATACAGTCCTAAACAGACTGAACGATGTTGTAATTCGGATCCGAAAGTCACCAAGTGCGAAGCCTAGAGTCGTTTATTACGACAGGCTGGCTCCATACTATGGCCATAGTACTTATTTCATTTATTGTAAATAGTGTAATGTAAATAATGTAAATTAGTATGACCATGGTCTTGTATATAAATTAATGTAATTATTTATTTTGCTTAGCATTATCATTATTTTTGTTATTATTATTTAAATACTTGTATGTATTGGTGTCTATGCTTTATAATTCAGCATTATGAATGTGTTTAATTGTTATTTTCCATATTTGCTTTAAGTGTTTTGAATAGTATAGCATTTGTTGGTAACGGGTTTGCTTTCCGATCAAAGGTTGAACTGCCCGGGACATGCAGTCCTTGAGAGGGGGGCAATGTTATGAATTTTGTATATATTTGTAAATATTCCATTTGTTTAAATTTATTTTATTTTATTATTGTGAAAATTGCAGTATTATTAATGTACTTCCTATTGAGCATCATGTAACTCAATGCTAAAGGCCTCAGGTGCTTTGTAAGAAAAACAACCTTACAGCATCGTTTTTTTTATAATGGAGTTCTATGGAAATATCGCCGAGGAATGGGTTTATCGCCAAATTGGCGATGGTTTTGGCGACTTATTTTTGTCGCCAAATTTGGCGATATGTCGCCAAATGTCGCCAAGTTGGCGACGGATTTGGCGAGTTTTTGTGCAACCCCCCCCCCCCTTTATACCTGTACATTGAGATCCTTTCTCGTTTGGGGTACTCTATCGAGAGTTAAAGCACCTTCTGGTAATTTCTAGCATCCGAAAGCTCTGGAATAATCTGGAAAGATCTCCGAAACCTATATAAGGACCTCCATCAGTTCAGTTGAGTGAGTTCTCTGTCAAATGCGATTGAATACGCACGAGAGGCTTTGCATTGAGAACTGTGTTGTCTATGAACGATTTAGTATTGAACAATACGCTATATTGTTCTGTGTGAAATTTTGCTGTGCTGTTATTAGATTTGAAGATTACTGAATATTTGTGTCTTTGAAAAGATATTGGTGTATTTATCGAACTTTTTGGAGTAAATAAAACCTGTTGATTGTTCTTATATATTGGCATCAGTCCTTTCGAACCCCGAGCTCACAACAATACTAAAAGTCCTGATGGATGGGGAGTGAGCGCGAGGGGGAGAAGGTAAAAGAAGGTACCATTTTTCGGTTTTTTGTTAATATCCCGTAATCTATAAGAGCTACGGAAAAATTGCTAATACAAAAGATAAAGAAAATTAAATTCTCTACAAGATAAGTTTCCTACATTTTTCTCTAGAGTCCATAGTTCACGAGATGATTGCATTCAAAAATCAATAAATTTGTCAAAAGTCACACCAGCGCCAGAGAGCGAGTCAACGGCACTTACATTGCACTTACTTAACCTAAACTTATTTGAGTCCCCACTCCCTTAACTAACAAAACTACCGATAGGTTGAACAACGGAGTTTCGTGGGGATTTTTATTTAGAATAGTATGTGCCCCCTGGCGGTGGCATGTGAAACTGACAGATTTTGGATTTTAGGTATATTTAAGGTTGTGGTGTTTAGTTATTAATATAGTTACTAGATGGCAGAACTACAGCGAATTACTACGTCACCTACTGGTAAAAGTTTGTTTACTGTAAAATGTATATGTTGCTTGTGTTGTGTTAGATGTACGTGATTGTTATGTAATGTCAATTAAAAGTGTTTAAAGTCCACCTCGAGTTATTAATAATGCTGCTGATTCAATTCATTTAATTTACGTACTTAATATATTATAAAGGTTATTATCACGGGCCCGGGAAACGCCGAGCGAGTCAGCTAGTATAATATTATAATTAACACTATAAATACGCAAATATTTGTAGGTAGTGCATGTAATAGATGTGTATAAGTACATATACATAAATATATTCACTACATAACTCATTTAATATGGTTTATTAATGATAATATTAATAATAAAAGGCTATGGAATATTAAAAACAGAAATTTTAATTAAATTAATAATTATAAAGATACATTAAATATAATAATTATAAAAACCTGCGATTAATAATTATAAAGACACATTAAATATAATAATTATAAAAACCTGCGATTAATAATTATAACGATAATACAGTTATAATAGTTATAATTACAGTTATAAATTTATAAAGTAAATGTGCAGATCAGGAAATCTATAGTTTTTACAATTTTTGTTTCCGAAAACAGTTTTGATTGTCCTTCTATAATATTTAGATCAAAGAATTTATCTAAATACATCCTAATCTACTGTATAGCATTAGCTTACTAAAATCACCACAAAATAGGTATATTTGGAGACTTTTAAACTTAATGGATAGTCATTCATCATCGTGTCTACTGCCAATTGACAAACTTGTTAACGTGATTTGGAGCTATAAAGTGTTTTTGTGATAGCCTTTTAATACGAGTAGTATCCAGATTCAATTCAAAACCGTAATGTTAATAACATCGTTCATATTTGACGCAATTCTGTGTTGCAGACCAAATTACGAAAAATTAGCTAATGTTTTGTTTCCCTCAGCCGGGATTCATATTTCTTCTTTCGCAATCGGGATTATTTGAATGTATATTTTTATAGACTATGAAAAACAGTAGCTAAGTAACGATAAAAGTAAAAGAAAAAATGAATGTCAAATAAGTAAATTTATAAAACAAAATGTTTTACATTATTCGAAAACATGTATGAAATTCCACCAAAATTTATTCTTTCGCCAAATGGAAATTTGAAAATCGCCTGAATTGCCATAGCAAAGCATTATGGCACAAAATAAAATATTTTATATTTTCCGAATGAATGATCCAAATGTAACAAAATACAATGCAGCTATATCCGGGTACCTCACCAACATAAATACTTAATTTCAAGGATGTCATAATGGAAATGGAACATAAATCAACATCTTTTGAAATTTCCCATTGAACCCGGGATAATCAAAATGATCAAAAACTTGAGTATAATTTTTATTCCTATATTATTGTATTTTACGCATTTTTAATTTTTCTATGTTTTATTATAACAAAAAATGTCGTTTGATAAAGTTATTGTTCAGGCTTCCATTCTTCTGACCACAACATTTATTAATGTTCGTTTAAGTTTAGGTTAAGTAGGTGTAATAATGTAAGAGCCGTGGACCCGCTCTCTGGCACTGGTGTGACTGTTGACAAATTTCTTGATTTTTGAATGCGATTAACTCGTTACCTATGGACTCTACACTGTTAAAAATTCGTAGCAAACTGTCCGGTCATTTGACCGTTTTTGTAGAAAATGTTTACATAACCGTAATTTAACTGTATTCTGACCGTATTGTTGCTCTTTTTATGGTCATAATATTGTTAAATTACGGTTATGTAACCGTTTTCTACAAAAACGGTCAAATGACTGGACAGTTTGCTGCAAATTTTTAACAGTGTAGATAAAAAGGTATATAACATGTTTTGTAGAGAATTTAATTTTCTATATTTTTTGTATTAGCAATTTTTGCGTAGGACTTATAGCTTACGAGATATTAACAAAAAACCGAAAAATGGTACCTTATTTAACCTCTCTCCCCTCGCGCTCACCCCCTACCCATCAGGACTTTTGGTATGTTCATTAGTAGACCCTCCCAAACAATATTTCCAAGTTTCAAAACTTTCGTAATTATGTCCCAAAATGACCCAAAATCTGCCTAATTTGACTGGACTATAAGGGGTAAATTATGTCTAAGTAAACAATATGGGAAACGCTTAATACATTTGGAAACACAATTTCAGCAATACAATCAATAGTCGTAAAAATACTCGAATACTTTTGTGCATGACTGTATATGATCTATAGTTCGGTGTATATGCTACATAGTATGTTGCACTTTAGTTCAATTAGGAATAGTATTAGCACAGTTGAAAATTTCACGGCAGAAATTTACATTCATAAACGAAATGTTCTCGAGATATTTTGTGCAGCCTTGTATATGATTTATATAATTTATATACACCAAGTAATAGGCAAAAAATTAGTTAGATTTTAAAACGCAAACAACTACAGAATTATTGTTCGTGTAGTACTGTAACCGAATTCTTTTGTGTGTCCCCGTAAATGAACGATGAATGCTATGCAAACCTTACTCTATAGCAAGCATCTTGTAGTGCATTTCATTGATCTATATCGATTTTAATTGTGTTTGAAATAGTGTTAAATCATTAAAATAAAATGCAAAAGATTTCTCCACTCAGGTCGTAATATAACGGAATTCTTTTGACGATTCCCTGTAAAGAACTATTAACACTACACACTTAATGTTCCATAACGAACATGCACTAGTAAATCTCAAAAACATATATCAATTGCATGGGAATATTTACGCATGTTCAGACAGACAAACCGAATTCATAAACACTTTTCATCTTCTATACGAATAGTAAAATTCCTATCTGTGCGAAAACGTATCCAGGCTGGGACTCGAATGCAGAACCTTTGGCTTTAATTACCAATACTTTTTCCAATTGAACTATCTGGACGACAACCAGCCAACACAATATTCGTTTAGAACAACCAGTTCTTCATCGCAACTGGACTGTTACTTAAAATAGAACAAAATAGTAAAGATCAGGTAAAGTAATTCCATCCATCTATGGATGTAATTACACTATAATTATTTTTAACACATTCAACAGATTAGTAAATAATTCATACATGTGGTTTTTTCTTAGATAACATGTGTTTATTATATATATATATATATATGATCTATAGACCTGTGTATATTCTACATAGTATGCTACACTTTAGTTCAATTAGAAAACGCATTAGCACAGTTGAAAATTCCACTTCAGCAATTTGCGTCAGTAAACGAAATGTACTCGAGATATTTTGTGCGCCCAGTATATGATTTATAGAATTTATATAAACCAAGTAATTTGCAAAAAAATAGTTAAATTTAAAAAGGCGAATCCCTGTTTCAAATAACAGTACAGATGTCATGACCAAATAGTTGTTCTGAGAGAATATTGTGTATTATGTCGTCCACACAGCAAAATTGGAAGAGCATTGGCAATTGAAGCCAAAGGCTCTGGGTTCGAGTCCCAGCCTGGACGCTTTTTGGTTCAGATGGAAAAATCACTACTTGTGTGAATTATTTTCAAATCAGTTGATTGTGTTAAATATAATTATAAAACTTTTCAACTTTGTTGGAAAGCGATAAAATTGTCTTCTGTGTATACATTTCTTTGAAAACTGAAAACTTTTTTCTTTCTTTCTTTAGTTGAATGTTTAAAGTGTACAGCAATACAATTCCATATTATTATTATTATTATTATTATTATTATTATTAAAACTTTTTGGATCCGTAATTAAAGGCGGTCTCTGTGCCTGCAAGTCCCTTTTATGTTTTACCCCCCCCCCCCCCTGCTTACAACGTAGTATTTAGAAGACATAGGAACAAATCATATAAGAGAAATTAAACTAAGCGATATTTTAAAAAGTTTTATTAATACATAATAAGTTAACATATTTTATAAGAGAAATGTTTACTGTTTGGTAATAATTAAAATATTGCTGCCTACAAGAAGAAGCAGCATAAAGATGATGCATTTTGGATTAAATTATACAATAATAAACACTTAAATTTTCATATTGCTACCTAAGCGTAAAACCGAGAGAGTAAAAATCAGAGTAAAAATCAGAGTTAAATTGTACAGTTGCAATTTTATGATAAACACATTTCTATAAGTAACATTTTAAAATAAGACAATTAATTTTAACGTTTTTATAAATGTAGTTCATTAAATGTATTAAAGACATTTCTTTAAAATATGCAGTAAAAATAATTTCATTATTAATTTTCAAAATTCAAATTTGATTTCTAGCATTTCACTCTTTTTTACTTTACTTAATACTGTATCACTCGTTAAGCCTTTTCTAACCAAAATATTTCAAAAATTATAACTCATATTATCAATCTTACAAAGTTTAAAAATCTAAGCCTTTCTTATTTTGCTCCTGGTATAATCGCTTAATTTAAGAATTCGTTGTAGCATAATAATGTTTAAATATTCTCCTTTAACTTTTGCATTATTCTTATCAGCTTAATCTTTGTTCAAGATTTAATTTCTGATGAAACATTACATTATACAAGAGAAGTTGTGATTCTTATGCTAATTTGTCTTATCACTTAGTCATAATTATGAAAGGGATTTTTATAATTACCTCATTAAAGAATTATACGATTATTTTAGAACATATTTAATAGTTTTTCAAAGAGTGCTGCGATATTGGAACTTAAAATGCATTTTTAATTAACTCCAAAAGGTTTTTTAATTGAATAGATGGTCTTTCCAATTGAGGTTTATTGTTTCATAAATAAGAAAATACTATTAAAGAGTATTAGAGAATTAATTTTCAATTCTTGGATATATTCAACTGGGAATCGTATGTTTCGAAAAGCAAGAAATTGTTTTATATCTATTTCATTTATATTTCCTCTTAAAAGCAAAAAAAAAAAAAAAAAAAAATCGAAAATTTTGTAAATACAAATATTTCCTACTATATATTAGTTATAAATATCTGCATTAAATATCGACCATAAAATATTTTAAAGACTATATTTCGTAGCGCTAAATTCTAGTAAAACCCACTCTTCAAATAGAGTAGAAGCACAAAGAAAAATATAAATAAGTTTCATCAAAAGTTGAAAATTTCATTATAAAAAATTATTAATTTTAACATACAAAATTATTGAGCTTATTGTTCGTTATTAGAATTATCTTAAGATTCCATATAACATAAATAAGCTATAAAATCCGACATATTTTGCACAGGCTTTAGACAACATGTTAGAAGCGCGTATGCCTTTCAGTTTGAAACGTTGTTATCAACATTTCAAAACATACAAGTGTAAGATTAGACAGACTTGAATATATTTAAAAAACAAATACACTAAATTATATACTTAAAAACATTTAAAATTAATCCATCAAAACATACAAATATACGTTTCATTATGTCACCGCATAGTCTCTTCATTACTAACATAAATCACATCAACAAAACATCAAACACAACTGGATTCAGTTAAAGTTGAAGTTTTTCTTTTAAAAACAAGAAGTATTCATTAGGAATTGAACCTGATTCGTTCGAGTTATCTGGATATAGCTTAGTGAACCATATTAACATTCTGTAATGGTAATCTTTACAGTTATTTTTTCAAAATTGACGAATCTACGAAAGATAGGGTGTGGTCCGTTTCAAAAGCATGTTGGACTAATCTGGAATTTAACTTGCCATTTTTAAATGCGCTGATATGCTTTTTAAGTTGAATCTCCATAGATCTTCCAGTCTCTCCTATATATACATTTTTTCAATCACTGCACGGATTTATATAAAAAATACCGGTTAATTTTGTTTTGCCATATTTAAACATGAGGCTATTTATAAAAGAACTCAATTTATTTAACGGTTTAAAAGACACTCCACTGTTAAATGATTTAAAAACAGATGAAACTTTCTCTGAAACATTATTGTAATATGGTAAACAAACAAAACTGTTAGGTTTAAACTGTTGAAAAAAAAGGGGGGGGTTGAGTTTATCAATTCCAAAGTATTCTTGAAAAATCTCTAATTAGATTTTATGGGTAACCGTTATTCTAATGTCTCGTAGTTAGTTTAAATATTAATTTAATTCAGGCGTTAAAATGTACGCATATCTTACACAAGTGGAAGATTTCAATAAATAACAGACAGACCATTAAAACGCATCTACTCTGATCTCTCTATATATAATGTAAAACCTCTGAAACATACTTTTAAGCATATTCTGTCAAAAATGAACAACCATGTACAGAAAATTTAACGATTTTTTGTAGAATGACCTTATTAAAGAAATGCATAAAGCTCTCCGACATTCACTGCTATTCGTACTCACATAAATAGATATTCATTGATCCATTACATCCAGGCTCTGACAAAATCGTGCACAAGGTAATAAACGGCAGGTTGTGTTAAATCAGTCCACAGCCATGAAATGTATGTGGTGTAAGTTTACTGAGATATGCGCCTTCGTGTGCTAGCAAAAAGTTGTAAAGCTATAGGGAGTGACTTGTATTTCTTTCTTCCTTTTTATGCTGAATTTTCACAAGGTGAAATTTAAAGTGACTATACATTTAAAATATAAAGAGTAAATATGTTACTTTATATGTTTAAAGTAAATTACGAAACTAAATTCTACGATAACGGCATATCAAGAGCAATACTCATATTCAAAATTCCAATATTATCAGGGTTTTGTAATCATATATTAATATCCGTTATTACTTTTCATTTACAGAAACGCTCGTTGTAATTTACTTTTATTTAAAGAATATAATTTCAATGAAATTACTAAAAAACTTATTATCGAAATCCGGTAATCCATACATTACGTGAGATAAAAATAATATATTTTTTGAAAAACTGAATGATGTCATTTTCTCCCTTTTAATTAATCAAACAGATAATGTTTGTAAGTGTGAACGAGAATCGGTTAAATGATCAATAGAATGATTTTAATGAGAAGAAAAGCTATTTCAAGCGTACGCATTAAAAAATCTTTATGTTGCAGACTTTTTTGTGCCATCTGAAAAATTTATCAAAAATAAAACAAAAAAAAAATACTTGAATAATTATTTTAATGCAGAGTTATTTTTATGCATTTAAGATAAGTTTGCAGAAGCTTATTTTCGAAATAAAAATACGAAAATATTTCGAAATATATATAAATTTCGAAATATATAATTGAAAATTGTATTTAAAAAAATGTATGAAATTAATAACACGGCAAAAAAAAAAAAAAAAAAAAAAAAAAAAAAACAACGATTAGGTGTCAGAGAGGTTTTTTAACGCTTTTTGGATAACTTGTGGATTCTGATTATAAAACTCATGTTCCTCTTGATGAACGGGTCTAACGTTTAAAATTCGGAATATTTTCAAATTTTCAATAGAGTCAAAAACTACTAATATATGAGGATGATTTCTATTTTTATTTTTCCATACATTATATATTATTTATAAATTTAACACTGCAGTAGAAGTTGAATAAATCATATCAACAAATAATTATAGCCATAATATTTGGATGACAGCAAATCATGATATACAAAACGGTTTCGGGGAAATATGAGAGACGATTTACATTGAGACCAACACCATTTGTGTGCTATTTATGAATTCAGTTCATTGCTTCAATTTCTGGAATTATATATTTTATAGTCTGTTTCAGTAAAAATCTGTTAAAAAACAATCGGGTTGTGACGAAGAATGAAAACAATTGAAGTGATCTTAATCAATTTGTTCAATTGCAAAATATTCCGTTTAATAATTTTTATTTTAGAATTTATATAAATGTTGAAACAAGTGGGTAAGTGTGATCGAAGATCACTCAAAGGGTTTCGTTTAATATTCCTTTCAAAACTCTTCATCCTTTCTTTAATAAATTCAAACAAATTTCATTTAGCAACAACAACAAAAAAAGTCATGTTTTTTATAAAATAAAAATTGACCGGTCTATTTTTTCCTTTTTTCGAATATCTAAACCAGCCGGATAGCGGTCCAAGCCCGCTATTATATTCTGTCATAATAATATCCGTCATACGGACTAAATGCAATATTTAAAAAAAAATAATTTCAAAATTAAAAAAATTGTACACCTTTAAAATGTTAAAATATGCGAATATTTCCATAATCGGATTTTTATCACGATTCAATATGTTTCTTAAACTCATATATTTACTATTCTCTATTATTTATATTGATACTCGCTTTGTATTATTCTCAAACATTTAAAAAATTAGTTAAACTTCCAATAGGACGTCAGATTTTCTTTTTAATTCTCTAATGACGTGATATTAATCTGCTTTGTCCACTTACACTTACTCATACTCCTTGTATTATTGAGAAATCTTACACATGTTCCGTTTTATTACGACTATGACGTCAATCAATTTTATTTCATATTTATCTTTTTTTCAATTGGTGAAACATTTTATTTCATTTTCATTTTTCACGTGAAAATCGTCTGATAGAAAATTAATTATTGTAGAAAGAATTTCATTGTGGATTTTAAATCTTTGGCATCTGCTCTAACGAAAAATGTTTCAATTTAATAGGAAAAGGCTGTTAGAATTTTGGTTTTTTATCTCTATTTATTAAAATAATACGAATTTTTCAAATTTTAATATTTTGAGCTCTTCACAGCTGCTATTCAGATTTATACACTAAGTTTCAACTCTGTAAATTACATACTATTTGAGAATGGCTCTGTGACGGACAGACAACGCAGCGGGGGTAATAGGGTTTCGTGAGATGAACGAAACCCTAAAAAGGCAAATTGTTTTATATTGTTTTTTTTTAAAAAATGCTTTTTACACTTGAAAAATTTTATGAAAATGATAATGTTGTTGTTCTAACGAAAAACTACAATCTATACTAATATTATAAACGAGTAAAGATTGCTTGTTTGTTTGTTTGTAGGGGTAATATCTGGAACTACCGAACCGATTTCAAAAGTGATGGTGGCAAATTGATGGCGACAACCCCTGCTCCAACATAGGCTATATTTTATGTCGGTACCACTATCCCAGGGGGGTGCAGGAGCGAAAAACGTTCTAAAATTGCGATCTTTTCTATACTGAAGCAGGTAGAAATTTGAAATTTGGCGTTGTAGTTACTTATAAGATGTAAATGCTCTCTAAGAACAAAATAAAAAAAAATTCGAAATTTAAAAGGGTGAAATGAGCGAAAAGCTTTCTAAAATCATTCTAAATTACAATTTCTATGGAATCTCTAGAACTACCGAACCGATTTGAAATTTGGCGTTGTAGTTACTTATAAGATGTAAATGCTCTCTAAGAACAAAATAAAAAAAAAATTCGAAATTTAAAAGGGTGAAATGAGCGAAAAGCGTTCTAAAAACATTCTAAATTACAATTTCTATGGAATCTCTAGAACTACCGAACCGATTTGAAATTTCGCGTTGTAGTTACTTTTAAGATGTAAATGCTCTCTAAGAACAAAATAAAAAAATTCGAAATTTAAAAGGGTGAAATGAGCGAAAAGCGTTCTAAAAACATTCTAAATTACAATTTCTATGGAATCTCTAGAACTACTGAACCGATTTGAAATTTGGCGTTGTAGTTACTTATAAGATGTAAATGCTCTCTAAGAACAAAATAAAAAAAATTCGAAATTTAAAAGGGTGAAATGATCGAAAAGCGTTCTAAAATCATTCTAAATTACAATTTCTATGGAATCTCTAGAACTACCGAACCGATTTGAAATTTGGCGTTGTAGTTACTTATAAGATGTAAATGCTCTCTAAGAACAAAATAAAAAAAATCGAAATTTAAAAGGGTGAAATGAGCGAAAAGCGTTCTAAAAACATTCTAAATTACAATTTCTATGGAATCTCTGGAACTACCGAACCGATTTAAAATTTGGCGTTGTAGTTACTTTTAAGATGTAAATGCTCTCTAAGAACAAAAAAAAAAAATCGAATTTTAAAAGGTTGAAAATAGCGAAAAGCGTTCTAAAAACATTCTAAATTACAATTTCTATGGAATCTCTAGAACTACCGAAGCGATTTCAAAAGTGATGGTGGCAAATTGGTGGTGACAATCCCTGCTCCAACAACCTCTTTAATAAAAAACTATGCGTTTCTGACGACTGGGTTTTTCGCTAATTGTTGCCACAGATTAATCTCGGAAAATGAAACATTTGAAGTTACTGAAAAAAAATAGTAGCTCGAAAAGTATTTGTCAGAAAATTGTTAGGCAAACTGCGTTTGAAAGGTAAAAAATTGTATTTTTCTTGATATAAATTTCAAATCTAATGATTATGCCATTTTTCAAATATTGAGTTTGAAAAATTACCAAATTTCACAATGGAGTACCATAGCGAAACCTTCATGTGTAAAAAGATAATGATAAGGGCGACGTGTCCTGGCGTGTATATTGCCTATAGCACGAGTCACAAATTATAGTAGCCTTATTATTCTGTTAAAATATAAAAGTGAATTATGAAATGTCAATATTTTGTTGGATTAAAAGTTCGTTATAAGAAATTGACCAGCGTAGCGGGCGTAGCTTGCTAGTTATTTTATAAACGTTGGTAGAAAAATTAAACAATACGTTAAATTACATAAAATAATATTCTGAAACTGAGGTAATGTAAATAAACCTCATTCAAAATAATACATTCGTCTCATATTTTTCAAAATAAAAAAACATTATACTTATTAAAAAAACAAAAATTAATATCATTATTCAAATAAAGAAATGTAATATAATTTCTCAATTAAAAATATAATCAAATTTTCTTTCAGTTTTATCAAATACAACTAAATAAACGGCACTATTAAGTATTACACACTGATAAATAAATAAGACAAAAGTACAATGACCTCACACTTATAAGCGATGTACGCTGATTAAGTTTTAGTATCAGTATTCGAGAAAAGTTATTTTCGTCTTATTTAATCGCAGATGTTACACGCCAAATTTTGCTATTTTAAAATAGTGGTACTAAGATAAAAAATTACTCAACATCGCGTCCCAAATAGGTAACTGTTATATATTTCATACTTGAAGACGGTTGAAATCTACTTCTAGAAATATTACGGAAGCATTCCTTTAAATATACTCTCTTTAATTCAGAAAAAAATCATAATTGCACTCTTAACATCCATAACAAGGAAAAACATTCATACGTTTCAATAAGGGACACACACGAGATCATACATTTCCCCCTTATTCAGAGGTTATCTTGCTAGAAAAAATTCTTAAAACTAATTTGTACACATAATACAATATTTAAAAAATAAATAAAATCCAGTTAAATATAATTTTTTATTTACTTTTCTTTATTTTTTTGTTTCATATGGTGTTTTTTTTATCTGAAAATGAGAAGAAATTAGCTGTAAACTTTATATAAAATTTCCTGTAAATAACATAATTAACACTTCAAAATAACAAATGATCGTTAAAAATACATATTTTTTATTTTCACAACAATATAAATATAAAAGTGTGACTGTATGTTATAATTGTGTCTAAACAATCACGTATACCTGTTCACATATACCAATGTGATGAACATATACCAGTCACAAATACGTGTTTAAAAACTGCATTAAGCAGTAGTATTAACTAGTATCTAATCTTAACATACACTTCATTAACAAGTTTCAAATTTATTTCTCAATTTTATCATAGTATTTTAAAAACTAATTAATTATTATACTTTGGACTTTCTTTCGTAAAGCCTTAAAATAGTTTTCCTATTTTTGGTTGTATTTTTCTTACAAAAATATTTTCCCATAAAACTATTTTATACATTTACTATGGGGCTCTTCCACCTGCGTCTTTTGTGTGCCAACACCGGAGCAATAGGTTTTTCGTGGTCTTATGGAAATTCCGTGTTTAGCTCTCTTTTTATTGTAACTGTATTAGTCTTGATAATACACAAGCATACATTGAAAGCAACACTATATATTTAAATAAAATATGCATATTTAAAATATGTATATATTTAAAAATATATATATTAACAATACATATTTCCAAACATCTCTCATGTCCCCAGAGTGATGAATTTTTTGCCACTTTTTGATCGGCATCTGGATAAGGCAACATATAACTGATCATGCCTAAACAACGGTCTATCGACATGTATTCGAACACGGTCCAAACGCTTCCCTTACGATTTATTTATAATAATAGCAAATGCTAAACCTACAGGAAATTGTCTTCTGTGCAGTATAAATGGTAATCTTCTAGCATTACTACCTCTTTATCCAGATTTTGTTCCATTACAAACGACATTCTTAATACTTAAGAATATAAGCATAACAATGGATCATGTGTTCAATTTATGCACAGGGGATCCAGAAAAGTTAAATGATTATAAATATTCAATTTGATATTCTAACCGCACATCTTTATCCGTTTGATCTACACCTCGGGGTTTAACGGCAACTATGCTTCTCTAGATATGAAACTTTCCCTTGTACAAATTTAATATTTTGTTATTTAATACGCCTACATTATCGTTATAACAGGCCAGTATAATTCTATGTGATAAAATCTGAATTTGAGGAAATGGATTCGCCATAAAACGTGAATTACCTGTGAAGATTTAAAGTTTGAATGGTGTCATTGCAAACTTCTATTAATCAGTTTGCAAGTTAAACATCAGACGATCGAACTCTTTTTGTTTTCTTCATTTAAATTGGGTGCATTTTGGCATATTAGCATTGACTTCAACGTGAAATTAAAAACTGTTGAAGGAAATGTGTACTTTAAACCGGGTTAAATTTGACAAAAATCTCCTCTGAAATTTATAAATTTACCTCGGAAAGCCCTTTTGACATGACAGAGATCTTGAAGTAATTCATGAACAAATAACACTACTCTGCTTGGCAACATTGAAGCTTTGTCCAAAATAATTACATGTTTCATATAAGTTCATTTTATCCCGACGCTTTTTAAAATAACATGTGGAATATGAATCTATTTCTATTGGCAATATAATTGCACGATGAGATGTTGTTTCTCCTGGCAATAATGTTAAAGCGTTTCCTGTCCACACAACCGTGATAACTTTTTTGTCATTTGTACGCAAAATAATGGTTTAGGCAGCTATAGAGTTACGTTTTGCCAGCTCCTCCACGTCCACCCACAAAGAAGATCTTTTTCTTACTTTTTGTCAGCACCGAAAAAGTATCTATTCGAGTATAAATATTTGTTCTTTATTTAAATGTCCTTTCAGTTCCATATGTTTTTTTAATTCATGTTATACTCTTAAATTTCGTTCTCTCTCTGTCTCAGTGAAGTGAAAGTCTGTATTAAGATCGGGTAAATTAAAACGTTTACGTGTAAGATTTTCAGATTCTAAGATCGCGGCTATATGCTGTAAAGTTCGGTATTCATGATTATCGTGAAATCCTTCGCAGAAATATTTTTTTTATTTTACCCAAATATTCAAAGTTGTGATTGGTTGTTCCCTAATAAAGTAAGTACTGTAAAATAATCGTATTAGACCGGAGAATCATGAATTCAGCAGCTTTATCAAATTTTTTATAATCAATAGCGTCATCGTTAATTTCAGGCTACTGCAGCTTCCCTAAAAACTCATATATTTTTTTCTTCGTTAAGTTTTAGATCATTGTGACATGTGACACCTGGAACAAAGTTTGATAATACATAGCTTCGTTAACGTAACACATTCGTTGCTAAATTTTGGGATAATGCTTATATCAAAATCTGGAACTAGGATATCTTTTGAAACAATTATCGCTGCATTCTGACGTTACATATTTATTATACATTCTTTTATCATGTTCTCTTGTAAGATATAAAAAATAGTCTTCTTGATTTTCTTCTACTACATTTATTAATGCTCTGTATTTTGTAACTTATGGATTATGCATTTCTAAAATTTATATTATGTCGCCAACGTAACGGGGTAAGTTAATATTTGATTCAAATTTTGATCTATACCGCAAAGCATCTTCAGTTCGAACATATACATCTGACCACAATATGATTTATTACTTATACATGATCCATAAAGACATGTTGGAGCAATATGATTTACCTGTCCATGAACTTTCAGAATGGACAGCCACCTGTCTAATGTTACGTCTGCTTTGTAGGTTGAAAAAGCAAACATGGAGGTATATTTTCGCTTATCGTTTCGAAAGTTTTTATTAAAGGAAATTTGTTGTAATTCAACGCATATATAATTTAGATAGCCTTACTTTTATCGTTATGACAGCAACTTGGTTTGAAAAATTCCCTTTTCCAATGTATAGCGTTGCAATACTGATACTTTTTAGTCATTTCTCCCAACATCGTGAGTTGCTACGAAATCGTGAATAACAGTCGAAACTGATGAAATTGATGGTCTATGTACATGCTGTTGTCTTTGTCCAAATACTCTGAAACATTTAGTTGACAATGTCTCTGGCCGTGGAGTTATTTCCTTATTTCTCTGACCCGTTTAGTTGATGATGTTTTTGGTTGTTTAGACGTTGAGGGTAAATTCTGTTGGGTTCTGTTTCACCAAATTCTCTGACACGCTTAGTAGATTTTGTCGTTGGTCGTTTAGATGCTGAGGGTGATTTCTCTTGGAGCTTCCTTTTCCTAAATTATCTGACACGCTTAGAAGATGTTGTCGCTGTATCTATTTAATGAAATTTTGGTCTTATAGTAAACAGTCTCCACATTTTCCCACTCGCTCAGCACATGATTTAACTGGCAGATAACTTTCTGAAAAAATAATATAATCTTCTGTCGCTGATTGTTTGTTTGTAAATTCTCGGTTTTGTAATATCCAGTCTCGATATTTTCTCTCTCGATCAGCTCATTTTTCAGTTGGCTGATCACTTTCCGAAAAACAAATATGATCCTGCTTAGGATTTCTTTCTATTCTACATTTTTTCCTACAATACATTAACCCGCATCAAGTTACAAATATGCAAAAGAAATATAATTTTATAACAGAATACTACCAGTAAATAAAATAAAACATTGCATCACTTATGAAATAATGATCTTGCTCAAAAATGTGCACATCGCAAACTTCTAATGTGGAAAAATAAATTTTTAAATGACAGTTCAATGAAATTAAAAACGACAATATATATATACTAGCTGTTACCCGTGACTTCGTTCACGCAACATTAAAAGAAGAATAAATACATTAATTAAGCAAAATATTTCATTCCCGATAATTAAAAACGTTAATAATTAACTAACTATTTATCACATTTCATAGGACACAATACGGTATTTTTTGTTATAGGGACCTTGACATAACTCAGTCTTAAAAAAGTGAAATTTTGTGCCAAATAATCGCGAAAATGAAATTGCAACCAATGCAAAAAGGAGGGCCAAATAAAATCGTGGAAAAAGACGAATTGGGTAAAAACAAATGTCAATTTTACCTGATAGACAATTTTACTTTTAACGCCTTTGTGAAACGTTTTAACAGCCATCCTTCAAAAAAACATTAATTGGAAATAGTATATGCTTCTTCTTTAAATTCAATTCTGCCTCCTTGGTTTAATATATAGCTGAAACAAATCTTGTTTTCTAAATGACAGCATGTTGACAGGCAATTTTTGTTCATGAAGTTTGAATGTGTGAAAATATGTTTTAATTTTTCGGATAATTTACTGAAATCAAGATTTTGTTTTCACCATCTATTCAAAGTGAAAATAAATTCTGTTTTTCAGTTTAATGAGAAAATTGTGTAAAAGATATACTGATCTGTTTTATTTCTCCTTTTTTATACACAAATATGGAGTAATTTACTTTCCGTTTTTAGAAAAAATTCGTTAAAATTGACAAAAAAAAAAAAAAATCTTGACATCTAATTTAATTTTTTTAATTCTGGGAGTTTGTGTGACATCCTCGGATCAATGATAACCGGTATTAAGTAAATTGCGTTGCGTTCGATAGTCTAGGAGTAGTTGCGAAATACAAACACACGGTCATATTTTAATTATAATAGATTAGTGTTCATTTTCCTTTTCTTAAATTACGATGTGATTTTTAGCAGAGGACTCTCATCTGTATATAACGGATACTCATGCTTAATAATCAGTATAGATAAAAAACATTTAAATTTTTCGTTATAAATATGGCGTGAAATTCATCTACTTTTTATACATAATGATCCTTGTATTATTAATGTAAGGAATTGATTCACACTCAATTTAAAACATATTGGAAAATTCCCGTTTTATTTCAAATATGACGTTTCTTTTTCTCCAGAGAAATCCCATTTTAATGACATAATTCTTGTTAATTTTCTTTTCAAGGCAATTAATTTCAATACTGACATAGGGGACATTATTTTACTTTAACGAAATAATATTAAATCTTATGTTTTATCAACAAAAATAGAACTATTAACATTCGTCATTTTTTTTAGGCAATCGAGTTATTTCTTTTAGTTTTAAGAATGAAAATAGCTATTTCTCGCTATCCATGACATCATTTTCGACATAGATAATTTTGCGGAGCATATTACTGACATTTGCTAACCATTTTCTTTTGAAACTTCTTTTTACTTTTTTAAAATTTAAATAAAAAATACGGCATAGTTATATTAGCCGTGCGCAGACGGTAAAACGCCAAATATTTTACCCAACAACAACAACAAAAAAAAAACCGCAAGATCAGTTTATATCACCAATCAAAGCCTATCCACTTTATTTGCGATGTAGGACGTCATATTCGCATGTTTCCTATGGTTACGTATATTGAAACCTTGTATTATTATCAAAAACTAAAAGAAGTACATTTTATTTCTAATAATATTATTTAATATTCTTTTTAATTCTTTAATATTTTTATTTCATTTTCATTTTTCACGTGAAAATTTTTCTATTGAAACTAAATTGTTGAGTAAAAATTATTATTCTGGGTTTTAAATTAGTTTTGGCAACGATAAAATATTAGCAACGGTAAAGTAAATTTAACCACTTTAAAATATTATACGAAAAAATGTCCATTTATTCTCTATGAAAATAACGAAATTTTGAATTATTAAGAAAAATATTTGAATAAAATGAACAAAAACCAGTCTATGTTCATTTGAGGTTTATAATCATTCTATATGCAAAAATACAGGATCATTAAATGCTCCATTTTGACGCTGGCTCCAGCCTAACATTTGCACACAATCAGATTTATAATATTATTAGGATATGTGTGTGAGTGTGTGTGTGTTGCCAAACCATCAGTTACAAATCCAGCTGTCTTTCGGGACATTATGAGACTCAATTAAGACAAAATAAAATAAGAGTTAAAAAATATTTAAAATAAATAAATAAAATAAAACCAATCTTCTTTGTCGCAATCTCAATTTTTGACTTAAAAAAATTGCACGATTTTTTCCTTAGTTAAACCTTTTTATTTGCCAATATTCTCCATTTATCACTTCAAAATATTTTACTGTGAAATAAACTATTTTCAGCTGACGTCACCTCTACGTCTCATAATAACTCTTAAATTTTTTTATTTTTAAACGTTAAAAAAGAAATATTGTTGAAATATTAATTTGCTTTAAATTTTAATGGTATTTCTGTAATAATGGCAAAATATTTTTTCATTGCTATGGATGACAGAGAGGAAATAGGTAATTTTTTATACGTATATTAATCTAATTTTTTTTAATTAAAATTGGAAAGAAAACCAGGAGAAAATTTTAACCTCTTTGTATTCAATTTAGACAATATTTCATATATTAATTTTATATATCTGATTGTCGTTTCCTAAATTTGTTTCATTAGGATTTAATATATATATAGGGTAGATAAATTGTTTTCGCATACCGTTTATAATTATGATTTGATGGATTTTTTTTATTTGGTGGTTATTTTATGGTCACCCTGTATTTCATCTATTAAGGTCAACTACAAGTATACTTATGCATTGTGTATTGTACGCTTTCTAGATAACATTTTTTAGATAATATACAAAAAAGATAAATACATTTTATTCATGTTTCTCTGTCAGTAGTAGTTAAGTAATATGATAAAATATTCAATTTCATATCCAGCTTGACAGTTTGAGGAATTCGTGAAAGAGATTTAAATTGCAAATCTTAAAAATATTTTCATAATGTAATTCAATTTATATCAAACCTATAAGTCATTTGATTAATGATGTTCACTGACAGCTTCAACATGGAATTGAATATACTATTATTTACCTATATAAATAATGATTTTAGTGTAAAAAAATCTGCCTTATAATAAATAAACTTTTATATAAAGGCTTACTTCGCATCAGCATGAATTTGTTTATTAAAAAATTAGGAGTAATCAATCAAATTAGTAAATAAAAGTATGAATTAAAGACTTGTTCTAGTTCAATTCTTAATACTCTATTTGTGGTCAGTGTTTGAAAACTTGAAATGTATCAGAGACTAACAGAGATATCACAAAATAACATCATACATTTTAGAAATGAATATGTATAAATGTTAGGAACTTTTATATATTTTTGCTTATATATCAACTGAATTGGCTAACTTAACCCATTTTATAACTGACTTTTAAAAGCTATAGATTCATTTATAAGAAAATTTAATTGTTTTTACTGAGTATGAGCGAATAATCTTGCGTGATGACATGCTTGTTTCTGGGTTCAATTACTTCAACTCCTATTCTAAAAATAAAATTGAGCATTTAATTCCTTCGCGAAAATCGTCATTTGCAGAATTTTTAATCTTTCGTCAACGTTTTTTAAAAACAGATTTTTTTTTTTTTTGCTAATTGAATCGCAGGAATGCTTTGCTTAGAAAACATTTCTGCGATTCAATTAGGAAAAAGGAGTTAAATGCTAGATTTCATTTTTAGAATAGGAGTTGAAATAACTGAACTCAGAAACAAGCATGTCATTTTCAAACATTAAAAAACGCAAGAATATTCTCTCATACTCAGTAAAAACAATTAAATTTTCTTACAAACCAAAATCTTCTAAACACATGCAAAATATATTTAACTATCTAAAATATTATTGAAAACTTTTACCATAACATTTCTACATTTTTCTCATCTATGCCTGAATTTGACATTTTACGAAATTATTACTTATTTTTAATTTTAAGAAATATGCTTTGTTATATATAAACTTCGCCGATAGCACCAATTTGTGATTCGGATAATCTATTATTTGAACCTTGCTTGTATTTTAGTTAGAAAGTGATAATTATTAAAATCTTTTTGAAAATTTCCATTCATGTTTTCCTTTAAAAAAAAAGTGTCTTATTTGACTTATTTGAAAAATTGTGATATATATTTTTTTCATCGCTTAAAGTATTCCTTATGCACACGGAAATCATACTTTATTAGTTACTAGCTGACCCGCCCAGCGTTGCCCGGGCCCGTGATAAAACGTTAAATAAAACTCAAATTTGTATTATTTTCTATATTTTACCCGATTTTGTATGAATTTATATCTTTAATGACAAAATCGCAAAATCGTAAAAAAAAAAAAAAAAAATACTTCTTTTTTCAAGTATGATCATTATATAGTTAAAAAGATAGGTTTTCTTGTCCAAGCCCTTTAAATTTTTCAATGGCCATAAATATCACGGTTTTACGTCAGAAATATTGTTATCTGGTTGTAAAATAAATATGTTTTGTTTTTCGCGTCGGGTCCGTTAACATAAAAAAAAATAGTATTCGTCGTCCGATTTCTCTGAAATTTTAGTCTTTTATAAATATAACCAAGTTTCCAAGTCCTCTATAAAATTATGTGAAAATATAGGCATTTTAAATACTAAAACATTTCCAGAAGCTGAGCGTGACTGTAGAAAACATCCCGTTATTATGGGTTTTCGCCGAAAATATCTCAGATTTTAATTTTTTAAATACTTGTTCTCGTCCGAACGCTTCTAAATTGTTGTAGGTGATGTAAATCTGGTCTAGCGAGATGTCCTAAAACAGAAAAAAAATCTTCCGGTGAGGCGCGAAATGACCTGCGTTCGCTGGTGTTTTTCAAAAGGTTAAAATCCGTATTTAAAAAATAATAATAGTGCCTATTAGAAAAAGGTTTCAGCTTTAAGAACATATGTTTGGTTTGTCTGTATCTCTAAAATTGTGCTATGGAGCGGCGTTGGAAAACTTAAGTCCGGAAAAAATTACCGTTTTTCAAAAATGTTTTTCAAAGGGTTAACATATTTTTTTTTAAATTGATTACGGCATTGGAGAAATAAGAGTGCGATCTTTCAGAATATGCTTTTCGTTTTTAAATAAATCAAACCGTTTAGCTGATATAATTTAAACCTGAATTGCGAAATAAACGCATTCTTCATTCAAATGGTTCTTCATTCTCGTACGATGTTCAAAATTAGGTTCTGAGTATGCGCGAGGCATGCGCGTTCTGGAAGCCGGCTCGCAAAAAAGAGATGAGTTATTGATCAGTTTTTAATTAATATTTTGAAAATTTTCAAAGTATTAAAATTCTGAGACTCAGGTGCACATGGCCACATCTAAATTTTTAGACTTCTAGGTGGGCTAGATTTTGCTAGCCAACGCAGACAGACAGACAACCAAACACACACCGAGGCTAACGAAAAAGAAAAGGTACCGCGGTGCTTTACGTGCATCTTTTTTTACAGACCGTGGGAGTCACGTGATGCTCGAATGCACCAATGCAGGTGTACGAAAAGAGCATCACGTCATTCTAGCGGTCTGTTAAAAAAGATAAGTGGAATGCACCGCAGTAGCCTGTCTTTTTCGTTAGCCTCGACACACACACAGAGCGAAACTTTATTTTATTAGTATAGATAAATCGATATCGAAAGGGAAGGAAAATGTTTGGATCTATAAAAGTAAAGATCGCCACAGCAAATAAACAGTAACGAATTTCCTAAGCGTTAATTTTTAGCTAAAAGTATTTTTATATCTTGGGAACACGCTTGGTACCGCCAATTTGCAATTAATCCTTTTCAAAATAAATCGTAACATATTTTTCCACAGAAATACGCTTTTAGTTGTAAATTTTCATTTTACTTTTAATTGATTACATTTCAGTAGAAATGCTTAAGATTTATTTTTACCACCAAGAACTCTCGCGGGCATTCCCACACTGTTAAAAATTTGCAGCAAACTGTCCAGTCATTTGACCGTTTTTGTAGAAAATGGTTACATAACCGTATTTTAACTATATTCTGACCGTATTATTGCTCATTTTATGGTCGGAATATAGTTAAATTTCGGTTATGTTACCGTTTTCTACAAAAACGGTCAAATGACTGGACAGTTTGCTGCAAATTTTTAACAGTGCAGGGGTCCCGTTCACTTTTTTCAACACTTGACACAGAAAAGTCAAACATTTTGAATTAAACAATCCACTGGAAAAATTTAAAAGCAAAATCCGTAAGTTTAATGCATCGAAAAGCAGGATGGGTTTGATCCGTGGCTCTGAAAACTTCGGGCGATCGCTGCGGTTACTAGGTTATTATAGTTCTTGGCGGCGATAAGGGGTGGACGAATTAAAAAAAAATCTTTTATGTAAAACTACACGCTTAAGGGTTTCGTTGTTGTTTACTTCCTATGGCGCACTTTACTTCTATAGCTGGAAAACTTTTCCTTTCCTTGAGATATTGATTTATAACTAATACACGAATTCGTGATAAATCTGAAGTGATTGAGCGTTATGTGAACGAAATGAACAATTATAATTCTGCGAAGTGTATGTGGCATACGATTCGGTATTATTTTTTAGCGTGGCGAAATCACAATGACACCCATTACCATAGCCTCTTCGCCTTTTATTTGAAACAATGACGATCATGTGTCTTGAGTGACTACAGAAATTAATTCTATTGTAAGTAAAGAGTATTAATTTATGCTAGGTAAAGTGTACGAGGAGTTATCATGTCCGCAGGTTGACCCTCTTTTTCCAACGCGCTCCCGCACATCATCAGTCAAGCGGTCATTTTTTAAGGTGTCAACGAATAAAAAATACATTTTCCAGGTTTAATATATGTGTAATACATTAGTGTGTATGCATTTTTATAAATTCTTCGCATTTACTTATTTTTAATCCCCAAAAAGCTTTAAGTTTTAGACGTCAATGTAGTGTTACAGCTAAATAAACATTTTTACAGAATAAATTGTAAGATCATAAATGCATATATATATAATATTTTACTCAAAATATTTAAAATCTCACGAAGTTTCCTAACCATAACAAAACTATAACCCCTGGAAATTAAATTTTAAACAGCAAGATATGCTATCATTTTATATATGAAATGAAAAAGAAATGAAGTTTAATATAATTACCCATCATACGAATATCTGGTTTATGTAAAATTAAACATGCATATCATGCGAAAAATATTTTTAAATTTTCCTTTGACAAATTTTTACAGAGAAAAGTAAAGCTGCGGACATTTTAAGATTTATTTTTTTTTTCACAAAAATATTGAATATTTAAATATTAAGAGGAAATGTGTTAAAAATAAAACTCTTTAATTTATTGTGGAATTTTCTGATTTTGATAAAAAAACTAATAGTAATCGCTATTTTAAATGTATGAGCATTAAAACCGACTTTAGAGAAAATAAAATTTAAGGGAAATAATCAGTTTTACACCTTCAAAACATCGACTTTTTACTTTTCATATTTTTTAAAGCTGAACACACCGAATGAAAATATTTACAGTTTAATTAACTATTTAAATTAACTGACTTTTTTTGCCTATGAAATCCGCAATGGTAAAAAAAGTGCTAATACATTTATTCAGAAGCATCTCTGCTTTTACCAATTGCATTTCATCCGTCTCTAGTTATTTTTTCCTTACATAATCCTCTCATTCCCGGATTATTATAAAACTTAATAAAAAATTATTTCAACTACATTTTGTATATAAAACTTTGCTATAAAATTACTTTGTTTTAACTTAACTTTGTTTTATTACCATGTATCTTTCTATGACATTTGGAAGAGCCTCATATGAGACTTGAGGGACTAAAGAGTTATACAGTGATGTAGAATGAGAACAATCTCTAACTATAATAAAGACGGAAGTTTGTGTATCTCTGTGTGTGTGTGTTTGTTGTCTGTGTTCTGAAGAGACCGCTGCACGCAGAGATACAAACTTTGGTGAGAAGCTACTTCTATGTAAATAGTTTTGCACCTCGAAGCCCGATTTTTAAATTTTGGATGATTTATTTTAATTTATTTTTTTATGCGATTGTTAGTGTTTTTTAACGTATTGCTGCAATGTTTCCACATTATTAACAGGAATCCGGTAACAAGCTTTTAACCCAATGTAGTAAATATAATCCTCTTTTCAATAAACTTTATGCGGAAATCGTAGAGCAATTTTTGAATATTTGTTGAATTTTTTCCTTTGGCATTAAGAAATTTTCTTCCAGAATGCTTGATAGGTTTGTTGTTTGCTTCCATTTTGGCCTCAGTTATGCTCAGAATCGTCATAATCTTTTTCCTTCTCCTTTTAGCTTAGAGAGAGTTGATAATTCTTCACATATAAAAACATCACGATTTTAAAAGGGAAATACGGGTTATTAATTATCCCGATTTGGATTTTTTTAATTAGTTTTTTATTTTATTCTTTATGCGTTTTTTAAAAGTTTTTTTAATATTTTCTAGAGTTTTTTTGTTTCAAATGGCGTCACAAATCGCCCATTGGAAGTCAAACACAATTGAAGGGATGCTGTGATTGGTACCTGAGATGATTGTAGGCACAGCTGAAAATCAACCGGGCAGTTGTGATTGGCAGATGAAAAGTCATCAGCTGATCGCAATTCGAACTGTGATTTGTGAATTTTTCGCGATTTTTCGCGACTTTGAGAATGTTTTCATGTACGTGACGTCATTTATGTGTTTGATTTCAGAAATTCGCAACGATAACTTACTGTATTTGTATGTCAAAACAACTAAAAAAACGTCATTTTGTTTGTTTCAAAAGTTAATGATAATTCCTAATTTTTTAAGGTATTTGGTTTAATTCTGAGGAGGGGAGGGGAGTATTCGGCTGTAATTTAAATATCGCGTTAATCCTCTAAGCAAAACTCCCCCGCTCCCCTCCCTGGTTTCAAAATCAGAACTTTTTATTATTGGTCCGATTCTTTTTCTAACATTCTTCTCAGGTTTCCCAGGTACTAGATAACTTCGGTATCATTTTTTCAGCCCTTGGTTACCAATATTTCTGAACATTAATCACAAGGGAAGGTTATTTTATTGGATCGTTTGTGCCCAATTTCAAAGAGAATTAGTTCATTCAACTTACCACGAACTAAATAAGTTATAGATAACTAATTAAGATACAGATTTGGTGTTCCGTGGCGGCAGAAAGTTGAACTAAAAGGTTTTGCAGCGCTTCACAGCACGCGTGCTATACGGTGTCGTAGGCAGCAGCGACACATTCGGGAGTTTCGATCGGAGGAAGAATTTTATTTAGAACAGAGTGCACCCCCTACCTTTAGAAAGTGGAACCAAAAGATTTTGCATTTAAAATTGGTCCGATTCAAAGGGCCGGATTTCAACGAGATTTGATTTATTCAACTTAACATGAATTAGGATATAGATAAGAGATAGATTTGGTGTACCCTGGCGGTGGAAAGTGGAACTAACATTTTTCAGTTCGTGCTCAGCATGCCTTCTATACGGTGCATTAAGCAGTTCGGAAACGTGCCGGAGTTGGTTTTGGAGAGAGGTTTGTTTAGAAAATAGTGCAGCCTATGGCGGTGGAAAATGTAACTAAAACATTTTGCTTTTAATTTTGTTCCGATTCAAACGAAATCTTTTCTAACATTCTTCCGAGTTCTCCCAGGTACTAAATAAACTTCGGTATCATTTTTTCAGCCCTTGGTTACCACCATTTATTAATATTAATCTCCAAGGCTGATTAATTTTCTTGGGTTCTATGGGCCCGATTTCAACGGGAATTGGTTCATTCCACTTAACATGAACTAATTAAGATATAAATAACAAATTAAGACACATATTTAATTTTCTTCGGCGGCGGAATGTGGAATGAACAGATTTTTCGAGGGCACAACACGCTTTCTAAACAGCGCCGTATGCAGCGGGCACGAGTGGCGAAGTTTTGTTCGGAAAGAGGTTTATTTGGAACAGAATACTCCACCTGAAGGTTGAAACTGAAACTAAAATATTTTAAAACGTGCGCAGCACATCTGCTATATACAGTACCGTAGGTAGCGGGGACAGGTTGTTGCGAGTGCTTCCTTGCCTATTAGTCAGATTTTGTTGGTTGCTGTCGCAACGCGCTTTTTGTTTTTCTCAGATTTATTTTTTTTCTGTCAGATGTAAATTTGATTTTGAATCGATGGTTCGGTAGAAATTTTGAACGCTCAAACGAGTGTTAATATGTAAATATAAAGTTTAAGTTTTTAATGAAGACGTTTTGATTATCTGATGAAACATTTTACAATAACTGAACAAGTTTAACTTATTTGATCAAATTTGAATCTCGATTGATAGATTGAATGCCATCGTTTTAGAAAAGAGAACCTGCATTCTGAACAAAATTTTTGCATCACTTTTGGCGTTCCAGCAACAGGTTTATTGAAACATCCTTTTATAAGTGATTGAGGTAAGTACCTCAAATTGAATTTTGTTGAATTATGGAATTGAATTATTGATTTATATAGAATATATTGAATATTGAAGTGTATTGTTAGTATTTAAAATGAATATCGAAACACTTACGAAAACGAGAGCAACAATTCGTGCTCATACTACGAAAATATTTGATAAAATTATGGATATATTAGATAATACACTAGTGTTAGACTTGGAAAATGGATATTTTAAAACAGCAATCGAATGACAAAATTGACACATTAAAATCATTAAATTCAGAGATTGAACCACTGGTTCTAGATGCTGAGTTCGAAAAGAAATAGAGAAATCTGAAGCATATAATGAAAATATTATTGAAAGGAAATTTAAAGTTTCCAAATTTATAAATGATAATAACGCTACTACGGAAAATAAACAAGATGTTTCAGATAACGAAAATAAGAATAGTAAGAATAATTCTCTACTAAAAAGTCAGAAATTTCTGAATCAAAATTTGGTAAAATTACCTAAATTGACCATAACTAAATATTATGGTGATTCTTCTTTATGGCTCAAATTTTGGAGTCAATTTTCGAACACAATTGATAAAAATGAGCACCTAACTCCGATTTATAAATTTTCCTATTTGAAGACACTTTTAGGCGGAAGACACTTTTCGCTGACTATGGAAAATTATGATCACGCTATAGAATTGTTAAAAAACCGTTTTGGTCGTAATGACCTAGTGATAAATGGTCACACACGTGTCAGAAATTTGTTTAGAACAGAATGCACTCCCTTGCGATGGAATTAAAAGAGGCCAGCGAGGGCGCAGAAAATGGCTATTTTTATTGAAACCGCAAAAGAATGTTTTCGATTTAATAATCCCAGACAAAGAAATATTTTCACTTCCACTCATCCTCGAGTATTAAAAAAAATATTGAGGTATTGATTCGAAACTCACAGTCTGTGCGTAATTTATTTCTCTGATTCCGAAAATGCAAATTTTAATGAAAATCTGACGATAACTTTTTATAAATTTTGACCAAATATAATCTATTTAATTTCCGAAAGAGAAACTGTTACCAGAGGAACGGTTTCGTGTAGAAATTTTTAGAGTGATTTCGCATTTCGTATTATTTTTTCATAGGACCGGTCAACGCTGGGCAGATCAGCTAGTAAAAAATAAAGATTATATGTTTTAAAGCAAAATTTAACATTTATTTTAATATTACATGTAACAATTGAGTTAAATTTTAAAATAAACGTAGTTATTATCAATGATATTGATACTTAGATTTTATTTTTTGTTTCCACAGATTTATCTTGAACGAAAATCCTGAAAGCATTCAGAACACAACTCTCTTAACCGATTCTCTTAACTGATCAAATATGTAATATCTTTTTTTTAGGCATTTAAATAAGTGGCATTTATCTGCATATTTAGAATCAGTTTTTCAACTTCCATCTCTTCGAAGCATAATTGCTGCTTGAGTTTCATATAGAACAGGGAATTCTGAGTCGATGGTCAGAAGCATGAAAAGCTACCAAAGTTTCCAAGGAAGGTAAACGTAAAATATGGTCCACGTTGCCAATGTCAGATATTAATTTTCTCATTTACTATTATCCTAATTTATGCTTCTGTAATTAAGCTATGCTTATCTAATTCATAAATTAATTACTAATCATGTAAGAGAATGCAATAAACAGCATGTTTTGTCATGAATGTTAGGTAAAATTATCGTCGCTGTATCCTTCCACGCTGACCGCTGGAAATCATGTTGGGCAATAAGAAGACAGATCTCCTGTTGTATATGGAGCTCAGTGTTTACGTATTTCTTTATCGGTGTATCTTTAAAAGACTGTGATGCCTGGATTGCGGCTTGGTGCTTTTAGATACGTAAATATGTATTTACATATTTATTGGTTCTCACATTTTGTATTCAACTGAAAGTCATGCATTCATTAAATTGACATTGTAGTTTCGATATTGGTACTAATGTGAAGTTTTAGGAAATAATTTAGCAGAGTGCGTGTACTGTGTAATTGTATTTTATACGTTATCGTTTGCACCTATACGTTATGGTCTATGTGTTTATTGCAATGACCAACCATTTATAATGTCACAGTATACAGGGTAGTTCTAAATAAATATCGGGGTTTTAACGCTTGGTAGTATTTATTACATAAAACGTAAAATTATAATTAATACATAAAATGAAAGAGCAACTCAAACAGTTTTACCTACAAACTTACAAGTGTTCAATGTGAACAGCTTTCGTCACTCGGCAAACATCAAGTCGATAGCTCAGCTCTTCCCAAACGTTAATTAGTGTTTTTGGGGTAAATGTTGCAACAGCAGCCTCAATCCTGTTTCATCTGAACTTTATCCGGAACGCACGTTGCACAGTAACTACAGATTCGGTCTTTGCAAACTGCAGAACACAGAATGCTTTATGTTCACTAGTCGCCATTTTTGCTACTAGCGCTTTCTAAAGGATGACGGAAGAAACACTGCGTGCACATGCGCATGCACAGGTACCAACAAACTGTTTGAGTTGCTCTTTCATTTAATGTATTTAGTATAATTTTAAGTTTTATATAATAGATACTACAAAGCGTTAAAACCACGATATTCATTTAGAAACACCCTGTACATGTCTGTTGATTTTTGTTTTTAATTGGTATTGTGCTTTTTGTAAATTAAAATTTGTTCAAAGCTCAGTATTCAGTTTCAAATTGTGTATATGGATATTGGAATTAAAGTGTATGTGCATTTATACAACTATATTTTCTCGTTCTCACCTTACTCTATGTGTTTATTGGAAAAACAACTTGTGAAGTCACTGTATACATGTCTATTGTTTTTTGTTTTATATCGGTATTGTGTTTTGTAGTATTTTTATTGTTATATAGTACTGGCGTTGTATTGTAGTTTTGGTATTTGCAATGTTAATTAATTTTATATCTTGGTATTGAGTATAAGTTTTTTAATTTAATGGAAACATAAGGCAATGGTCATCTGTAACCTCAAAATGACCTTAAATTCTGTACTAAATTATGAAAAACATAGAAATTCACGATCATCTGTTAAAAAGAAAAGAAAAGACCTAAAATCTTGTAAATTTTAGAATTAATTCAGAAATACTCTGTTTGGCCAATTGCAACTAACCTTAAATCATGCTAAACTTCAGAGACTTGAATGTAAAGGTCAAAAGAATTTGAAAACTCCTCGTCAACAGTTCGGAGACTCTTCACTTACCTCTCGGACGCTCTCGGGAGTTTAGCGGGGTCGGCTGAAGTCTCCCCCCCCCCTCGTTGTTCTCTGGGTCGGGTCTTTTGTCTGTGGCCTGGCTACGAGTAAATGGAAATTTCCACCCGTGATTGCACTACAACTCTAAAGCGAAAGCTTAGTTCCCGGGTTGGCCATATCTATCTCGCTCTAGGTCTTACTTACTTTCGTTCTTCTATTTAAAAACCTTGATAAAAAAGGGATTTAGATAGTGAAGATTTGAATTCGAATAAATCTTAGCCTTCATTTTTTGAATCTATCTTCCAAAGCGGAAAACATTTTATAACAGTCACATTTAACATATGGTGAAAATTTTTAAAATACCTCTTGTGTTTCAGAGTATATCTGTATAGGCATAATAGAGAGACAATTAGATCAACTCTAGCCATATTTGTTTTTGTTATACATTGCCATTGATGAAGGTATTATCTCTTTACTCAAATGGCATACAAAATCAATAGGATTTGCTCCTAGAAACGATGATGTCAGGTGCATAGCAGTGATATCATACAATTTTGTAACTGCAATGTTCTTATAAATTGGTGTGATGCAGAAAGTACCCCTTGGTTATTTTTTCATAATTTTCATGGGCATTAGGTTTGATGAAGCTTCTTTTATTAGACTATTTTCTATTCTTATATCATCTTCTTATATTTTATTCTTATATTATCTTATCTATATATTTTCCACTCAACCAGTTTAATCAGGAGTGGTATAGTTGTAAAAAGCTTTTCAAGCAACAACTTGTGTGTCTTATTTTTAATCTGTTGTTCAGAAACTCTCAACATAACACTTCCTAAAGATCCAAATTCAGCAAACTCATCTTCTGTAATAGCAGTAGCTCCTTGGAAGATGTCAAATGCATACAAGTATCCAGATACGCCTGCCAATACCCTTTTATCCCCCAACGATGAGATTTATTTCTTAAAATATTGCTTTATCTTCGATCGTTCCTTCAAGGTAATCACTATTTGTAAAACTATTTATAACTTTACTAAACAATCTTTTTAAAACTACAACATTTATTAGCATTACAAATAATAAATTTAATTAAAACATATTTATTTTTAACTAAGTTTCTATTATTAATTTATTACCTTTAGGTATATTTCCTTATTTCACTTTACTTTTACACAATAAGAAAATGTCATTTTTTTAGTGAAATTACTTGCACTGAAATTTATATCTTTATTGAAGAGAAAGGGTACCATTACAACGTGTTTGCATTTCAAGCACTAAGCATCATATGAGGCTTCATGTTTTTTCCCAGTTGTTACAGCTATTTTTTATTTAGAACCATATTAAACACGTTATTATCATGAATGCATGTCTTTGAATCGTAGACATAATTTTCTTATCTTTGCTAAACAAAGATTATTCAATAGAAGTGGGTCATTCTAAAAAATGGAGTCAGTATGAAACCAAACTAATTTTTAAAGCAATAATAAACTGCAGTACTATCATCTCATAACAGAATGTAGAACGATAAAGCCTCATATTAGAATTAAATGAGTATTAGCAGTAAAATGAATGTTTTTGTTTTATATTTGAGCATTTTACATCATTTTCATCAGAATTTAAAATAGGAGCCTCATATGAGGTGCGGAGAATGAGAGAATTAAAAAATAAAACTTTTAAGGCTTAAAGTTGATTTCAATTAAACAATTTCATCTCGCAAAAATTACAACCATCAAAATTAATGCCCGCAAAAATATGTATAAAGGATTGTTCATTTAATGTGTTAGATAAATAATTTCAATAATCCATTGATATTATTTCGCTTAAAATTAAATTATTTTACGTAAATCTACATTTTGTAACTATGTTTCTAAAAAAAAGATTATATTTAAAAATTAGTAGTTATAAAGTACAGTAAAATTATTCCATATCTCAAAAAATAAATAAATAAATAAATAAAAACCTCAAGGATTTTTATTCCACATGTGAGAAAGAAAGGTCGTCTAATAAATCAATCATTGTATAAATGATATGTATCTGCGTGTATTGTTTATAGTGACCTATAAATACCCTGCATTACATAACGACTGAGTGTTTGTGACAGGTGCTAAAAGATTAACTGCCGTAGCTCCGTCCATAAACACTAGAGCAGGAAAAAATATGTCACGGAATTTACTCAGAAGCATCTGTTTATACCAGCCGCATTTCATTATTTTCCACTTTATTTATAGCCGTGAATTACTATAGTCGAATATTATTTCTAGTATATTATTTTTCTAGAATATCCCTCCCATAAAAAAATAAAAAAATCTTGTTGGGATGTGAATTTGAATCAGACGATATCACTTTATGAATATAATAATTATGAAAATGTATGATAATAAAAGCTATATAAAACACTGGTTATTATTGAAATGTTTTAGTTCTTTTAAATACAATTGTTTCACTAAAATTAATTTATATTACGTTTTGCTATTATTTTCGGGAACTTACAAGCATTTATTCACTGTTCAAGTTATGGTTCAATATTTCATCAAAGCCTGGTGATAAAATACAAGATCTCGAAACCTTGTTCCAATATTTCGTGATCCGGTAAAATGAGAGGCTACAGCCGCTACAGACGGACGTACGTCATCCGCCGATTCCAAGTTCTCGTAAAGTCCATACGAGTCACGACCAAGAAGGAGCCGGTTTATCCGGGCACCCCCAAGGTGGTGCTCTTCAGCCGGGGGGAGCAGCGGGGGCGTGAGCCTACCTGCACTTCATCACCCTTTCCCAAATGAGGAGACGACATAGGTCGAAGCGATAAGGTGGAGCCTTATCTAGAGGACACCACAATTTCACACTTGGGCGGATAGTGAGAGTGAACTACAGCTCCCATAGGGGAGTCGGGTCCTTAGCCCATGTTGAACAAAGCCATTAAAAAGTAAAATGTCGAATAATAAACTGGTAAATTTATGAACAATAAACTGTTGCCTCAAAGCATAAACTGGTAACAGTTATCCATAGCTAAAACAAAAGTGGACATTCAGATCATGGACATTAAAACTAGAATATTCACTCTGCACGTTCGATAAATTGCCAGTTGTGGTAAATTGATTTGCCCTTTTGCATGTTTTATTTATGTATATTACTTTATATTATTGTAGCAAACTAATGTTTATTGTAACTAGTATTGTTAGATTTAAAAGTTCTATGTTTAAAAACTGACCGATTTTAACTAATCCTTATTTAAAAGGACATCATTTGCTCTTTTTGCTGGAGTAAAAACTGAAATTCTGTGGTATTTAGGAGCGAAAAATATGAGATCAAAGTGAAAGCTATGCACTTGGGACCTCTAGTGTTACTGTTATGTTTACTATTACTAAAGTACACATTTGTGCTTTACACAGTAGACATACTTTAATGCACACATACAATCTGCAGATAAGGTATGTTTTTATTATTTTCAATCCCCCAATTTATTATTACTTTTTTAGTCCTAAGTTAAATCTATAATTAACATTGATATAATATACACATTAAATTAGATATCTACATCCTTTCTCATGTGTAGAGTTACATACAAAATGACCCCCCTTTTTAAATAATTTTTGTTTAATCATTGCAATGAATTTATAAGAAATATATTATGTACATATGATTACATAAAATACATAAAAGAAATCAAATATTATGTTCAAAATTTAATCTTAATACTCGAAGATTAGTTTATGTTAAACGAAACTATTTAAATAAAACTTTATAAAGACACACTTAAATTGAGGCTATTTTCATAATAGTTTTATCTTATAAACTTTGGTACTGATGCTTTGTAAGACATCTCAAAATATAGCTATTAAGACATTATAAAAAAAATTAAGATCGAAGTACTGTCACTGTACATCTAATGCCATTTTACGACAATTGCATACTCTGTCATTAATGTAAATAATTTCATTTAAAAATAATAATATTACAAGTTTATGTGCTTTTTCATGTAAAAAGGAGACAATTCTACAAAATCTGTATTAATCAAACCGTAATATCTTTCTACGGCATCACTACTACAGAAGTGTGTTTTGTCATGATGATTTATCATCGTCAAATTTCTGATTTACGTTTTACATATTTCACTGAAAAACGTTATTCAAAAATATATTCTTTCGGATTGCTAACAAAATTACATGACCTCATTCTTATACTAGAACTTTCACTTTTATCATAATCGCATAGATTATGGAGCACTTTCCCTCACTAACAGATTTTTACTAAGAAATTTCATTTCCTCATACACTGAAATGATATATCTAAATAAACAGCTAATAAAAAACATATCACTCAGTAAAAATCCATTTTCAACAATTCCTTTTCATATCAGGTAATGTGCGCGAATTCTTTCGCGTAGCCCTAGATGCGGTATACAGCATTTATACACACCATCTTATACACTTAAAAGTACATAAAAAGTTTTAAAATACATACAACAGCAGAAAACGCACTTCTAGTAATTATCGACATTGGCTGGCCCTGTAACCGAATTATTTTATGTGTCTCTGTAAATGAACGGGAATTTCGAAGCCCGCCATGATCTCTGGAAGAAATGTTGTAGTCCACCTCCATGATTTCATTATGTTTGAAGTTTTATAGCATAAAATGCACCGGAAATGATTTTTCCACATAGACAATAATGTAACGTATTTCGTTTGCGTGTCCCTATAAACGAACTATAAATACTACACACTCCATTTTAAATACCAAACATTCTACGATAAACTTCAAACTCATTCTAAAATTCCATGGCAATCAGACATATTTGCGAGATTAGAGCACGCAGAGACAGACAAACCGAATTCATAAACACTTTACAACTTCGTTGAAAAATGCCAAAAAATGATTTATAAATAGATGTATGTAAAATATTACGGAAATTACTATGTATGTGCATAATGATATTAAGAGTAGGCAATCCTCAGTTTTTAATAAAACACACAGTTTCATAAGCAAGTTTATATTTGCTTTATAATTTACGGAAATTTTTATTATTATATAGATTTTATGTGTGTACCCTCTTAAGTATGTTTCTCATTTCTCGGTTAACAACTAACAGAAAAAATATTATGAACTATAATTTTTTTAATCAATTTTTAAATTTATAAAACACACAAAATTATTAATATTAAGATTTATTTCTAATTTTTTTTTCTAAAGTTATTAATTAATAAGAAGAACGGAAATTTTGAGTGAATATATTTAAATCGATTATGCTAATAAACTTATTTTTAATTTTGTATGTTAAGCTTCTAAAATTTGTTTTTAAACATATTTTGGTAATTTTTATTGCCGTCTGAGAAAAATGCACTATGAAATTTAAAAAGTAATAAATATAAATATATTTATGCAGCTAATCGTTTTATAGAGTATATTATTTAAAAATTTATATTCAAACATACAGCATAAAATGTACATTTAATATAAATTGAATTAAATGAAACAAACAAATTAAATCGCTTGTCAAAAATAATATACAAAATTTTTTTGCATTACCAAAAGTAACATTTTCTCTTTTCTTAGTAAAATAATTTTATTTTTATATTGGATTTCAAAGAATATCCATCATAGAAGCTGCGAAAACTACCAGTTTATCAAACGCAGCGAGCTATTCATCATATTCGTTTTCAATTTATCAACAGACGTGGCCCGAAAATTGATTTTTCTCTTAGATAACGGATTATTTTGCGACATATGATATGAAACTATATTGTCAGATGCCTTAATCTAATTCCCTTATATATTTTTATTTTGTAGTAAATTACATTTCAATAACTCTATTACTTTATGTAAATGGAAATTAAAATTTCACTCAAAATGTGTATAATATCAGGTACTTAATTAACTCCTTGAAGGGCACCGGTATATAATATATACCACTTAATTTTAATAACAAAATGCCACAATGACACCAGAATTTTATAACCAAATTTTAAATTTATGAGGTACATGAGAAAAAGCTTTTACTTATTTTTTTTTAAAATTCGTTCGTGAATCCTGGTGTCAATCAATCATTTCAATATTTTAGCTACAAGAGTACTTTGCCCCTGAAGGGGTTAAAGGTACAGGTTCATCCGGGCAGGCCAGTCCACCTACAGGATGTGAGATTACTTTCACTGCTTACACTGAAAAAAAATACTCTGTTTGCTATGCATTGTACTAACTTTATAATCATAAATGTTACTTGTATATAAAACGATATAATACTGTACGCTAACAACTTTCATGGATAGAATTTTTTTCAAAATTTGCACAAAACCAAACAATATTATAACCATAGAAATTGAAATTGGATGCAATAAATATTATGCACGCTAACATAGCACTAATAATATCAAAATGTGTTATACGAAAGAAACATTTCTGTACTCTGATTGATTAATATTAAATGCAAACTGGGTGTTGAAAGTTTTTACATTAAATCTTTAGTTTATATTCAGTAGGTATATGAGTCTATCTCAATTACATCATCTTCTATACCTGTATCCAATGATGGTGGGTTCTGAAAGATAAACTGATGTTTTTTTAAGATGTAAAGAATCTAAAATGTTGTAGTTTATAATTCTGTTTTAGACTCCTTGGCACGCAGACGAAAATTGTGAATTGAACTGAAAAAACGGTGTGTTTAAGGGTCATCTCCCTTCACACGAAATCACATGTCCGTTGGTATTATTTTTCTAATATCTCGTTTATATTTCAGTATTTTTAAACGATTTTTTTAATTGGATAGCAGAGATCAATCTCTATTTCCGTCGTTGATTACTCTTTGGATTTTCTTTGCGGATTTGTTTTACGAAGATGCTTACACTTTCGAAATGTTTCGAAAGTGAAAGTATCTTCGTAAAAAAATCGTTTTCTCTGTGCATTTTATGTAGAAAAGATGGTTGTCTTTGATATAATTATACTGTGCATGATCATTAAATCATTGAATGGTGCAAATAATACAATAATACAATACTTAACAGTTCTCACAGTCAAAAATCCGGATGATTTGTTTTACGAAAAATGTACTTTCCGATGAAATACAGGCGGACAGAAGGAAGTTACAAACGCAGTTGATTAAGGTACACGCTCATGACGGGTGGGACAACAACAGGAGCTTGAAAAGATTCAAACACATGTGCTTTTATAACTCTATGAATGTTTAAGAAAAAATATCAAATGTTTCGGGGGAGCCTTTTGCCAAGGAACTGAAGTATGGTGTTACAATTTTAAATACGTAGGTACAATTTTAAATATGTAGACGACTCCTATTTCAAAAAGTCTATTCATATAGGGAAAGAAATTGATCTCGAACAGTACATCTCGCATCGCTCTGCGACAATTTCGTTATAAAAAAGCATGGAGTGGTGCATAATTTTTTTTGGGGGGCAAGGGTAAATATATAAATCTCATTATTCATGATTATAACAGTTTAGCAATAAGAAAATAAATTATGCCAGTTTTTGAAATGCTTTATGAAATGTGAACAAACATTTTTCTTTCAAGAACTGAAACTGCAATCGCAAATAATATGTAACTCAGAAAAATGATTGAGTGTAAAATTTAATAAAAGGAAAATAATATTCATCATCACATATTAAAATAAGGAATAAATTTCTTTAAACTATAATCAAAGTGAAATAGTTACATCAACGTTATAATTCAATTTAAAAGAACATATGATTGCTGTGTTTCAGATAAATATGAACATTTTATTTTCAAGTAAACAGTAGGAACTTTACTTGTAGAAGTAAACAGCTGACAAAGAACACAAAATTGTGCCACAATAATGTATTTATAAAGATGTATATGTTTATATGTAAAAATATCCCGAACATTAATCAGAAAATTTCATAAAACCTAATTTTTTATCTTGTAAATGAGTTGGGGGATATGAATAGCATTTTTTCCTAGCATATAAAAATTAGAAAAAAATATATTCGAATTAGTAGAAAAAAATAGTTTTACCACAATACAAGGGGGAAAAAAGCTTATTCTGTTCTTCAAAAATGTTTGGCAATGAATCAAACTGAGATGATCCGTCAAATTTTTGAAAGATGGTTTTCTGGACTGAGTTTTTTCAATGTCAAATTAGCTCACTCATCTGTTCCTTAATGACATTCTGGGCGATTTTATTTATTATTTTTGGAAAACTAATTTCTCTTATTTATCGTGATGCTTGCGTTTAAAAAACATATTAATTTAGTGAGTTCGTTTTTGATTATTTGCATTTAAATACACATTTAAGAAAATTTATATGTGTTTAGATTACAAACTTGTATTTATATTATTTGGACTTTTATTATATTTTTGGCAATTTTCAATTGATTTCTTTAGAAATAAACCTATTGATTGAGAAAGAAGATTACAAAAAGGTGTTTTTTAATACACATATAAAATAATTATGGAAAAATTACAAGACATGTGTTTAACATTAATTTTAGGTGTCTAAATCAAGCGTAAGAGTTTTAGTTCACTATTTCAAAGCACCTAATGCCAGTTTAATAAGTCTGAATTTGACAATAGACAATTATAATTATAAAAAACAAATTCTACAATCATCTATCCATATGCTGTCATAACAACAGTCAAAGAATGTATTTCATTAATTACTATTAAAATAAAATTTCGGTGAACCTTATTTATTTAATCTGACGTCTCAAGTTTCTTGTGAGAATTTTTATTTCATTCAAATTGGGCTGAAAATTGTCTGTCACTTTATTTGTAAGTTTTTGCAGTACAACAATTTTATGATTTCCGTAATCTATAAAAACATTGTTTCTTGACATTTCGTAAAGCTGCCGATCTATTACAGAGCTATTTTCTAATTCCAAAAATTATCGCTGCGTGAAACACTGATAAACATGTCGTTTCTTATACAATGTAGTGTGTTAAGTTTCGTAAAAGTTTTTGCTTTAAGATCCTCTTGTCGTTAAAATATCTTTAAAAAGACAGCTTAGCAATTTGTTTGATGTCGAAGTATGTCTCTGTTATTTTAAAGAATTATGAACCTGTTTTGTTTGTGTAATCTTGTAATTTTTAAGTGCAATTGAAATATAAATATATACTATTAAACGTATGTATTTTAAATTGAAAAAAATATTGTTTCAAAATGGAATGAAATAAAATGAAACATTTTTTAATGTATTTTGAGTAGATAGATTATGTTTCATTTTAAGATGCGTCATATGTGTACCACGAATGGAATATATTAATCTATTATCATTTTTAATATATCTTATTACCTTAATTTGTCGTATTGTTTTCAATGTAAATATTTTTTTTATTACAGATAATCTTTTCACTAATTAATTTAAGTTTTCGAAAACGATGATTTTATTCTAGCGAAGCATTGTGCTAAATCATTATTTAGAGTATAATTACATATCTATATATAAAACAAGTGATGGCCATCATCTTTGCGTTTTCTGCGTCGAAAAAGTTAAGTACAGGTTTACAAATATATTATAGGAATGTTTCCACTAAACATTATACGATATTTGAAATTAAAAGAGAAAAGAAATGTATGCATTATGAAGATTTTCACATGATTTACATTACGCACCGCTGCTCTAAAAGGGACTGATGTAATAAAATCCAATATCTTTCTAAACCTTCTGACCTAGGAGTGTATGTTAAAATTTTGATAATCCTCATAACGGAAATTGATATTTAAATTATAAATGTATGGGATTAACATAAACATATAGAAATATATAGAGTGAATTAGTATGCTGCGCTCATGAAAAAAATGTATTCAGTATTTTTATTATTTCGCTCATTTGATGCAATACCGTTATAACTCAAAAATTACGATTTTTGAGTCAACATCTCAGGGACAATTCTAACGATTTGAACTTATAACAAGTAGATTGTTATTCTTGAGCTTTCAAGATTGCCAACGGACAGATTTAGTAAAGTATTATTGTTTCTAAAAAATGGTTCAATATTTAAAACTTCATATGCGTCTTCTGAAAAATCGTGATTTTTTATTTATGACGTTGTTGCAGTAAATGAGCAATATATTAATTAAAAAAGCGCTGTTAAACACCAACAATTACAAAGAATAGTGAACTTCTTTGAATTTAGATCTGAGTTACAATGATCAGTGAATAAAAAACGCACAGTTCATGAGCAAAGGTATTCATATCCAAAGTCAGATAAACACATATATTTTTAAGTAATAACTTCAAATATAGTGCATTTCTATCCAATAGAAACAGAGTTAGGGCTATAATTATTATCGACAAAAATATCATTGTTTCGTCTGCTGTTGTGTTGAAAAAAGTCAAAAAGGAACATATTTATAAACATCTTACATATTTAATTTACTGAAATTTCAAACCCATAAATGCTGAGATAAGATGCCACGAAAATCGAGAAAAACCAAACTGGACAGCGCCGCCTGTTGAGCAAGATATATCCCAATTTTATCAGCCCCAATTTATACGAGGATCTAATGTTGAAAGACATTTATCCTAATTATATATTTATTCATATTTGTCCGAATATGAAACTTGGTGATATTCCATCCCATAGATGCCGAGATACAGAAATAAAGGAAATCGCAAAAAACACATCATAGCAGCACCACCTGTTGAGATATATATACATCCAATCAGCACTTATATTGGGCTAGATGTGTTGTTGATGTTTCTAATCCTAAATGATCTAGCCAATAGGCTAGACCCACTCCATGCACCCAAATATTTGGAGGAAGTTCAAACAGGAAAAGAGATGGTCAGGTGTGGACGGTGCAGTCTTGCACTTTCCACAGATGGGGAAAATCTTGATACCGTTGTCAAATTTCAGGCATCTCAAGTGTCCACTCAAGAATCTTGAAATAGCAGACTGCTGGTCACGGCTACCCCCAAGTGTAATAGCTCCTTCAGGCTTTTTACCACAGTACCAGTTGTGAACTGGAGGGGAACGCCAAGATGTGTCGAGAGTAGATTTGTTTCTTGGACAGACCTCCAGAAAATTCAAGGTGGAAGTGTGCGGCCTCTTTAGCCAATGTATCTACCATTTCATTTCCGCCAATGCCAACATGCGAAGGGATCCATTAAAAGAATATGTCATGGCAGCAGGAAAGTCCTCTCAGTACAGATAGAATAGATTACGAAGTTCTGTCAACAACGCGAGACCAATTTTGTAGGTGTTATATGGAACTGCGACTGTCAGTTACAATCCTAATATCTTTATATATCCAATACCTTTATATATCTATATATATTTTTATACATTACTTATCCGAATATCTTCCATGAGCCATGACCCTAGAGGTAATCGAATAAGACGATTGATGAAATTTCCTCCCATAGATATCACGTTATAAGTATTATGGAAATTGTGAAAAATACAACATAGCAGCTTCATCTGTTTGGCAATATTACACGCAAACCTAATAAAAACCAGTTTAGGTGTAAATGCCTACAAAATTTGTTCACATACATACAGACAAACAGACAGATATTTTCAAAAAATAGTTAAATCGTGTTCAAGACATCCCAAAACTCGTAAATCAATTGAAAAATGGAAGTTAAACATTTTCACGACTCCAAAAATTTCTTATATAGATGAAAGTAAAAACAAAATTTAATTCTTTACAAAGATTTTAATAATATACAATTGAGTTTGATAGGTTTGTTACCGCATGTAATAAAATTTAATCGCTTCTTATCACGATAGATAATATGACGAGATTAAATTTGGTAAGAAAAGCTAAATTTGAAAAAGCACTTCCTTGCAACCTTATTTCCATTTTTAAAATATCATCATATTTTTATATCCTAATGAAATAACTATCAATGCATGAAATGCACAAACAAATTTTTTATATATATTTACACCATATAATACATGTATTGAGGGGCAATTCGATTAATCTACGAGACGTGTTTTTTAAGTAAGGGCCGTTTTGTTGTATACACTAATAAGTGGCGCGCGCGCCTCAACGAGTGCTTGGGTCATGTCCCGGCATCCCTTGGGAACAACTGTGCTCAGTTGCAGCTGTGCAGGTAATTCGTACGGTCTGTTCTGTGTCTTTAAAATGTTCAAAATTATCGAATACCCCTCCCCGTGCGAAGTATGGCCAAACCCTGCAAAAGCTATGCAGAGCGATTCAAAACAAAAAGTGCGGCGTTCTGAGAGAGGGAATTTTACTACTCCATGACAATGCAAGGCCTCAAACCGCAGCTTAAAGCCGAGCTAAATTGAACTCGTTTGGCTGGGAAGTTTTGGACCACCCCTCCTAAAGCCCCGATCTTGCGCCAAGCGATTTCCATCTTTTCCGCTATCTCAAACCACTGCATCCTTAATACTAAATGCCTTACGTTTTTGATTCAGACATGGAAGCCGGCTAACCCCGATAGATGGCATTACCGTATAGGACCTCCCGTGCAAATATTTACATTGATAGCTTCATAAAAGTGTCTTTAAAATCTACAATTTTATTATTTTTTACAGTAATACTTGATTTTTTAATTGAAAGTTCACATGTAAATGAAAATTAATGTTTTCTTTTTAAATATATTAAATATATTTTAAATATATTAAATCTATTAAATATATTTAAATGTCTTCTATTGCACGTGCAAAATAACCCTTTAAAAAAATTAGTCTTTTAAAAGATGAATATAGTATAGTTATAATCATTATATTCCAGTTTCTTTTAAACATTATTTAATCTATCAATAATATTTCACCAATCTCATAATTACATTTCTTATTGTGAATTAATATATAATTGTAATAACAGAAATAAATCAAAGCACCCCAAATTACTGTACTGAACACCTTACAAAATGCAATAGATAATTGTTTTTATGATTGTATTTAGAATCAGAACTTAATTAAAGAAAACTAATGAAGCAAATAGTCATTTTCAGATAAATTAAAGAATTAGGATATCAATTAATAAAAATTTATGAGAATAATTAATTGTCTAAATTAATTAATGACATTATCACAAGATCAATAATATATTATTCTAGATAGAAGATTTTAAATACGGAATTTAAGAGAAATACAGTTATCAAATTATTGAGACAATGGGGGGAGGGAGGGGGCAGTAAAAAAAGGGAAAAAATGTCTTGGAACATCTGTGCATAGAATCGTATTTTCCATTAATTAAATTTCATCAAGTACTTCAGGGCTCGATGCAGGTTTTTTTTTTTCTTGATTTTGTGAAAATCAACCATTATTTTTGTGAAATTTATAATGTAAATTCCATTTATTCAAATTCGAACCAAACATTTACTAATTAATAATTTCTTTAAGTCCTGCTGAAGTTTCCCTTTCTGGTGAACTTGTTTTGTTTGCAAATAACACATTTTAAAACCTAACAATATAAAAATTATTAATGTAATGAAAGAAAAGACCAAATCTAGAAAATTTTTAAAGCTTTAAAATTGTACATTATTTTGTAGATTTTAAATGTGTGTTAAGAGGCTACTTCACTCACGGGAACACACTCGCTCTCTAAAGTTAATCCTATGGGACAGTTATTTTTGAATATCTCGTTTGTATTTCAATATTTTTAAATGATTTTTTTTGCACTTGATAGTTGAGACCGATCTCTATGCAGGCCATTTTTTACTTTTTCGATTTTGTTTACAGTTTCTTTTAATGAGTATACTTTCACTTTCGGAAACGTTTTCGAAAGTAGCTGTACCCTCATGAAGAAACGCGCAACCGAAATCGAAAAAGTAAAAAAAGGCCTGTGTACAAATCCACCTCAGCTATCCGGTGAAAAAAAAAGAAAATAATTTAAAATATTGAAATACAAATGAGATATTGTAAAATAATTGTCCGATAGGATTAACAATAGCGAGCGGGTGTTTTCCCGTAAGTGAAGTAGCCCCTTAAGCAATAGAAAAGCTAATAATGATCCGTCTCATACATTTTATCATTTATAAAGATTTTAAGGTATAAATACTATAAATATTAATTTCATTTATTGTAATAATGAAACTAGCAAGTCTTCAGGTCGGGGGCCTCAAACGTTACTCTGCAATTTCATTTAAAAACCCTTTTAACTTAGTATTTAAAATATTCAAGCCACTGTTTCATTTCTTTTACATTTGTATCATCAATTGCTATAAGTAATTTTAATTTAATCTACTACTTGGTATTTTGCATTAATCTTTTTAAAACTTGCTCATAGTTTTTGATCTATTAATTAAATTTTATAGTGTTAATAAATATTTTCACTCCATAAACATTGTTTGTTTTATTTTTTATAGAAATCTATTTATAAATAAAGATCAGTGTTATTAATTTATATATTATAATTAATTTAAAAAAAAAGAACTTTTATATTAAAAACAAATATTTTAAATTAAAATATCAGTTACTACAGCAATTTAAATTGCTATTTATAAAAGAAAAGATAATAAATACATTTGTGAAATTCTAGAAATTAATTACAAAGTTTATTTTTTCTGCTATATTTTTTAACTTTCCGTATAAATATTCTCATTACAGCCTTTGTTTACGTTATTTACTGATCACTACCTCCGTAATATATACGTTAATGTATTACAGAGGTTGCATACTGATAAGTATTGAAATATGTCAGTTGTCGCTGATAGATGACACTGTACTCTGGGAAAAAATGGACTTCCAATTTCTGTATTGGAGAAAACGCGATTACGATCGGCATTTAGTATTAAGGAGGCAGTGCTCAAACATCATCTCTTCGGCAACTACTACAACGATGACGAAGACGTGCAAACAGCTGTGACCTCTTGGCTATCGGATCAGGCGGCACGTTTCTATGAATAGGGTATTCAAAATCTAGTTCTATTGTACGATAAGTGTTTAAACAAATTTGACAGCTATATTGAAAAATAGAGAAATGTATGTAGAATCTGGAAATAAATTTGGTTTTGGAAAAATTTTCTTTCGTTTGATTTTTATTTACAAACGTTAACTTACTTAAAAAATACCCCTCGTATATATAAATAAATAAGCCATATAAAATAATTTAATCGAAATATACATATAACACAAATAAGCCACGTAAGGTTAGATTTTTTTTTTTTTTTTACTTTTCGCCATTTTACTTTCATGATTGTTTATATCATATTGCGAGGAAATATATTTCTTAAGACTGATTTATGCCAAGGCACCTATAGCAAAAAAAGTTCCACTTAATCTATTAAATTTGAAAACAGTATATTTTTGGAAATACTTGAAAGAGAGTTTTAAATTCTAGGAAAACTCGTGAACAGTATGAAGAAAGAGAAATCAATCGGATAGAAATCGGCGTCTACAATCAATTTTATTCAAGAGAGAGAAGTGATGAAACAGGCGTGATATTGACAGTAAATGTGTTTTAAAATTAATGATTGTATCATTAAATGGCTCTTAAAAATATCCCTGTTTCCGCCAAACCATTCTCGCTAAACTGAGTCATATAGTGTGCAGGCAGATAAATCATAGGTGAAATCAAAAATGGATTTTTTAACCTTCCATAATCTGTTTAACAGCCAAGATTGGTGCAAACGTAAAATATTCTAGCAATAGTACAGTTTAATGTGAATATGGATACCATTAAACGGCAATCACAAAAAAACATTGTATAGCGCCAAGTCATATTTGCTAAAATACACTTGTCAGCGGATCCAATTACAAAATATTACTAAATAGCTTTAAATGTGTCCACAAAATGTGACTGCAAATAAAATGTATTGCAATTCAAAAGAATGTGGACATAAAGCATAAAAACCGAAGTGAATGAGTTAAGTAATATTTATCAATCTCTATACAAGAAAGCAGAAATACATAATAATGTACTTATAATGACAGAAGTGCCAAGTTCTCACTAATCTTCCGTACTATGTGGATCAATTTGACCCTGTTTAACAACGTTTCGAACCAGAAAAATTATTTGATGATTTTTTCTTTATTTAATTTCAGATTTCTACATGGAATATTTTTAATTTCATTTCATAAAAAAATTTCTGGTGCGAAACGTATTAAACCTGGGTTAAATTAACCCACTTATTACGGGGGATTAGTGAGAGCTTGGCACCTCTGTAATGATGGTAAAATGTTCTGTCGGAAGCTTACAGATATGTCGAAGTAATAAGCAATTAAATTGAATTGAGGATAAAAGTAACCAAATAATCATAGTATGCATTTTAGACAGCCCAAGTTGATTGCCAGAGACGGATCGTAAAATTATATAATCTGAAATGAATATTTTAATAATTTTTCCGTTCATCTCATTTTAAATATTTTTGAAGCATATAAGAAAGTGACAATACTTAACAGTTAATGCTAAAATTGGGTTTGATTAATCTTCTTATACTTACAATAACATCGATTTAAATAAAAACTAAATTTTACTAATCGATGTTTAAGAATTGTTTTAAAATACATTTTTAGCATTCTGCTTATTCATGTCCGGTATAGTGTTATGACATATCTTCTGCAATTTATTCTGTATAAAATTTTAGCATTTTAAGTTAACAACAGTAATAAATTAAGGTAATTTTTCATGTTACTCCAAAAGCAAATTCTTTAATCTTCTATACCATGCATTCAATATATATTATAAAACAAATTCAATTTACTTAAATTTACAAATTTTTAAAGTTATTAATTATTAAATATTAATTATTACTTTTTAAATTTAAAGTATCTGTTTTGTTCCAATTTTGTATTTGTTTTGTTCCAATTTTGTATTTGTTTTGTTCCAATTTTGTATTTGTTTTGCAAAAAACACATTACCTTCCACCAATTTTTCAATGCTATTACAATTAAAAATAAATGAACAACGTAAAATACCACAAATAAAAATATATAAAATGGGAAACAGCGGTTTCGGAGCCCCTAAAACTCCATCATCGGTGCCAAATTTAAAAGATGGATCTTTTATTTTTGCACTGATGATGGAGCTTTAGAAGTTCCAAAACAGCTGTTTGTAATTTTATATATTTTTATTTGTGCTATTTTACGTTTTCATTTATTTTTAATATAACAGCACAAAATTAAATCCACTTATTTTAGCTATTACAATTGTTTTCAAAATTTAAAGCCACTTTTTGCTGATTTTTTTTTTCAACTTCACCGAAATCTTCAGTTTTATGCGCGTATCTGTCTCCTAATTTCAAAGTGATGCACGTCTTCTTTGTTGCTAAATACAACATTAATTCCAAACGCGTTCTGTATTTATTCTTTTTAAGGCGTTATTTAAAAAAATGTTTGCATATAATTGATATTTTACTCTTTTTTCTTATTTTTAAGCTTGTTTAAATCTTTGTATGATTTATTTTAATTGAAAATATAATAGTATTTGACGAGATTAAGAATACGGCTACAAGCCCCTTTATGCTGAAAGATGTGGTGGTTGTCGGTTAACCGAATAGGTCGTTTGATTGAGAGTCAGATAATCAAGATATTTTACTATATAAAGCTATTTAAATGCATCAGTTCTTTTCTCTGCCTCAACGATTTCTCGTTGAATTATCTAAAATACATAACTCCTAAAGAGTACGTATGGTTTCTTTTTCTTTTATTACTATTCATAAAAGTCGGTTTAACAAAATTAAATTTAAAGAGTAACTGAAACATTAGTTAAAAGCTAATTATGTCACCAAAATGTTACTTATTTAGAGATTTATTTTAATTTTTAGCAATTAAACGATTTTTACATATCTACCCTATATATATAAAATCCTAATGAAACGAATTTGTGAAACGATTTTATGAAACGAATTTATGAAACGATTTTATGAAACGACTGATTAAACGACTGATTATGTTTCAGGGCTATTTTTAATAAAATATTAAACGCTTGATGGTGAAATTAATACCAATTGTCCATAAAAATCCGCGGATGTCAAAACTGGTAATAGAATTTTGAAATTGGAATTAGTTTTCGAGATATTAATTTTTTTCTAATTTTAATGGCATTTCTGTAATGATGGCAACTAATTACTCAGTTTTTTTGTGACAAAAAAAGGGAAAAAAATTGAAAAGGATCCCGATAGGGATTATTGATTTCTTTTTATTCGTCATTTTCAAATTGAAATTGAATTTATCTTTTATTTTAATCGATAATGAAGACAAGATTGTGATTAAATTATGTTTTTCAGAAAAAATTGAAAAAAAAATCACATTTCTATCGTCAGGATTCAATCGTCTGTCAGCATTTAATTTATAAACTAAAATATTTTGAATAAATTCGTCCAAATGACGTCATTTATGTAAAAGCAAAAGAAAGGAGCGAAAAAATATTTATACAATTTGTTTAGCGTAAAATGTCATTTATCCTATTTTATATATAATCAGAAGTAATTTGTATAGAAAAAACAATAATAATATACGTATAATTAAAATACGCATATAAACAAAAAAAAAACCGTCGAATTTGTTTCCATGGCTGTTTATGTCATTTGGCACCAAATCTCACTTTCTGATGCCCGAATTGCGCCAAGCTTTTTTAAAAAAGCGTCAAGACCCCTATAATAGAAAAGCACCAAAAGCGCATGCGCATTGGGTTTGATTTCATAACTTTTGGCAACAAATCTATGTATATTAACGAATCTATCCCTTTTCGAAGCTCGAATTACGCCAAACCTAAAAGCAAAGGATCCTATACTGGAAAAGTACCCGATTTTCTTATGGACAATATTCAAGTGACATAACAAGGTCATAGTTTTTAACCTCCCTTTTTTTTCCTACCAGTATTTTTAAGAAAAAATATTTCTTTTATATAATCGTGCATTTTCTGCTATTTAATAAAGCTAAAATTTTTGTATGATTTTACTGGTATTCAAAAAATCGGGAGGTTGGCAACTATGCAAAGTGTAAAATTATCGCGGATAGCAAATTTGTTTAAATATGTCATCAATTGATGCCGAATAAATGCATGCACAAAATATTTAATTAATTTTGTATGATAAATAATTATTAGAAAATTCGTATATACATATTAATTAAAATAAATAATTTACATATTTAAAATAACTTGAAAATATGCATGATGGTGCACTAAAATAGAGAAAATTAAAACCTGTTACTGAAAATGTCTATAACAGTACTTTTCAATACCGTGGTTCTTAATGTTATTCACAAGCAGATGAAATTTTTCTCATCCTTAAACGCAAAGGAAGAATAGAATACAGATCGTTGTTATAAAAGTCCGAGAGGTAGCCACAATTTAAACCTAACCATTTTATACAAGCTGGTTTTCAAGTTGTAATTGATTTTACTTATCAATCCCGAAAACAGTCGTCAGTTATCGCAACAGCTGTGTATGAGGCCATGGTAATCAAAAAATGCCCCATTAAAACGTTAAAAGCATGGCAACCCAATTACAGATTTACCAATATTTTTAAAACAAAGCACTCTGTCATGTTTTTAGAGGCTTCGAAGTCTGAGCGGGGGTTGGCGAGCGTAGCTCGCAGGGGGTAGGCCCCCTAGTTCTTAAATAATTTATTTTTTATTAAAAGTTAAGTAGAAAATTTATAATATTTTTAATTTAACTTTACTTACTTATCCTTCAATCATATTGTAAAATATTCTTGAAAAGTAGATATTTATAAAATTTCCTTGTAATATAAAATTTGTAATATAATAGTCTTATAATATAAATTGTTTGTTGTGTATAAAGTTTTCTTGTAATTAAAAAAAAAATTATATTTCACGCTTACATTTAAAATTATTCAATTATTATTTTTTTTCATAAATTTGTGCATACTTAAAACTAAGAGTAGAACTCAAAATTTTATTTCTTTTTACAAAGTGTTGTGATTTCATATTTAATATGGAAATTAGTTATATATTATATTATTTGCTGCCTCCTTTTTGAACAAACAGAAAATTAAAAGGTATCTCATTAACTAACTAAAAACATATACTAATATAAATTTATGTTTACTAAGTAAAATAATTAAACGATTATATTTTAAAAATATAAAAACATATGCAAATTTCTCCACTAGGAATTTGATTAAATTAACTAAAAATAAGGGTTTATTTTTATTTTTATACTTCTTTTCAAGTACATATAGCTTTATAAGAAATGACAATGCTATATTGACAGTTGCTATATTTGCGAAAAATTTTTACTTATTAATACAAATACAGATTTTCCTAACATAATTTAAAAATTTGTTTTTCCTTATTTTTTAGGCGTTTTAAAAATGAAGAAAACATTAAACTAGGATTAATTAGTAGTTAATTTAATAAAAAAAAAAATGAACGAAATATAATATTGGTTCGGGAAATTTAAGTATGTGGAATATGTAATTTATTTAACAATTTAATTTTGTCGTATTTATAAGTTTGGCTTTTCTTTAATTACTTTATTAATCTTCAAATATATTTAATTAACTTGGCACTAAATAGTTCAATTTGAACCTAAAAAATAGTTAATTAAGAAAACATTTTTAACAAAACAGAATAGCTTCAATTATGTCAAAATGAAAAATAAAGGAATAAAAGTGCTTGATTAGAAAATTACATATTATCCTTTATTACGATATTTGGTAACTATGTATTGTTTAAAATTAATAATTATTGGAGAGAAAATCGATGTGTAAATAAATATTTTTTAAACACGTAATTTTATTGACCTACGAAACTGAATTTTTCTTATACTTATATTAGAAAAATTTCAGTAGAACTCTTACAGCGATAAAAATTACATAATTATGATATTCGCCTGTTGCAAAATGCTTGATTAAATTTTCTATTTAAACTATTAAAAATAAACGGTTTTATGCGTACAACCGACTTGAAAGGTTGCGCGAATTTTTTTCGAGCAGTATTTCATTCGCCCAGTTTCATATATCTTAAGTTCATTATGTGTTTCGAGAAACACGCTTTAAAATGTTTGTATTTCTTAAAATGGTTTAATCCTTATCAATATTTACTGATACAAATAAATATAAAATCCTAGTGAACAATATTTAAAACTTCTAATTCCGATCTTCAAAATGACCATCATAAATTTTATGAGGTTTAAAAATAATCTATAAAATGTTATTTATGATTAAAAAAAAACACTTCAATAACAGTATACACTAAAATAAAAGTAATTAGGAATAAAACGATTTCAGGGTTTAAAAAAAAATAATAATAAAATTTTTATAAATGCCTGCACATATATATATTTTTTAAGTTATACGATATATTTCTCAGTAAATGTAGTTTTATATCGATTTAGTTTTAGTGGATTCTTATTTTTCTTTCACTATTAATCTTGTCATCTAAAGTTGAATTTGAAATATATACAAATAAATGACATACTTTAGGTAAAATTAATGTCGGTATGAATTTTATAAGGTTTCTTTAAATGTATCAAAATAATCTGATTATATGTTACTTATAAACGTTCACAATGATATTATAATCAAAGTAAAATATATACTGAAAAATAAACTTTTTATGTTACTTTTATCTGTCGTTAAGCTATGAAATATGATGTATATTTAAAAAATTGAGATATGCTAAGTTTAGCTTTGTAACTTTCTAATGCGTGATTTGAAGTCTATGTTAAAACAAATCCGAAAAAATGTGAAAGATATTTTAGCCATGCCTTTTCCAGGTAAGGAAAATATTAAAAACATATGTTAATATTTTTATGAACTAACAACACAGAGCACCAAATCAGTTCATTTATAGAGCCTCAATTTTTTCAAGCAAAAATCTTCTTGTTAGATTTATTTTGCACATTTTGTAGAAACGTACCCCAAAGGGTTCAAATGTTTTAAAAAATTGCCACGCAAACGTATCTTCTGAATTACTGGTATTCAAAAGAACGGAACAGACATCTGAGGTTTGCACTTTCACTGCTTGAAAGTAAAAGGTAATTTTCGATCTAAAAAAATATAGAATTAAAACGTTTATCGAAAAAAAATTAACTTTCAAATCTACAATACTTCAAATAAACATCCAAAAAATGTGTTCTGGACAAATCCGTTGGTCACATTTCGCTCAGACAATATTATGGCAATGACATCAGGTCTGTTACCTGAAACAGTCAGTCTAAAACAGTCAAAAACATAAAGGTTAAAAATATTCCGGAGTAAAATTGACCTCCTTAAAACAAATTAAGTCAACAAAAGTAATTGCAATATTACATACTTAGATAACACATATTTAAGTTTCAGAAACTTTTAAAATCTGAATTATATCGTTCGGAACTTTCCTTTGTAAGAAGAGGCTGTATACGACAGGAGGTTTCTTAAAACAGCCATATGTTACTCATAAGATCAGTTAGGTGCATCAATTCAAGCTTAAGATTAATTTAGTTAAACATTATTATTTTTAGCTCAATCAAACAGCTTGATAATGAATTCATACGATTTCAAAATTTCCAGTGTACACATATAAAGTATTTAATTAATGATTTAATAATCATTTAATTAATAATTATTTAATTATTTAAATAACCTTTAAATAATGGTAAAATGGCATTAATATCAATATTTATTATAAACTCTTTTGTATGTTTTATATGTTTAAATTCAGGTTTCTACCTTGTCATCTAACACAGAACACTCATGTTACAAAAACGATATAATTGTGCAAAATAATATTAATAATAATTATAATAATTTAGAAAGAATTAAAAGTAAACACGTAACGCAATGTGTGTCCCAAGATTTTCCCAAAGCATGAATATACATCTTTTCTCCACCCTACGGCATATTCAAGCGCTTGAATCACGAATATGTATCGAGTATTCCTGGAGCTTTTTGTGCACTGAAAAAAAAAAGTTTTTAAAAAATTCTTTCACCCCGACTCCCTCCAATTAAGAAAACTCTCAATTTCTTAATTGGAGTTTATTAATATTAAACTTTCAATTTTTAGATTATATGGCTATTTTTGTAAGAATTATGAAAACATTAAATCATACTTTTCATAAAATTTTATCTATAAACACTTATTTAGACGTATTACATCAATAAAATATCTAATAAATGAGAAGAAAATAGTTTTATTTTGGTTATTTTCTTCATAAAGCCTTCATCAATTTTTTATACTAAATTTCGTTTATGTTTATAAAATTTATTACATTTTTTTATATAAAAAAGTAATCATTAACACTGTAACTTTTCAATATTAAAATTCCTCTTTTCAGCAACGTAAATGTTCATTTAATCGTTTATTGTATTACTAAATTCGAATGACAAAATTCATATGTTATATTGTTCAATGGAAAAATGAAGTAAAATTTTCATTTTTTTTTTTCAAAATATATGTGTTACAAAATATTTTAATGCCATATTCTTTTTCAACATCTCCAAAAATGTAAAAATCAATACAGGGCTATTTATTCGACATATTTTTGTTTAAGATAGACTCTTACTGGAATTAAAAAATAATGCTCAAGAGAACATTAAACATTACATTAAGCTTTAATCTTAAAGAAAAAGGCCTATAATTTATATAATTATAAAACATTATAAGCATCATAACTTTATGTTTTTCAATTGTAGTATAAAAACAGTTTTATAATAAGAATTTGTAAAACAAATGTTGAAATTAAGGTGTAACACCTGTTTGACTGGTATAGAATTTCGATTTCATACAAAAGTACTCGTTATACACACTCGAATCTTATTTCAATAGTTCAAAATCAATATAAAATACGACAGGACATTTTTGAGCTTTAGAAGGAAAGCGCGCCACAGTAATGTAAGAAAAACGAAACCTTGAAAAACTTTTTTTTTAGAACAGCATTATCAATTGAAATACAAAACGAATTTTATTTGTTACATTGTCTACGATGAGTAATCGTGCTCACCGCATGATACTCTTTTTTTAAGCGCTCCTACTTAGAAGTAAAGCCTCAATTTTTTTAATGCATATTCACTAAAAATAACATTTTTCAACTTTGATATTTGTATAATACTATAGTGTAAATGTACATTTGTAAACACTTTGCAATTCTTTCAAATAAAAGCCTTAAATTTCGGAGCGTCAAAAGGGTATCACCCCTTAAATTCACATTAGATCAAACTATACCGTGAGATTTCATTTTCACTTGGTGGACTCTTGTGTTAGTTACTTTCACTTTTTTATCTTTAAATTAAATTCGACGTTTCGTAGCATAAAATATTAAAATATTTTTAGTGTATATTTTCATCGTAGATAACATCATATTTTACATGTTTACATGTCATCATATTTCTCACGTTGTGTCATATTTTGGCATGTTTACAGGAAAATAACCGTTCTAAAGTTTAGAAGAATGCACAGTGTGTACATAAGCGCATATAATATATTATTTTATTGAAAAATAACTTACATTATAATACCTGTATGAATCCAAATTATCTGATAAAAAATATTTTAAGTAAAAAAGTTTCACCTGTCAAATAATGTTTGCGGTTATTCACTTTCATATTATTGTTAAAACGCCGTATATTATTATTATTATTTGCATTTGTAAAACATTTATATTCATTTATTCAGCATTTTCTATTTAATTTAAAAAAATAATAATGCTCGCTTTAAAACATTTTATTGTGTTTTTCAATAAAAACGTTTTCAAAGCAAACCTAATTTTGTTTAGATATCAGGATTATTGTTTTTTCTTTTCTTTTCTTTTCTTTTTTTTTTTTTTTTTTTTTTTTTTTTTTTGTATGTTTGCCGCCAGGAATACATTCTGTTTAATTTATGACAGGCTATAAATAAATAAAATATTTTTTCCATTCCAACTAACAAGAATGTAAATATTATTGCATGCAGAACTGAGCACAAAACACTACTAAAGAATTCCGGTCACGAAAAGTTCGCTTAATATTCACAAATTAGCAGTCTCATTGATGACATTTTACGCTTCAAATTTTCAAATCACGTTTCCCACAACAGAAATAAACACGTTCCATATCACATATGTCGCTACGTTAAGTATAAAAAGGTTTTTAAAAATGAACTCTCTGACAGGCAAAAATGTTTATTCGGCACTATGCCGATTTTTGTTAATCTGTATTCACTACAAAACTTCTGTTTGTAGGAATAATTGAAAATAGAACATTTGAATATGCATCTAAATTTCAGTCATATACATTGTTCGAAATTACACCATTCGTAGGAACTAGTATGTAACAAAATTTAAATCTTTTATATTAATAAGCACTTTTAATTTAAAATTTTAAAAATGACCATAATTTAGTAGCAGCATTCTTTACTTTTGTAACAGTGTATGAGAGTAACAGGAAATAATATATGAAGAAAATAGAAAGTTATTTAAACTTATGTTTGAAGCTTACGTGACAAAAGTAATGAAGCGACAAATAATAAAAAAATATCTACAAACGAGGTAAACATTCAACATATTAGAATGAAAGTAATTTACTATAAAGTAAAATAAATCAGTTAAAATACATTCTTATTCAGAATAAATCTTTGGAAAATTTCAGCCTGCTGCCTTACACGCAAACATTCCTTGTTTTGAACCATTTAATAGCACACAATCTTAAAAAATCAAAGTTTCGAAGTGTAAAACATATATTATTTTTTAACATATTTCACTTTACAGATTTATATTCTTAACATGTATTATCACTAATTACTCAAAATACAATAAAAGTATTCAACTATTGTTCTGTATTTACATTTAATCATTACTGCAGTACAAAAAAATTACCTTACAGCAATTATAAATTACATAATTTTCTTTGTTGAGATTATTTTCACTTCGCGAAAAAGTATTTATTTCTCAAGCTTAAACTGCCTGAGTGATAGTCTGTTATTTTTCGAGAAAATAAAAAGAAAAGAAAATATCTTTATTTGGGTATCTCATTTGGAATTCACGTCTTGTTCTTTAGCTAAGGAGGAAAGGAGTCTTTGGACGTCACTTCAATTAAAACTCGACTTAAAGATATTTAACAAGATTTTAATTTTTCAATGTCTATTTAATTATATAAGCCACGACACAAACTTTAATTATTAACAAAGGAAAACTCACAAGCCACCTTTTTATTTCGCCATGATGATCGATTGTCACCCAACCCAAACTTTTAAAAGATTGTACGAGATTCAAAATACATAAGGGGATTATTTTTTGATAAATGGTAGAAGTATTATACTGTGACAGTCGTATATCAGTAGAAATCCGTAACAGATTAACTGTAAGAACTCTTTATTTTGTGCAATATGGAGATGTAATTTAACCAAGCAGAAATAATTCTTATGATGGAGCATTAATTGGCAAAATCATTTTTAAGTAAAGTCAGTGAAACAGTTAACAAGGCATGCGTCTATATTAAAACAATGTTATTTCACAGAGATTTATGTGTGTGTGTGTGACGGCTTCCTTTTAAAATAACTATGGCCTTTACACTCACCATATTTATCACCAACTGATTTAGTTTTATGGCGTTACGTAATGCACGCATTTATTGGAAAACTTCACACACTATCGGTGGCTTATAAGAATACATAGAACATGGGATTCAATAAATAAGCGTTCGTTCATTGAGAAGTGGTAATGTGGTAAAACAAATTTGTGCATGGTATCGGAGGAATTCGGACACAATTTGAGCATTACTTGTGACACTATTAATTTTTCTTTAAGTTTTGTTTGTCAGAATAACTATTCCTTCAATTTAGTTCATGTTTGTAGTTTGAAGCACTTATGTATCTTTTAAAATGAAGTAAATTTTCACGAGTTGCGCTACTTTTCGATCACCGTGTTTTTGTTGCATACTATATTTCTTCTTGGAAGCATGCACATACATACTGAATATTGAAAACCTAACATATGTGCCGTGTCTCTGGGGCGGTTATTTTTACCTCCAAATTTGGTATCAATTTTCATAAAGTTGTGTTGTTTATGTTTATTTTGAATATGTTTTTAACAGTATTTTGTACATTTAGATTAGTATAAAGTTAAAAACAAATAATATATTTATCTAAACATGCAATGAATTAGATAAATATATTATTTGTTAATATATTTATTGCCAGATAAATATGTTTTATTTATATAATAGATAAATATATTACCTGTTAATATATTTATTGCCAGATAAATATGTTTTATTTATATAATAGATAAATATATTACCTGTTAATATATTTATTGCCAGATAAATATGTTTTATTTATATAATAGATAAATATATTACCTGTTAATATATTTATTGACAGATAAATATGTTTTATTTATATAATAGATAAATATATTATCTGTTAGAATGCAGATGTATTCATATCTGCATTCTAACAGATGGAAAATGTTGAGTTTTTTGCGACAGTATAGAAAGAATCCCCCGAATTTTTACCATGTCCAGTAAATATTGATCTTTTTAACACTTTATCAGTATAATAGAAAACAGAAGTGACTATTTCCAGCAGCTTTAATGTTAAACATTCGCTTTAATTCAGTAGAAAATAACAACAGAAATATTTTCCTTTAAATGCAATATTTGTAAAGAATTTAGTATGAAAAACAATTATTATCAATAAAATTCACGCATCTCCAAAATGTTACCATCTACATATTATATCAAAATCTACGTCTTCGAGAATATGTTGAATTACGGTGAAAAAAACATCCGTAATATTGAAATGTAGATCACTAAATTGCCGATATCGTTCTGCATATATATTAAACTAATCCTTTTACATAAGTTGCCCTATATAAGTGACTGCTAAATTATGAAAAGTAAAATGTGCTATCAATGCCGTATGCTCAGTAAAAAAATATTTCATAAAAATGTTTATACAATAGAAATATTTAATATATTCGTTTCTAATTACGATATATTATTTATCTTGCATTTGATCAAATTTTCTGAAAGTCTCATGAAATTTATATTTTACCCTGTATATTATAAATAAAAAACTTGAGATTTGCTTTTGTTTTGAAATTTTAAAAGAAACGTTTATGTTTTCTTGAATATTCGTTCTATTTTTACACATATGCATACAAACACTTTACAAGAGCTTATCAAATAATTCGTTACGATTAGAAATCATTTTGAGCTATTTATAATCCACAGTGGAAGCAAGTATTATTTCCTTTAGTCAGTTTATTGTTAGTCCTTCAAGTGCCACCATGACTAAATCTTTATTGAAAGATGAGTTCAAACATGTTCTTTACATCCCCAAAGTTCAAGAACAAATCACCAAGTAATATTCTAAATATTGAAAAAAACGTATAATATCGAATATTTCATGTCTATTGGGTATAGTGTATTTTTGTTTGGTAATTTTAGACTATATTTATTCTCTGTTTTACTAATTTAGGTTGAAATAAATTTCAGAATTTTATTTTATTATTGTTAGACAAAGTAGACGTTATTACCAAATGTTGTCTGAGAAATTTGTGTCTATCAGAGCTGGCCAGGTAAATCCATATAGGCAGAGCGTTCGCACAGCACGCGAACGGCCTTTGAAATTCACTCATAGACTGGAAACATTTTAATTCAATTTGGAAATTTTACTCTCGTAAATTTAAATTGTTGGGAAGAACAGTTTTTTAAAATCATTTTTAATGAAGACGAAAGGGAGAATAATTCTCGTATATACCCTCGTGATAGCCATATATAACTGAACGGAAAATGTGAATTATTTCATCTATTTTACTTGGGATTTCTGTATTAATCGATTTTTAGTTTGAGCAGTTATTAATTGAAAATATACTTGATTTCGTATAGCAATCGGAAGCATTGATAAATCATTTTATTAAGACGTAAAGGTTTTAGAAAAACTTTTTTGAAAACTCTGTCAGAGAATATAGTAATTATTTAATAATAATTTTAAACTTTGTTAACAATGGGAATAAAACATACGTTAAATTTTTGCACATAATATTTAAATCGTTGTCAAATGTAACTTTTAATATTTTCTTAAAATAACCCGTATATCTCACCACTCTCTGAAATTAAAGGCCCATAAAACATCAGTCAATTAGTCATTCAATCTAATCACACTTTAAGCCGAAGAGGCTTTATAAGAACATGATTTATTCCACGAACTTCAGTTTTCGCTACAACTTTTTAAAAGTCTATATTTTTTATTTTATTTAAAATTTAATATTTTCTAAACAATAAAGGTGCATTTGTGAGATTTTGTGAATGGTAAAATAAAATAATCAAATAATCTCTCTATATTAAAAAAAAAGTAACTACCGCAACAGCCGCAGCAGCCGCTGTCAATAAAGATTTTGTGCCTTGAAGTCTTTCTGGACTAATAGCCAGAAAAATATTGCAAATAACAATTTAAAAATTGGTGGTTTTATAAAGAAATGTTCGCTAAACACGCTGAAGTAGACAGTTTTTAAATCGAAGAATTATTTTAAAAGATATTTATTATTAAAGTTGGTCAAAATAATTTTCTTATAAAAGTTTTATAGAAACGAAAACTATGCACAGGAATTTAACCATAATTTTTAAGGCTATAGTTGACAAAGTTGCGGTGTGCAGACTGCAATTATTTTTTTAATTCGACTCATTTTTGGATGTTATATTTCAAATTTTTATTCAAATTTTTCATTATTTTGAAGAAGATTTACGTCATATTTCATAAAATCCATTATTTGAATTGTTGCCAATTTGTAAAACAGCACACATAATAATATTCCTTTCAATTAAGAAATGTATTTACACGGGACTATTAAAAACAGAAATAAAACTTTAAAATAATAATTAAATGATCACGTGTTACAAGTAGAGTTGCAAAGAACCGGTTTATTCCCAGGTTTATTTCCAATAGACCCGGTTTATTCCCAGGTTTATTCACAAAAGATCTGGTTTATTCCCAAAAAAACAAGTTTATTTCCAAAAAACCCGGTTTATTCCCAGGTTTAAACCGGGTTTTTTCTAGTCTTTGCAACTCTAGTTACAAGCAGTAAATGTAGAAAATTACGTAATAAAAAATATACTTGCGCGTGAATATTAATAAGAGAAATAATAGACGATTTCAGTCGTGACGTCAATCATGAGGTTTTGCTTGGAAACTGACTCCAAACAAACGGTTGCTATGTTGTATTTTCTATTATATTTTATGTATGTAGCTATATCTCACGGTAAAGTGTTTCAATACATTATATGCAGCGGTAACATTTTTTTACGATTTATATTTATTAAGAAATGAAACATAGCAACCGCTTGTTTGGAGTATCCAACCAAAACTCCACCACTGACGTCTCACTGAAAGCGTCTATTAAATTATTACGCGTTTTCAAAGCATTAAGTTGGAAAACTTACGTCATATTTATAAGGGTCAAATAACAATATTTCGAAACAAGTTTCAATTAAAAAATATATTTACACGATAAAATAATTTATTTCGACAAATATTTTACCTATATTTTTCATTATGTTTTACTGATTTATTAATTATTTCATTAATTAAAATAACAATTGCATCCTTAAACGACAGTGCCATGATACTACAAAAAGAAAAAGCATTGAAAAATGTTGCGATGAACAGTTACATACAATAGATCAGTTTCAACTGACGTCACAAATATTTATGGCACAGATGTCATATATGCTCCACGCTGGCGCGATTTTTCACCCGCCAATTTGGCGAAAACTTTGTTTTTGAATATTAGTTACGAATAGCATGCAATTTTTTATTTCAATATAAAAATAAAATAACGTAATAAATGAAATAGCTTCTATTATTTTTTAAAAAAAGGAATAAAAATAAATAAATGATAGTTTGATATAAATAAAAGTTGATATGCATGATAAAAAATATTTATAGAATTCAAATAAAAAATAAAAGTAAATAAACACCACTTTTGTTTTCGCCAAATTGGCGAGGAAAAAATCGCACCAACGTGGTGCGTATATGACATTTGTGCCACATTTATTCACTAGCCGAGAGGGATAATTAAGAAAAATAATGTAAATAAATATCCAAGATTTTTTTTTTCTGTTTTCATTAATATATTGTAAATTTTATTGTTTAAACTCACTGATAGTTGACACTGTGGGGGTTTTGATAGTGGGTTTTTTTTCTGAATTTCTTGTATTTTATTTATTTATTTTTATTTTATTTTATTTTATTTATTTATTTACCAAGTTTCTATAGCATCGTTTTAAAATTATACGATGCAACGACATTGTTTACTTAACCATTTTACAAAAGTTAATTTTTAAATGTTTTATCAATCTTATTTAATCAATTTGGAAAACAGTTGTTAGATGTTTCGACAGCAGTTGATTCGACCTAAAAATCCTTCAGTCAAAGGAAAATGAATGGAAACCCGGTTGCAGCAGATCGCCACTGGTCGTTAATACAATCTTCCGTAATCGTTTTACAATTGATCAAATCAGATTGTTTTTAAATCATGCGGTTTCAGAACGGTGGTTGGCGAGCGTAGCTCGTAGGGGGCAGAGCCCCCTAGTAATAAAAAAAAATCTAAAATATTTACTAAAGAATTTGTAATTTATTTTTAGTCTAATGTCGATCCAACAATTCTACAAACAAAAGAAAAGGTAATTTCTAATTTCAACTGATTGAACGCAATTATAATCAATATTTTAGTTAAAATTTGTATCCGAGAGAAAAATTCTATTCGATGCTTTTTATTACTTGACCGAATCAGCATGAAAGCATGCATTAAATTTTTGCGCAGCATCATATTTAAATCCGTTTCAAATGTAAGTTTTCATATTTTTCTCAAAATAAGTTGTAGCGCTAATCCCTTTATGAAGTTGAATGACCATAAAACATCATGCAAAGCAGTTTATCTTTCAATCTAATCACACCTTAAGCTCCTTAGCAAAGAGACTTTCAAAGAATATGATTTATCCTACATACTTCAGCTTTCCATGCAAAATTTGAAAGAAGTTTATGATTTCGATTTTATTTCATATTTAATCTCGTGTTTCTGGAACATTCTGCATTTAAGCAATTTTTTGTATATTTATATAAATAACAATACTATTATTTTAAAATTTATCAAAGAATTTGTAAAATGCTTTTTTAAGCATTGTGATTAAATATGAAAAAAGTTTTATCTATAATAATAATGATAGATGTGTGTGCGTGTTGTGCGTTTCTTTGTGTGCTTGTGTACAGTTTTCAGAAGTGAACACTGCGCGCAAAGCTAAAAGATTTGGCAGCAAGGTAGCACCTGCATGTCTGAAGTTATGTGCACCTCGAGTTAGATACTATTTATGTATTTTTAATTTAATCTTGTATGAGATTTTAACGCCTTTTCGTGTGACATTCTTAAAAGGAATCCATTTTTTCCGAATTTTTAATACTTTTTTTCACGTTCCACGGACATTTTTCGACAACTTTAGATTGCAATGGAATGAACTTTCCGGTAAATTTCGTAACTGCTGTCATTAAATTCAAGTTGGAAACATGCCAAATCTGTCTCTGTAGCAACGTGAATGACGCTGCTGAAAATCTCATTTTAATCGGGGTCGAAATAAAAGATTCACCCTAATTCACTGTTTCTTTAATTCGTGAGCGGAGTGAACGTAGAGCGGAAGTGAGCAGATTCGAGAACGGAGTGAACGTGGGTGTACGCTGCCGAAGTCAGTGGTGTTTCCAACTCTATGTTCGTTTAAATAGAAGTTCGTTCGGAAAAAACCAAGCAGAGAAGCTCCACTAGTACATAATAAATATAGAAAATAATACGCAATCAAATAAATATCACAATAGAATAAGTGACATTGTATAAAAACATTTTTGTATTTAAATTATTTAATTTATCCGTAGATTCTGCTAAATAAATTTCAAGAAATTCTGGATCGCACAACTTATATTGTTCACATTTCACTATAGCGTGTTGATTTATATTTTCTCAGAGTTAATTTCATGATTAAGGAGAGTTTTTACTAATACCCTTCTTTTATATAATTAAACTTTGGCAATATTATTATGTTTCGGACTTGAAGAAATATACAACATACAAACGAAATAACTTCTTAACAACATCATAAACATGAGAAAACTACAACGGGTTTTGAAAGAAGTTGGTCTTTCTTTGTCAACCGTAAACAAGACTTCCTTCTAATTTGAAATAAAAAACATGCATTTTGAGAGCTGGAGCTGGTTTTTGCCCTTACGTTAAAAGTGAAAGCTTGATAGTGTTTGAGGCTCATGATAGAAGAACCGTGTTCTTTGAATATGCGTTGCACTTTTCTTGTTTATGGTGTTGTTAATATATTTTTTTATTATTGTTTTGTATTGTGTTTTACCCCAGTTTTTTTTTTTTATTACACGAGATTTTACTACTTTGTATGATATTAATTTTTTTCGTTGTATTAAAAAACATAATTTTCTCTATAACTTGCTGATTTATCAGTAGTCAAAGAGAAAAATTATTTTTATAAGCTTTAGTTCTATGCATATTTTTAAATATTTATATATTATTGTAAATATTTGAAAAAAAACTCGTTTATTTATTTTACAAAATCAGAAAATAAGAAAAAATTTGATTTGAAGAAACATTTTACATTTCGAAACATAGTACACATCCATATTAAATTATACTTGAAATTTATATATATTGTTTTTCGTTTTAAGGAAATATATGTACCCACGGGGATTCAATTGGATGAATTCATGATTTTATATTTTTGTAAATTGTTAGTTTAGTTGTCAAATAACTATAGTTGCGTTGTGTACTGTTGAACTTTATAGAATACCTTATACATAAATTGCTTTTGGATAAGAAATAACATTTCCTATTTCTTTCGATAGAATTATATTCTTCATATAACCAAAAATATATAGAACGCATTATATTGGAATATTATTTGCTACGGATAAAATTATATAATCAGTCACATTGTGCTTGAAATTGGCTTTCTATAATTCATTTATTTACTTAAAAACTAGTGTTTCAATTTCCGAGTATAAGACCTATATTTTTAATTTTTTTAGAATAACATGTTTTAGGTAATTTTGCTACATAACAGCATTTTTTCGGTATTAAAATGTATTATTTTCTTTAATTAGAGATTTTTCTACTGCGCATTTATGGAATTTATATTCCATTTTGTGTAATTTTTAATGAAGACAAATTGTGTTCGTTTAAATTGGTAAATGTGATATTCTGTTTAAAATTATTATCAAAGAAATGCTTTGCCGATGACCGTTGTAGAATGAGTGTAAGCAATTTTAATGTGAAACAATTGTTTATATTGAAGTATTAATTTCTTTTATTGTTTATTTGGGATGAAAAACATTGACATTTCATAAAATTATACTGTTAAAATATTTTGCTGGTTTGAACCAACTTTTGGTGCTTTAGTAGCTGCAACTGCAAGATGGGGAAATCTCGTGCCAAAAATTGTAGCAATGGTTCAATAGGATTTCAAAATGTTGGAACGAGATTTTACAATATCATTGTTGCAGCTAATGTAGCATCAAAAGTTGGTTCAAACAGTCACAAAATTTTTAACAGTGTAAAAGAACCATAGCTCTGTTGGTTTTGGTCGTGAAAGATTTGTTTCGTACTCATTAAATCTTGAAGTATGTTTTTCTGAATATAATTGATAAAAATTAACTAACTATTAATTAAAAATTTAATAACTCTTACAAAAGTAACTTTTTTGACGGAAACTGCTTCTAAGATGATGAAGAACAATACTTAAATTATCTAATTAAAATTTATGGCTCTAAAGCTAACGCTTTCGAAATTAACTGTTGTTCAACAATAAGAAAAGTCACCTTCTACATATTGTTTTGTTATCTATTATTTGTTTAATCAGCATATCACTAGTAACAATTATGATAATGAGATAATATAAAGTCACGCATACTCAGCCATAATTAAGATAAAGCCGTCAAAATATAGTGCAAAATTTAGAAGTTTTATTGTAAAATATTATTCTGAAACAATGATGATTAAAAAAACAGCAAATAAAACATTTGTGCAAGAATATTAAAAGGCAGAAAACCAACGTTAAAAAACGCACAAACAATACACAAAAAAGCAGCAAACACCTGTTTCAATTCCACAAGGAAAGAATCTCGCTTTTGGATTCGAAACAGCTGTTTGCTGTTTTTTGTGTATTATTTGTGAATATTTAACTTTAGTTTTCTGCCTTTTAATAGCATAGTTGCCAACCTCCCGATTTTTTGAATACCAGTAAAATCTTACAAAAATTTTCGCTTTATTAATTTGCAGTAATTATACGATTACATAAAACAAATATTTTCACATAAAAATATTGGTATGAAAAAAATCGGGAGGTTGGCAACTATGTAATAGTGATGATTAAGTTTTTAAATATTTCTAAAATGGTACAAACTGTTTCCAATACATTTTTTCAAAAGAAAAAGCCATTAAGTTGTAATCACATTCCCAAACGTTCTCATCATACCTGCGTCCCGTTAATCTTTCTGTATAAAATATATAAATTAAATTTACCCCCTTTTTTGTTTGGTTAAAATCTGAAACTCTCTGTCATTCACAATTCTCTATAAGCACGTTACGCTGTTTGTTAGAGTATATTTCTGTGTATTTTGTCTGCTTTTACTTTTCTACCAACCTGCAAATCTGTAGAATTGTATATTGCCAATTGTTGTAATATTATCCGTGGAATTTACTGTATTATATTGTGATGTCTTAAATATAATAAAAATCTGCCCCTTAATCTAACTTCAAAAATCTCAATATGAAAATGCGTCCATATTCATCCAGACTCCCATCTCTTATATAAGTGTATAAGTATTTTAATTTTTTGCGAATCGTATAAACGCTATATGTTATTTTCGTGTATTATATATACTATACGTGCAAGTAATTTTGCTTGTCAGGAAGATCTAGAAAATGCCCAATTGTTATATGTGGCTTATGTCACGAAATTTTTGTCCTATACTAAATAGCGCACGAGAAAAGGATTTATCTAGGTCCCGAATTCAGGAAAAATCTAATTCACAAGTTACAACAAACTCAGCACTTGATATTTATCGAAAAATGCTAAAAAGATTTTCACGACAATTGTCTCCTGTACTAATTCGAGAACGAGATAATTATATAGCTAGGTCTCGAATTAAAAAAATATTCGTTTTCACAGATTAAAACAATATCAGCATTGAAAATGCTGCTATAATATCAAAAACAGCTCCAACGATTCTCGGAAAACGTGGTTTCTACATCAATTCGAGCACAAGAAAAGGTTCTAGCTTGGTCCAAAACTTGAAAAAAATCGTTTTCAAAGAATAAAACAAACTCAACATTGAAAATGCTGCAAATAATAATAAAAAAAAAATTTTTAAACGAAAACTAAAACCGTTTTAATAATATTCATGACATAAGCCTTTATACTGTTTCGAATACAAGAAAATCATTTCACTAGATCTCGATTTCGGTTGACACATAATTAAAAAATTAAATTTGAACAATTTGATATTGTTTTGATCTTTGTTTCTGTTTGTGTATGTGTGTGTGTGTGCGTGCGTGTGCCTGTGTGCGTGTGTCCGCGTGTATATGCAACTAATAACCAATTAAAATTCGTTTTCTAAACTTAAATTAACTGAAATAATAAATAAAATCTTTAAAAAATGGGTAATCCATTTAATGAAAAAAATTAGTAATATTTCTTTTTATCCACCACAATTTTAGTTGTCAGAAAAAGCAATTTAGCCTTTTTGCAATTTTATTCTCAAGCACAAAAACCTTTTTACAAAAATTAATCATCTTTTTTTAAACTTAATTTCAAGGAGTTTTCAGATGCAAATATCTTTCTTTTAGAGGCTGTTTTTCTGCAAATTTTTAATTTCATTTACGAAAAAGACGAAAAACTTAGGTTGCTTTCAACAAATTCTGTGATTTAAGTAGCTTTTTGCAAATGCATCAAAATATTTGTCTGAGATTCCAGTTAATAATAGTTTGACTTTCTTGTAAAAGCAAATAAAAAAATTGCAACAGAATAATTGTTGAAACAAATAATTCGTAACATATATATTTATTTTTTATTTCCACAACATTTGCAATTGTTTTAGGAAGTTTCTTAAAAATGTCCAAATTTAATAGAAAAAGTAAATATATTAATCAAAAACTCAAATGTTCATTAAATTATATTTTGAGGAATAATTAGTACTGTTATGTGGTGCGTATAATTATTGCTAAGTTAGGTATATACTTTCTTCATGCTTTAAGCACTACTAAAACAATATGCAATTTTAGTCGTATTTTTATTTATAAAAGAAAAAGACTATAGAAAATTTCTATATGCAATTTTTAATACCTATTGTTTACAGAACCGTGAAATTAACAGCCACACTGTAGTTACAAGAGTAATAACGATAGAAATGTCCACGGCACTATGTTCATGCATTTCATTGGCCATATTTTTATGCGCGACATCAGTTACGAACTATTTACTTCATTGTGGTGTCTGAAATTTGCAAGTTAATTATAAATAATTTCTTAAAGACCAGTACTAATCTTATTTTAAAACATAGGAAAATACAGAATTTAAATAAGGATTTAGTTAAATAATTTAACACAAATTGCTATTAGACTTAATAAGTTTACTTTGCATTTTTTTGTTAAATTGTACAATCTACTTATAGATAAACAGACTAAAGATAATTTGACACAAGAAAGATGACTCTTTAAAGAAATGATTAAGTACAAGAAATGCTACAAAGCATATTTAGGCTTTCAGTTGAAGTGTTATGATTAAAGAGAGGCTCTACTTTTTTTGTGTCAAGATTTTTTATTTTTTATTTTTTGCATTTGTTTCACCCCTCACGTGTGTTGATCGTTGTCATAAAGCGATTTCACGATATTCCCATTCCTTACAATATTTTTTGCTGGTTGAATGTAACCCCGTTTGTCAAACGTAACGTTAATGGTAACACTTTAAACTTGTTTTTCTCGAAACCATTAATTTTAAAGTGGGTGACCATTTTTCTAGAGAACTATTCCTCCGATTTCCTTCATTTTTTTAAATGTAAGGTAATCATTTTTGCTGAAGCTTATACGACCGAAAAGTATAATTTCCATTGATTAATTACGTTTTAGAGTTCGTAAAAGGAAAATAAAAAGGCAAAACAATTCACCCCTCACGTGTGTTGATCGTTGTCATAAAGCGATTTCACGATATTCCAATTCCTTACAATATTTTTTGCTCGTTGAATGCAACACCTTTTGTCGAACGAAACGTTATGGTAACACTTTAAGCTTGTTTTTCTTGAAACCATTAATTTTAAAGTAGGTGACCATTTTTCTAGGGAACTATTCCACCGATTTCCTTCCTTTTTTTTAAATATAAGGTAATCATTTTTGCAGAAGCTTATACAACCGAAAAGTATAATTTCCATTGATTAATTACTTTTTAGAGTTCGTAAAAGGAAAATAAAAAGGCAAAAAAATTACCCTTTTTGTACAAATTACTACCATTTTGTTAAAAATCAACTTTTTAAACTAAATGTTCGAAACGCTCCAGAGAAGTTAATGGCCTTTCTTAATTTGGTGATCATTTTTTAGGTGCGTTCGTAATTATATAAATACGTAGCACCTATAGTCGTCGCTTGGTCCGTTCGTCTGTCCGTCCGTCTGTCTGTCTGTCTGTCCGCATATAACAACGCAAAAACTACCAAACCGAATGGTACGCAATTTAAAATATATTATCTTTGCAGAATTTTGTCGAGACATTTCAAATTTTATTAAAATCGAATCAAAACTTTAGAAAATATTAAAAAAAAAACATTTATTAAGAAATTTGATTTTTTTTAAAAATCGGTGCTTTTTTGTTATAGGAGCTTCCGAAGTTTAATCGTCAAGCGACCGAGATACTTATTTTATGACAGAAATTAATCTGCAGACGATATAATTCATTTCACAGAATTAAAAATCAGAAAAGATCTGAATATTTATGTAACTAGCTATTGTACGAACGCACCTCATTTGTCACGTTTGACGTACAATTTCCAACTTGTTCTTTAGATGCTTGTGACCGGAGAAAACAGTCGCCCCATTGGAAGTTCAAAGCGCACACATGCAAATACTCCCAGTTTCACAAGGTTTATTTTTTATTTTTTTACACACAAAACTTTAAATATATAAATAAAATATCAATAAATATAATCCAAACAGTCAGAAAGTAATATCTTTTTTCTTTCTAACTAAAAAAAAAAAAATTTTAAATCACGTGAGTTTTACGAAAAATGAAGTAGAACCTCCCCATAAGCGAATCTGTTTCCAAAGTGAAAGGAATGAATTCGAGGTACGGTAAAATATATAAAATTTGAAACTTAACTGAAATGTATTAAAAAAATTTTTAAAGTGTAAAGACAAATAAGTAGAACCTCCCCCATAAACATATAATTAATGGTTTGAGTGTGGGATGTAATTATTTTTCTTTACTTAAATTTTGTCAAATAAATTTATTTGTAAAAAATATTTTAAAAAAATGAAAATTCATAATAATTGTATATGCGTAAATTGTGTCTGTCGAATTTTTTTCCAGAGATATACCACTGGAAAGAATAGTGTTCAATAATTTTATTGTGTCAGAATTTCTACATTTTAATTTAAAAATAAAAATGCAAATGTATCAAAAATGCAAACTTTTCAGCTTTTCTTTCTCGGTTCAAAGAACCACAAAAGTGATTGTCCCATTGTATTTGCATGAGTAATGAGATAACAGAAAATGTTGATTGATACAGGTTGATTCATAAGTAAGTATACAACTTCCAGATGCTGTACAACAGGATCGATTTAAGGCACTTTCACCAAATGCAAGCTGTAAGGTAGGTGTACTCATAAAGTTTTTTCCCGCTGCCGTGCGAAGTGGCATAGGCGATAGTTAGCGTGTCACGCGACTATCAGTAGAAATGGCTGAGTGTGCAATGGAGAGGGCATTTTCTGTTCTAGAATTTAGCAAAACGGAATCTGTCACCATTGTGCAACGCCATTTTCGAACACAATTTGGAAAAGTACTTCTAACCAGAAAATCCATTAATGAGTGGTTTTTAAAATTTCAAACTACTGGCTGTTTTTGCAAAGTGGACAGAAATGACACACATCAAACCGGGAATACATTTTCGATTTTTTAAAACAAATTATAATGGATTTTCTTGTTAGAGGTTAAATCCAAATCGTGTTTGAAAACATTACACGCTAGCTATCGCCTATGTAAATGAGCACGGCAGCCGGAAAAAATTATTAGTACACCTACCTTACGGCTTACATTTGGGGAACCGGGACGTCCTAGCATCTGGAAGTTGCATACTTACTTATGAATCACCCTGTATTTCGTTTGAATTTTTAAAAGGCCTTATGTTTAAGTACGACATCAGTTACACATGATTTAGTTCATTATATTATCTAAAAGTGATAGATTAACAATACATATTTGTTAAACACCAGAAGTAATAATATTAATAAAAAGTTTTTTAAAAAAACGGAAAAATATACAGAATATAATTAAAATGTTTACTTAAATCGTTTAACATAGAAGACTAATATTCGGTTTAATGAATTTTCTTCTTAATTTTGCTCAGTTTTATCGTAAACAGTACCTTATGTCTGAAGTAGCTTCTGTATACGATAAAAGAAAGTTTTAAAAGTAATGTTATTTTACACATGAACCGACCAGTTTTATAACAAGAACGGAAAATCATGCGTCAATCATAGATTATGAAACATTTACCAACACATCCAGAAAACTGTAAGGAAACTTCACATTTAAATAAGGTGAAAGAAGATATGTAAGTAAATATTTAAAAAAAAACATGTTAGGGGAACCGTCGGTAGCGTAATAATTTTTCTTATTTTTATAAATAGTTAAATCAGTCTTCAAATTTAATATACATTTTCATCTTTTGATATGTTAAAGAAGTTTGTTCAGCTTACCTGAGATTTTCCTTTTTGCGCTGAATATACCCACAGTAGTAATCCAAAGTGTTGTAGCGATATTTATCTGATACATTGATTCACTTATATTGGAAGAATAATAAATAGTATTAGTAGAAAATGACAATTGTGTAAAATAAACAGAAGATTCATTTTCCTTTGAATATAATATAATTCTTGGCTAGATGTACATGTTTTAAGTCGCGTTTGGAGGCTGCGTATAAGTGCTCCAATCGTAGTATATCGGGAATAGTCATCAATAAGAGTCATAAAATAAATTTTTCCGCCTAAAGTCGGTGTATCTAGAGGTCCACACACGTCACTGTGGATCAAATCCGCAATATTAGTAGCTCGATTTGTTGCTGATTTAGGATACGGCATGTTAGTTAATTTAGTTTCGATACAAGTTACGCATGTTTTATTTTGATGTTTACATTTTCCTATCTTTATTCCGTCCGCAATTTGATTTGTTATCATTGATTTAATCGCGTCATAATCTCTGTGACCTAGTCTGCGATGCCAGAGATCTATGCATTGTTTGCTGTCACAGTTATACGTTATGTTTACATAATTTTGTGGTTCTTCCACATCGTCTATTTCCTCAATAATGTATAAGTTTTTCTCATTTTTCGCCCTAATATATATTTCTTCATCAAAGATCAAATCGCATTTATTATCGTCGAAGATTAGTTTACATCCGTTTTTAGCGGCTTTACTAACCGAAATTAGGTTCGACTCTAAGTCTGGGACATAAAGCACTTCGCGTAATTTCGTTAGTTTTTCTTTTCCTTCGGGGGTTAATGTTTTTATAAAAACTTCTCCTGAACCTAACGCTGTCAGTTTATTACCATTCGCGATCGTTACTGAAGTTTTATTATAATCAATAAATTTACTAAATAGGCTTTTATCATTACAAATGTGCGAGGTAGATCCTGAATCGAGAATCCAGTTATTTTTGCCTACTTTTTGAGTGATTAATGCTTTATTTTGCGTCTGATCATTTGCGTATTTTCTTTCGTTTGGAACTTTGTTTTCCCTATGAGTTTCGTTTTTTTCATAACATAATGAAGATGAGAGATTCTTTTTATTTTTGAATTGATTGTTACGAGGATTTCCGGATTGTACCGTGTTTCTGCTCTTGTAGTGCCAGCATTCGTAAGTCGAATGATTTTTCATTTTGCAGTTGTTACAATATTTTTGTTCTCTTCTATTTTCAGTGTGTGTATATCTCCTATTTGTTTTAAATGCTCTCTCATTGTTGTTATATCCGCTATGTGATTGTTCTGACATTTCATGTCTACGATTATATTCATCAGTTAATTTGTTTTTGATAAAATCAGGGGTGAGCTCATTTTCCGGTCTCGCCTCCAACGCAGTTATCAAAGTATTGTAACTGGGGGGAAGAGAACACAGAAATAGCGCGGAAATATGTGAATCGCAAATATTTTCTCCAATGGCATTAAGTTTATCTATAATTTGCAAGATATTAGTGATATGTGAGATCATTTTTCCGCCCTCCGCTAATTTAGTACTGTATAATTTTCGTAACAGGTAAAGCTTACTAGATAAATTGCTTCTCTCATGTATATTTTTCAGAGCTTCCCATGTTAATTTTGCAGTTTCTAAGTTTTTTACATTTACGATTTGAGAATCATCGATGCTTAGGTTAATTAAAGCTCTAGTCTTGCGATCTTTTTTGTGCCATGCGGGATCGGGTGGAGCTGGTGGATCTTGTACTATAATATCGTCGAGTTCCTCTTTAATCAGGAACATCTGCATCTTGAACTTCCATGTACTATAATTTGTAGAATTGAGTTTTTCAATAAATTGAGTATTTTCTTTTATCGCATTCATTTTTTCTTTTTTAGTGTTCTTTTATTTATTATTATATTTTAGAAATTTGTTAAATTATCGTTTTTGATACTGGGATAATATTCTTTTTTCAGAATCAGTCTTTCATAATCTTTGTTAGGGGAACCGTCGGTAGCGTAATAAATTTTCTTATTTTTATAAATAGTTAAATCAGTCTTCAAATTTAATATACATTTTCATCTTTTGATATGTTAAAGAAGTTTGTTCAGCTTACCTGAGATTTTCCTTTTTGCGCTGAATATACCCGCAGTAGTAATCCAAAGTGTTGTAGCGATATTTATCTGATCCATTGATTCACTTATATTGGAAGAATAATAAATAGTATTAGTAGAAAATGACAATTGTGTAAAATAAACAGAAGATTCATTTTCCTTTGAATATAATATAATTCTTGGCTAGATGTACATGTTTTAAGTCGCGTTTGGAGGCTGCGTATAAGTGCTCCAATTTTACATTATATTAAATATATTTACATCATATATGTACAAGAGCGTCTTAACTGCTCAGAAACATTTTGGGAACTGAAGGGAATGTTTTTAAGTTCTGTGCACACGCGCGGGATAAGACAGCTGTAGTTTGAAGGAGGGAGGTCTGCAGAGTTTCTCCAATTAGTTAGTTTCGACAGTCTCTGGTTTTGTTCACTATGTTTTTCAGCTGCGGCACTTGAAGTACTTATTGGTAATTGGGGTCTGGTTTTTAACATGTTCTTATTTCAATCGTTCGCTGCACGTGGAGATTATTCACTGCATAAAAAAGCTTTCTCCGTCAAAACATATACCACATTAAAAAATACAGTTTTCGAAATTACCTTCTAGTGTCAAAAAAGTAGTCGAAATACTTTGTGCAGCCCTGTATATGATCGATAGATGTGGATATATATAGCATGATAAAATTTAGTTCAGTTATAATACTCACATTTAGCCATTTTTTCTGATCGATGGACATGCGCTCGAAATCCTTTGCACAGCCCCGTATATTATCTGAAGACTTTTGTACACACCACATATTAAGCTAAAAGGCAACTTAAAACTGACTCGCAGCAATTACCAACCGTAAACGATAAAGTAACTTTTTCTTTGCGTAGCCCTGTATATGAATTTATTTATATTCCACAAACTTATACTAGTATACAAAATATATTATAGTTCAGCAAGAAAATGCGTAACATAATTAAAAACTACCCTTAAGGAATTCACTCCCATAGTCTGTAATACTTACGAATTCCCTTGTGTAGCCTTGTATATAAACAACCGAATTTACAAACACACACGTATTATAAAAAAAATTAGTTAAACTTAAAAATGCAAACCAAAGTTTAAAAAGCACTTATCAATCATGGGTTGTAATTATCGCACCTGTACTGTAACCGATATCTTTGGTGTGTCCCTGTAAATAAACGTAATGCACAGCACACTTTCAAGAGAGCAATTTATAGTGAACGTCAGTAATGCTCATAATTTGCATTATATATGAAATAGTGAAATATCACTAAATTACGCGGCAAACGATTTCTCCCCATAGAACAATATGTAACAGAATTCTTTTGTTTGACCCTGTAAATGAATAATGAATGTTTTGCACCCCATATTCTACAAAAAAACATGTTTTAATACGCTTCATAATTATATATCAATTTGATCATATTTTAAATGACGTAACATCATCAAAATGCACTTCAAACGATTATTTCCCATTGACTATAATGTAACGGAATACTTTTGACTGTCCATGTAAAAAAAAACTATAAGTGATTCACACTTCAGTTGAAATAGGGAGCATGCTATAGTAAACGACAATAACATACAAAAGTTTCAGGGCGATCTGAGTATATTTACGAGAGTTAGAGCACGGACAGACGGACAGACTGTAGACGGTTAGACAAACCGAAGTTATAAACACTTTTCAACTAGGTTGGAAAGTGTTAGAAATTGTTGAAACATCGGAAATATTACATAATATAATAAAGTTTTTTAAGGTTTTGAATGTAAATGAAAATTTAAATTATAATTTTTATTTTTTATACAAAAACTCCATAAGGAGCAAAGTCATTAATATATATATATATATATTTTTTAAAAGTTTCACTCATTCTGTTTTCATACCTTTTATTTAAATAAATATACTTAAATAGTTTTAATATCAATATATGTTAAAAAATATTAAAATATTATTAATTAAATAAACATTTTTTACGATTAAATATAAATATCATTAATAAGAATTGCTATTCATACGTTTCCCGTAACGACTGCGTATTAAAACTTCTGCCTGTAAATTATGCATCATCAATGACTTCCTAAGGATTTAAAACACGTGAAAAAATTCTGAAATACTAACTGAAGTATTTTAAATTAAAAAGTGGAAATATAATATTTAAAAAAGGTAAGCTAAACAAGAGATTTATATATTAAAAAAAACTATGTCTAATTAAAATCACAACAAAAAGATATATGGGAAAGAGGCTTAAATAATTTATGCCAGGAGTTCCACATTTTAGTTTAACTATAAAAATTTAAATGTAGTAAAAATGCAAGTTTTTCAGGACCTTTTCTTTCTTTCTCTGTTCACAGAACCACAAAATTAACTGTCACATTGTAGTTGCGTGAGTAATGAGATGACAGACATTTTCGCTTTATTTCTTTCGAATTTTTGAATGGGCTTATGTTTAAGTACGACATCAGTTACTCATGATTCAGTTCATTATGTTATCTAAATGTGACAGATTAATAGTAAATATTTGTTAAACACTAAAAGTAAAAAAATATATATATAAAACGGAAAAAGTATTCAGAATATTAATAAGGTATTTACTTAAAGCAATTAATACGAATGAGCAACATTTGATTTAATGAATTTTCTTCTTAATTTCGTTCAGTTTTTTTCTATCAGAAAAACTAAGCTACTCATGTCTGAGATTGACATATTAAAAGTAATGTTACACATGAATCTACCACTATTATATAAATGAGTAAAAAAAAAAAAAAATACAAAATATAATTAAAGTTCTTTAAGGGGAAGAATTTCATGTTAATAAATAATATTAGAATAATGCGAGCTTTTTTTTTTTTTTTTTTTTTTTTGCACTACGGGGCAATAAGATCCAAAGTCATTTAGAAAATTAGAAAGAAAGGTAGACTCGTTGTGCTTTTTTATTCTTCATTTAAATATATGTATTTAAATATGTTTAATAATAATACATGTTACACTAAGTTTAAATATACAAGGTACGGTCAAAAAGTTCCCGGAATAGGTCAATTACAAATTATTAAAAAATAGAACAATAATTTTACCTTATTGGCCTTAAAAGTACTTTCCTCCTGCATCCACACTCTTCATCAGGCGGTCGTATGACTGCTCAAAACACTCCTTTAATCCATTTTTTGAGACGTCCTTCAGTAGCTTCGTCGCATTTTCGTTCATCTCATCTGAATCCATAAAACTGTGTCCCTTCAATTTCATGTTCAGCTGTGGAAACAGGTAAAAATCCGCTGGTCCTAGGTCGGGGGAATAAGGAGGGTGTTCCAGAGTGGTAACATTGTGCTTGGCAAGGTAATTTTTCACAATCAGAGCGCGATGTGGTGGAGCATTGTCGTGTAAAAAAAAACAATCATTTGTTGCCCATTATTCAGGTCCTTTTCGTCTAACTGCATCTCGTAGTCTTTAAGGATCTCTAGGCAATATACTTTATTGACAGTTTGACCTTCAGGAATAAATTCGTAGTGAATGACGCCCTCGTAATCGAAAAACACCTCCAACATCATTTTACCTCGACTTTTGTCCAAGCGAAATTTTTCTTTCCTTGGTGATGTTTTTGCTGACCTTTACGAAAACGCTTATGTCATCGTTTCCGTATTCTTTTTTTCAGCTTCTCGAGCTGCTAAGAAGCCGATTTCTCGAGCAAAACGTAGAATTTGATGTGTGCACGCTGCTCTAAAGACGGCATTTCAAAATCCGACGAATGAAAAATTAGCTTTGTCAGAAATGATCTGCAGCTAATGACAACAGTACCGGAAATGAATTCCAGATGTCTGTGTGTTTTCCGTATCAGTGCTGCCAACCTCCAAAAAAGATATTTTCCCTCCAGCGAACACCTGCGTGAATGTAGACGACCATTCCGGGAATTTATTGACTCTACCTCGTATTTAATTAAATAAATATTCCTTTACGATTAATTGTAAATATCGTTAATAAACATTGTCATTGTCAGGCTTCCGTTTACATTTTAACAATTTTATTGTTCTTCTGTCAGTAAATTATGTATGATTAATGAGTTTCTAAGAATTTAGAAGTGGGAAAAAAATAACATTTAATAATTTTATTGATTTAACATTTCCCTATTTGACATTCAGGGCGATAACTGGAATTCATTAAATTAAATTGAAAAAAAATAAATAATAAAAAGGAAAACTGCCCAGTTAAACTGAGGGCATTGAGCTCACAGACTATTCACACTAAATGCATATTATACTCTTATTTCAAAGAATTTGAAATATGCCCCTCGAAAAATAAAGAAATCAACAGTATATTAAGGGGGGGGTGTCATCCCACCGTTACCCCCCTCATAGTTAACTAATGAACCCCTTAAACTAATCAGGGAAGTCTCTAATTACAATGAATATATATACAAAATTTGAAGAAAATCGGATAATTCTGCATGAAAAACCCATTTATCTAAATTAAGGGGGGATTAGCCCCCCCCCATTTCCCCCTTTATACTTAACCAATGAACCCCCAAAACTATTCAGAGAAGCGCATTATCACAATGAACCTATATACAAAATTTGAAGAAAGTCGGATAATTCTGCATGAAAAACTTATTTATCAAAATTAGGGGGGTTATCCCCCCCTTTCCCCCTTTATACTTAACCAATGAACCCCTAAAACTATTGACAGAAGCGCATTATCAAAATGAACCTATATACAAAATTTGAAGAAAATCGGATAATTCTGCATGAAAAAACCAATTATCTAAATTAAGGGGGGATTAGCCCCCCTTTCCCCCTTTATACTTAACCAATGAACCCCCAAAACTATTCAGAGAAGCGCATTATCACAATGAACTTATATACAAAATTTGAAGAAAATCGGATAATTCTGCATGAAAAACTCATTTATATAAATTAGGGGGAGGGTTATCCCCCCCTTTCCCCCTTTATACTTAACCAATGAACCCCCAAAACTATTGACAGAAGCGCATTATCAAAATGAACCTATATACAAAATTTGAAGAAAATGGGATAATTCTGCATGAAAAACCCATTTGTCTAAATTAAGGGGGGATTAGCCCCCCCCTTTCCCCCTTTATACTTAAACAAAGAACCCTCAAAACTATTCAGAGAAGCGCATCATCAAAATGAACCTATATACAAAATTTGAAGAAAATCGGATAATTCTGCATGAAAAACTCATTTATATAAATTAGGGGGAGGGTTATCCCCCCCTTTCCCCCTTTATACTTAACCAATAAACCCCCAAAACTATTTAGAGATGCGCATCATCACAATGAACCTATATACAAAACTTGAAGAAAATCGGATAATTCTGCATGAAAAACTCATTTATCTAAATTAGGGGGGGGGTATCCCCCCTTTCCCCCTTTATACTTAACCAATGAACCCCCAAAACTATTGACAGAAGCGCATTATCAAAATGAACCTATATACAAAGTTGGAAGAAAATGGGATAATTCTGCATGAAAAACCCATTTATCTAAATTATGGGGGGTCAACCCACCGTTTCCCCCCTTTATGCTTAACCTATGAACCTCCAAAACTAATCAGGGAAACGCCTTATCACATGGAACCTATAAACAAAATTTAAAGTAAAACGGTTAGTTCTATCAAGAGCTATCGCGTTACGTACATACATACGTACGTACGTACATACAGAACCGGCGGGCACATAAGCTCTCAGGCTTTGATAGCCTGTGAGCTAAAAAGTGATGGACAAGATATTTATCTTAAAACATAATAAACAAATAGGAATGGGTGTCTAAAAAGATCACAATATTTAGAAAATGTATGATTAGAAAACAAGAGAGCTTAAAACTATTTGAACCGCATAAATTGAAGCATGCAGAAGTTCAAGATGTTATGAACGTAACATCACCGATTAAGAAGCTGTGGCATGCCTGCTCTTGGAAAGCAATTAAACTAGTCGTTGGGGGCCGCCGTAATGCTTACCCATCATGGATATGCGTAACATAAAATATGAAAATAAAGCATGTGTAAACTATTTATAAAATGCATTGCAATTCGAATAAAATCAAGGCTTGATGACGTCATAAACTTTAAATGCTCTATTAGTGAATTGCGTAAAAGAAACATCCTTATAACTCCAAAATTGATAATCTTATTAACTCACGGTTTACTGCTTAGGATTAAGCGTCTCATTTCCAATTAAAATATATCTTTGAATTGAAATTTGAATGAAATACAGGATCATGAAAAATCAAAGAGTGTGGAATATAGGATTACAAATATCTCGGCAGCTCATTATCCGATCGACTTCATTCTTTATGCAAAATTTATGTTTTTTATTGTCTTGTATATTCACTCCTTAAAATAAACAATTTCGAAAATTTTTATGTACCTTTTATCAGAACGAATACTTCTTGAATCCAAAAAAACAGTTCCGGATAATCGAGGTTACTGAAATTCAATAAGCTTCTTCCCATTATTGCATACTAAGTACACACCACATTTCAAGTCTCTATCTCATTTTGTTCGGGAGATAGAGCGTTTACAGACACACAGACACACAAACACATAGGCAGACGGACGACAATTTTTCTAAAAATATGTTTTTTCGGAATCTCCAGTGTCTGAAACGTATAAATACGTCAAACTTTTTTTCGATTTTTAAAACGATTACAAGACTTACCCTATACTACGTATGATGGGTAAGTAAGAAACTAAAACGTACTTTAAAACATGCTATTTGAATTGCTTTACAGTATTTATTAAACATAATGTAGAGGAAGACTGATTTTTACTCAGAAAATCTTTTGTTTTTCAAAACGATTACAAGACTTACCCTATACTACGTATGATGGGTAAGTAAAAATTTATCCGATATTCTAAACATTGGATATCAATTAAGTATTCCGAGTTGACGATGCCAGTAATTTGTGATACTGTTTATCTAAGCAATATAGGTATCTAGAATATATTATTTCGTGCTATATTAATGGCGACTTTTGAAGTTAGTGTACGGCTTCGTGTCAAATTGTGTTGGGTAAAATTATTGTATCTGAAACCAACTCGGAAAAACCTGAGTTCGGGTAGTGCCCACTATAGGCTGGGTTTCCTGTGGATTATGTATTAATGTTGGGGGGTTGTACCAATGTTGGGTATACCTGATTTCGCAGACCATAATATTGAAATACCAGATACAATAACATTGTAGATGAATAACGATGGGGATATAACTAGATGGAAAAGTAATTATAATTTCATATGACTGGGTATATAGAAAAATTTCCTTCTTATCGTTCTGCAATAACTAATTCATAAAAAGTCTCCTTTATAGGTACAACTCTCATTGCATAAATGTTTTGAATATTGTTTTTGATCACATAAAAAATTTACGGTAAAATAATAATAATAATAATAATATATATATATATGTGTGTGTGTGTGTGTTATATAATTTTTTTTCCTTCGCATTTATTTTTTCGCATTATTCCTTTAAATTAATGTAACTTCTGACATAGTCATTATTTCCTTAATTCTTAATAATATTTATTCGTATTTAATGTCTTTTTAGAAGTAATAATACGTATTTTAATAATTATCTTATTCCAAATCTTAATCTAAAACTTTAAGTTCATTCGTAACTTTTATAAACTCCCCAATCTATAAAATTCTGAGAGAAGCGTGTTGTCATTTCGAATGTTTTTAAAAAGCCATTTTTCTTATTCCATGCTTTGCTTCGCGCGCTGGGTACTTTTCACGTCAAAATCAATGCGTGGCTACGATGGGGATTCTTTCGTGTTAAATCTTCTCCCTCGCACCCCATTCGCTTAGCTTAAATTCGCCTCTCACTCATTGGATCGTGCGCTCGTTACGTCGTTGTCAGTAACCCTACGCGCGGTTAACAAAATTCGCTTGCAAGATTTTGGAGAGCCGATTTCTGTCGTTTTTGGAAGTGCTAACCAAATGGTTATCTGGTGTTTAACGGACTTTGAAATTCATAACAGCTCTTTAAGAGCTATTAAATGAAGTAGTGAACCATCGCCAAGCCTGAGGGCTATAAGTTTAAACCGGATACTGTGGGAACTGTTACTGGCATCGCTCCTGTTCATTAATAAATGATTTATCTGGAAATTGGCTGCTCCTTATTGAAGAAACTCTTGTGGTGTCTCATCATTGCCTAACCTCCTCGCCATGATTCTTGATACTGACTGCAATCATTCTACATCTTTAACAAACTGCCATTTTCTCGAGGAATATTAAATCATCTTCGTAAAAAGTTCACACATATATATGTATATATATTAAAGTTACGAAATTTAATTGCTTATACAGGTCTTGGGTTCAATGAGTTATATTTAAATAAATTCTCTGTATCGCCTAATAAGAAAAATAGTGTTCGATATACCTGATTTCTTGCACCATAATATTGAAATAATAACTGTAAAACAATAATAGATGAATAATGATGGTGATATAATAGATGGAAAGGTATTATAAATTCATATGAATGAGTATATAGGACATTTCCCTTCATATCGTTCGGCAATAGCTAATTCATAAATAGTCAGATTTACAGGTACAGCTCACATTGCATAAATGTTTTAAATAATGTACTTCATCACATCAAAATAAATTTGCGGTAAAAAAATATTTAAAAAAGTTACGAAATTTATTTTATTATACAGTTTTTGGGTTCTTTAAGTTATATTCAGAAAAATGTTTTCTATGACCTAATATGAAAAACAGTCAAAGTTCCATTTTGGAATGATCAACACTTACTGAGTTATATTACTTTGAATTTTGTATAATATCTGCGTTTTCTGGCTTTAAAAGCCCGTTTTTCGTGTTAAGTGCCAAAAAACGGCAAAAATTAGTCTTTGGAATTAGCTATTGTTCAACGATAAGACACCCTGTTTACTGAATTTTCAAAGTAAATAATAAAAAATCGTAATTGATACAAGACTGCAGAATACATATTTTTTTTTATAATTGCGGTCGAATATAGAAATAATTTTTCTTTATTTCAGAACGGGTTCGGATTTTAGGTATTTCAGATTTTGTTTTACGATATCGGGGTTTAAATTAATTGAGTTCGAGTTGGAATTTAGATTATTTCAAATGAAATTTTCTAAATTGAGTAATGTGTAACCCGACTTGTGCAAGTTTATAGTTTGAGTAACGGTATTTATAATTTTTTTTTTAAATTGACAAACAATACATAAGACATTTGGCCGTATAAATTACTGTTCGAGTATTTGTCAAGTAAGATAAAAATGTATTTGTAACAATTTAAAAAAAATAAAAATTCATAATAATTGCATATGAGTAAATTGTGTCTTTCAAATTATTTTCCAAGATTCAACATTAAATAAAATAATCTTTTTATTCAGAAGTTCCGCATTTAACTTTAAATATGAAATATAAAATTAAAATTAAAATTTGGAACTTTTGTGCAGGATTGTAATTTGAGTAACAGAAATTTTATTTTAAAATTGGAAAAAATGCAAAGGATATTTTGCTGTATAAATATCTGTCTTTTTAATCTTCTCAAAATCGGTATCGTGTCATTCTAAAACTTTCTTTAATCCTCTAAGCATGTGCCAGTATTTTACCATATATGTTTACATATTCAGAAAATTATAGCTATAAAAGTATGACCTTGAGAAATTGTATTTAATTACTTATTTATTTATTACTAGGATGATCAGCCCTTGAACGCTGATACTCGAGAAATTCCGGAAATATGCTTTAAGTACTGCTCTGAAATCCAAATATACGGTACACATCACAGAAGAATTTTGCTTTCTACACATTAATGTCATTGTATCCTACTTTAATAATACGTGTGAGATTCTATCCAATCAGATATAACTAATTTATTATGCTAAGACACATAATTATACAAATTTACACAACTGAGTACATTCAAAGTACCATCGATTTTCATAGATTAGTAGCCGAAACAATTGCCAGGCAACATCAAATATTTTAAAACCAAAGTCTTTGATTAGAATGTCTACGTATTATTTCTTCCACAGAAAACGAAAACATTTGCGCAAGTTCGCTGAAAATTATGTCATTTTGACGAAACCTTAATAATTTTTTAATAAAAAAAAATCCTCCTTTTCATCTAACTGCAGCTGTTACTTTGCACATAAATGATGTCGCTTTAAATAAATTATGCTCCTTCGCTAAAATAAACGAAAGACGACGTTTTAATAACGATGGCGCAAAACACGCTGATTTCATTTTTCAGATTTGATAACTTTTCCAATTATACAATTTGTCATATTTTATATTTCTAAAATCATCAATAATGATATATCGTGTGTTTAAATAACAAATAATAGTATTTAAAAACACAAACATTTATTCCTGATTGCATTGATATATTTAACAAATTAAAATTGTCTAATGATGACATTTTTTATACTCTTTTACAACAGTTTAATAGCTACTTTGGGCCGAAGAAAAATAATGAGAAACAAAGAAAACTGGATACGATATAATTTTTTTTTAAATGTATTCAAACGGAAGATGAAACTATCAATTATTTTATGACTAATTTGAAAAATCTTGCCAAATAGTTTTTTTTTTTTAACTACAAAGAAAGTTTAATCAGAGATATACTGATTATTTTCATGCGAGATTTAACAATTAAAAACATTACCTATCGAATCTGATTTTAATTTAGATAAAGAAGTTTAGTAATACAGAGCAAAAGAATGGAGTGAAATACAGGTCAGTTTAAAGGAAGAGAACTCAGTAGTAAATTCGGAAACCATTCATATTAAACTTAAGAAAGGCAAAACTGTAGCTCGCCAAAGAGATAGTTTTAAAAATAAAAGTAAACAGATTAATCAGATAAAACAGAGTTATTCTAAGGTTAACGAATGTTCTAAGTGTAAAACATGCATTTTGTTCTTGTCCAGCTTGATGAAACAGATTTATTCACTATAAAAAATTAAATAATTTCACTGTTGTATCTACAAAATACTCTTAAATGCTGGTTATACATCATTGGTTACAGTTATAATATTACACAGTTTAGATCATCAATATTAGGAAGAAATATGAAACTCATTCACAAAAATGAATTATTATTTTTATGTAGTATTTAGAAACGGTTTATTCTGTGTATACAATCGAACTATGAATAAAGAAGAAGAGACACATATAGTGTAGCGTCTATCAGTTGCAAGTGAAGTAACTCAGGGTGTAGTCACAAGATGGAGACTGTTGTTTGTTTACATTAGATCAACAGGACAGATTACGGCCGGGACAAAATTCCACGAGTAACTTTTAACAGCAATTTTTGCATTATTCATGCAAAGTTTCTGTTAAAAATAAGGCAAACATTTCTATTCGTTTTATTGGTGGAAATTTGCACCGACGGTATTAAACCTTTTTCACTGACATTGGCAACGACGGTTGTTTATGTAGTCACAATATGTTGAAAACTCAGATCTTGACTACCACTGGGCCAGCTTTCTCTAGCAAAAAAGAATAGATATTGTTGCCTTCATTACGACAGAAATAAGCAAGAATAAATAATTTAAATAATGATAAAAATTCTATTAAAATTTATTGGTTTATGTTTGCCCTGGTGGTAATGAGTGGTTACAGTTAAAGCTTCACCATTTTGAGGATATGTCAATTCCACTTTATTCATAGTTCCATGGTAAACACAAAAGATATTTAAATAAATATTATCGAGTTTAAGATCTTAACGGGCAGAACTAAGTGTCAACATGACATCATATTGATAGAATAATAGTTAAATATTTATATGAATAAAAAAATACATATTTCCTTAAACATGGGCTTCATTTTAACGATCGTACTCATTCCGCGTTCCCGAATTTAAGATATTCATTGACGTAACCGTTTTTAAATGTTTGAACTTTATGAATGCCACTACGATTTTTCATTATTTATGACGTAATTTTCATTAGTAATTACATACTTCGGATTGGTAACATTTGATCGTGCAAATTGAATTTTATGTTATAGAATTACATGAATTGGAGTAAATAAAAGTGCATTGCAAAATTTTGTTACATCAGCTTTTAAATTCGAAATTAAACGGCGAGAAGAGGCGGTTGAAATGCTTAGAGTTAATCGTCATTCAGTATTTATGAATCCAAAAATGAGCACTAAACATTTATATATACTTGGGATGTCCGCCTTCTATGAGCTACGCTCGTAACATCCGTCCAGACCCCGAAGGCTTGAAAAACACGCGATTTGCTTTCTTTTAAAAACGTTACCGGATTATGGAAAATTGAATGATATTATCACGACCAGTGGTGATCTTCCTTAATCGGGTTGCCATTTTTTTATCTTTGACTTGAAGAATTTTTCGGCTCCCAAGGACACATCCACCGCTGTTGTGAAAAGGTCCATTACACAGTTGAAAACCAGCTTGTATAAAATTGTTAAGTAAAAAATGTAGATCCCTCTCAATTTTTATAAAATTACGCTATAAAAAGATTGTTTTAAATAAGACATTTTAAATGTATAATTTTAAAAATGACGTAACTTTCACTATTAAATGCTTTTCGCACATAATTATTTAATTATTTTAAAGATTCATTTATTTTTTTAATATTCATGTGTAAATATATTTTTCAACTGAAAAGTGTTTAAAAATATTATTTGGGATTTTTTTAACTCTAGGAAAAGTAGGTAAAAACTGTCTATTTCAACAATGAATAAAAAACTTTAATCTTAAATTTTAAATTAAAAAAAAATAATTAAAATTAGACAAATGCAAAAAATAATAAAAACTGCATATCGCAATGTAGTCAAGTATTTCCCTGCAAAAGATAGATAAATTGCTATGTATAGTTTTTGATCCTATAAAACTATTTTAACTGATCTATTTTGACCCATTTCAACATTAAATAGCTCTTAAAATAATTTTTAGAATTGAAAATTATCTGCTTCAACGTGTTTAACATATATTTCACTATAAAACTATCAGTTTTCATATTTTTATATACAATAACTTTTGCAATATACGCAGAGTAAATAAACAGTTCACAATAAATTCAGCAGCAGCAGCATTAGTTACTTTTTTTCAAAGTAGATACTTTCCATTCATTTAATTTCAGTAACAAATAACTCGTAAAAGTAAGAATACTATTTAAAACACATCAGATAAAATTTATGATCTTACGACATGTTTATTTTAACTTTATTTTAAAACTATATCATTAACGAGTTAGAAAGTGAAAAATGACTGTGGTAATGTGAATTTTATTTAACATTTCATCATTAAAAAATCATCAATCCAAGACATGGTTGAAAGCGAGTGTGACTTCCGCATTTTTTTTTTTCATTTAATTCAAATGAAAAATTAACATTAAAGTACAATTTCCCTTTCTTTAAGGGATAAACATAACTTTCCCTACTGTCTGAGAAGTTAAACGTTAAGGAACGATTTTAATACCATGTCTACATGTATATATTTATAAGTATACAGGGTATCCCAAAAAAATTGAACCTAACTTTAATAGCCTGTAGGAAATCCTTTGTAATCGTAAACTGCAAAAGTGTTAAAAATAAAATAGTAATTAATATTATGTTGACTAACCAGTTCTCCATTAATTATTAAAAAAATCATTTTTTAAAATGTTTTATATGGTGCTTCTGTCATATAAGTTTTATTTAGAAAAATTTTATATATGCTGTGGCAAGTACAACAATAATATCGCCCTATATAAATTCACTCACGTCTGCAAGCCACCCTTAATCCTTATTTTAAGATACATTTTCTAAAATGATCTATTGACATGTATATATTTTATTATCTTTAATGAAATGTAACATAATATGTAGCCTATCAAATGATCAGAATATTATGTAATTAAACAGCCAAATGTATCTCTTTAAAAATCTTATATTATCCCAATTCATTCCGGTTATCATATAAAGATGCGGATTTAATTAATGTGACATTTCAAAGGGACAGACCAAAAGAGGCAACACTCACTATTTAATGAGACAAGTAATAAATTTCAATGGGGTGTAACGTGAGCTGAAAGATTTTTAAATAAATCTCATTTTGTACTCTTGGTAAGTTTCGGGAATATTTATCTTATTTTAGAGAAAATATTTCAATTAAATTTCAGTATTCATAATCATTCATCAATATCTATGTTAAAGTGTCAGTTATTGTATTTACATTTTCAGTAATTAGAAACATTACTTGAGCCTGTAAAGCTCATAATAGGCGTGTAAGACATTAATTTAAATATAAATGTCGGTAAAAGCACGAACCGTACTTCACGTCTTAAATTTGTGATAAGAAAAATTATATCAGTCATAAGTTTCATAAAACTACCTGTTGCTAGAATCTGAATATATTCAGTCGTATAAGAACTTTCTATAACGTCTATAATAAATTCTTGATTTTGAACATTAATTCAGTTTATATACAGTCCGTATCAAAATTTTAGGCACTCGCAAAATTATGGTAATAAAGTTGCAAGGGAAAATATATGGAATAATTTCTTAATAAATACTCAAAATGTAATTGAAGTGTAACATAGTAGAGACATAACAATGGTTAGATTAGCACACTTTATTTAGAAATTAAGCTTTCTTATTTATTTTTGCCCACAGAGTAACGAGAAAGAATAGAGAGACAGTGACCATAAAATCGGCATACAATATGAAGCCGGTTATCGCTGAAATCATTAGGCCCGAAGACTGACCTCATTGGACGGAGGGAAGCTGCACGTGGAACAAGGACTAGATTCATTGGACGGGGAGAGATTGTCAAAGGAAGCCGACAGTTGTTTGGGCCGACATCAGGATTGCATTTTCAGCGTCACTCAAGAGGTAAACATTTCATCTCTATTTATTCTCGGAACTCTGTGATTTTTGCCAAAAACCCACGTTCACAGAAGTTTAAGCACATTATGTAAATGTTAACAAATGCTGGATTGGTTTCAACCAGACGACCGAAAGCCAGGGAATTTACAAAAGATAAACGTTTAATGTTTTTATGTTAAAATCGAATTGTAAGACCGCTATTAAAATTTCTAGAATTTTAAACAGTTCAAAGCGAGTAATATAGCGAGTACTTGCTAGAAATAATAGTTCCGACCAAAAATTAATATGCAGAACAGCCTTACTACCAGTAGATTTCCTTAGAAAAAAGCTAAATGTTTTACTTGTAAACTGAAGTCCGCTCTAGTTATTTAAACACATGGGAAGTGCATTTGGTAATGTTAATTATATTAGTAAATTTAGATTGAGCTTAGACTCCAAAAATGCAATATACTTGTTTGTTTATAGGCTGGTTAAAGTAACATCATATACCTTATTTTAGTTCAAATTTTAGATTATCTAAAATTCATCTGCAGATAAATTGGTAATTTAACTCTATTTATGCATGTAATTCTACTTCATTAAGTGAATTTGTGTTAAAACTTAAATAATGTATATTGTTTGCATTATACACGTACTTTAAAATGCATTTATGGTTAATAAAAGAAAATAAGTATCTTCACTAATTCTTGCTTTAAAATATTTAAAATTAAAATATTGCAATATAAAGACCTAATCTTAACCATTTAAAAATCTTATTCATTAGTCAATTAATTATTTCACATGTTCTAATCATTTTAATTGGCTCCTACCCATAGTTTGTACAATTAATATTGTTTGATGGTATAAAATATTACTAATACGCTTTCTTCTCTGTAGTTTTACTATCACATATATCTGCATCTAACCATTAAGTATTTATATCGATGGAGTAAAAACAGTGTCTGAAAAAAAACAACATTTCATACAACATAAACTTAATTAACTTTACAGGTCGGATAAATTCTGAACTAACTCTTAAAATACTATTTTGTAACTAAAGATTTATTTCATCTCTGCATTTTCACACACTTTACTATAAATATTATGTAAAAGAACATCTCCTAACATGGTCGAAAGCATGTCTTGGAATAAAGTAATCCAATCAACTCAAGAATTAACCAAATTAAGCTATGCATTTAGCTATATTGTAAGTAAAACTTTCCTTGCTTTGCAAGAGTTGTAGATAATACGTAATTATGAAGCAGAATTAGGTAACTATAGACAAGTAGTTTTGGTGCGTATTATAGTGACAAAGTTAATTAAGCCTCAGATGTTATCACGCTATATTTATTCAAGATGAAACTTATAAGGTACCAATTTTGACATTAAGTGACATAACTTTTGAAATCAAAGAAATAAATTGAGTTCATCTAAATTTCATAAAAACATCAAGTAAACCGACTTTTGGAATCAAAAATATATATTCAATTTATCAAAGTTTCATAAAAAAAATCTTATAAAGTTTGTTTTCAAAATTAGCATTCATTAATGGTTCATGTCATTAAATTCACAAAAAGAAGTAAATAAAATTAAAATTAAATGATAATTAAGATACTTGGTAGCAGTAACCAGAGTTTGATAACTTTGATAAGAAAATAGATAAGTAATTACTTCACAAAAATACAGAAGTGAAGTAAATAATTAAAAAGTAAAAATTGTAAAACGTACTTGTAGTTTTTAAAAACATATCTCGCGTACTTCATAGTTTAAAATATTGCTACACTTAAAAACTGTAAGTATAGTCAATTGTTCTTTTAAAAAGTTTTCTGTAACATTTTTATCACTCTTAAAGTATTATACACTGATAAACATTTTGTACTGGATTGAACCAAGTGCTTCAACCATAAGAAGGTGAAAACTCTTTCCAACATTTCAAGCTTTGGTTCAATTGGATCTCCAAATATTGGAACGAGATTTCTCCAGTGTGGTCGCTGTTAATTTCATATATTCATTCTTTTCCTATCACATGTCTCTATATGAACACATAGCATACATGTTAACATAAAATTAAAAATTAAAAAATTCATAAATTTTGCATATTTATATTTTCATCCTAAAATATAGATAATCTGTAAATACTGTAAAGCTTGAATTTTCGGGCATTTGAGAAGTTTTATTTAGTTAATTACAGTCAGAGAATTTAAATGCAGTAGAATAGCGAGTTAAATTTTATTAAAGAAAATATTAAACTATCAGGGTAAATTCGAACATTTGTCGTACTTTTATGCATAGTTGGGCTTATTAAGTATATGTCATATGTGTCTTTTTTATTTATTTGATTACATAATGTGTTCTATGGTATTTTGTGAATACTAAGATGAATCTAATAAAAAATCAGCAATCGTTGTCTTATTCGTCTAAACTTCGGTAATTGGGTTCATATCCGATGTTGATGACGAAATCGTAAAAACATCTCTAAAATAACTAAAATGCGTGTTTAACCATGTTTTAGCACATTGGCACTGTATGTTATGTTACACTACCTGAAACTGCAGCTGAGATATGGCGAAATGACTTAACATTTTCGACCCCCATTTAACCCCCCCCCTTAATGGTTGAATTTATAAAATCACTGAATTATGCAAACTATTTCCATATTTTTAGTAGATGTCTTATGCTGAATTTCAAGCTGCTACCTATAACCGCTACTGACATATGACCCTACAACTTTCGACCCTCCCTATTTATAACCTTAGTGGTTGGATTTTTAAAATCGCGTACGTGTTTACCTATTCTTTTAGTAGATTTTTTTTATCCTGGATTTCATACTCCTAGCGAAAACTTCTGCTGAAATATGGCGAAATGACCTAAAATGTTCGACCCTTCATTTAACTCCCATAGTGGGTGAATTTCTAAAGTCGCTGAAATTTGTGTTTAAATAATTTTATAGTAAATATGTTATCCTGAATTTCATGCCCCTACGTAAAACTGCCACTGAGATATCGCGAAATGACCTAAAACGTCCGACCCCCTCCCTTTAACCCCCTTAATGTGTGAATTCCTAAAATCGCTAAACTGCGTGTTTAACTATTTTTTTAGTAGATTTGTTATCCTGAATTTCATGCTCCTACCTAAAACTACTGTTGAGATATGGGAAAATTACCTAAAACGTTCGAACCTGCTTTTTTTTATATATATACCGCTAACCAAGCCCCGACCTGCCCGGCATGAAAGCCTAGCTTGACGGGTTAGTACCTGGGAGCGGGGCGAAAATCGCCTGATCCCAGCATGGCTGTGATTCACCTGACTATAGATTTGTTGACATCGCTGCAGTGCTTGCTCTCTTGTGGTTTGCAACAGTTATCTTTGTTTGCCGGTTCAAGGTTACTGTTTAACTTTATTGAATTGACAGATTTAAAAGGTCTCGTAATTTAGAACCTTGATCAGGTGACGAGACCCTCACCTGACTAGGCACCCCCAGAGGTATAATTCACAGGTAACTTGGAGGGCTTTCCAACCACGACGGATTTTACATGCACCAGGCGCTTTAGCGTACATTGATTTTCATATTTGTCGTCTCTGTTGACTTGTCACGCTCATGGTGGATTGTCGCTGTAGTGTTTATCGCCTTTTTTAGGGGGCTGATTTCACGTTTCGTTTTTTTTGTCTCTGACAGGGTTTTTTTGTCGTTTTTATGGGCTCACTCCTGTTGTGGGTTGTTTCTGTCTGTTATCATTTGTTGTGGTTTGTCTCTTTCTTGATATATTGTTACCTCTAGCTTGTGCTAGAGCTGGTTGTCAAATTTTTAAACTTGTTCTTCTTTCGAGAGTTTCACTGGTTATTATGTCACTATCGTGGGTTTTGTCACATTGTAACTTTAGTTACTGGTGGTTTTCGGGAGAATTTTCAAAAATCCTTTCTGATTGCTTGCTTAGATCATAACAGCAATCTACTGTCCAAATTTATTGATCCTGACTTTAGTCGTTGAAGCTGAGCGTTGATGAATCAATCAGTCAGGCGTTCTCTCTTTATAAAATAGTATAGATAAATGTATACATGTATGAAATTAATAACATTAAGTGCAAAATAAACAAAATAATATTAATATTGCTTTGTATATTTTGTTTAACATTATGCGCAATAAAAGTTTTATTTTTTTAATTAATATTTATTTCGCTGCATGTGAAGATGTAAACAGGAAATATTACTAAATAATATATATAATTTTAAATATATTACATTATATTTTATCTACAAAAACAACTTTTCAAAAGTAGAAAAAGCCAAGCGTAAAAAAAAAAAAAAAAAAAAAAGTTGTGGCTAAAAAGTGGTGTGATATCAAATTTCCAAGCTATTATATTACTTATTTAACTTTTTTCCATTAAATAAGTTATCATATATATAAGTCGAGTGCCTACGTATATGTTAATAGAAATCGTTTTCTCCTGTACAAAATACATCCTAACGAGTTTCTGAAAATGCAATTTTTTTCAAATTATGCATGATGGGCTTGGCGGCCATCTTTGCATATTATTCACAAAATTCTAAACACTCAAATCCGTAGTTCAAAATTATTATTTAAGCAAATGTTTTAAGCGTTTAATTTATAGACGCGTATGCTCTGAAAATTGTGTCTTAAGATAATGATGACTTATCTTAAAGATTCATCTTATGATTTATTTTTTAGAGTAATTAATAATTTCAAACTAGTAAAAATCAATTTCTCAAAATATCAGTCTTATCTAATTTATCTGTCCGTAGTTAAAATCTGAAATTCGAAATTGTTATAAACATATTACAATGCAAACATACTACTCTTTTACTTTAGAAATTTGGATGCTTAGAAATATGGAAAGATGGCCGCCAAGCCCATCATGCATAATTTTAAAAAAATTGCATTTTCAGAAACTCGTTAGGATGTATTTAGTACAGGAGAAAACGATTTCTATTAACATATACGTAGGCACTCGACTTATATATATGATAACTTATTTAATGGAAAAAAGTTAAATAAGTAATATAATAGCTTGGAAATTTGATATCACACCACTTTTTAGCCACAACTTTTTTTTTTTTTTTTTTTTTTTTTTACGCTTGGCTTTTTCTACTTTTGAAAAGTTGTTTTTGTAGATATCATTTCTTTTTTTTTAAATAGATTAAACATAATTTAAATAATCTAAACATGAGAAATAATTTAAAATTACATTTTACTTTCAGTCATTGTTTAAAGGGTTAACTAGAAATACCAGTAGATTTTTCAATTAAACTAATTACACTCTTAAAAACAACATACTAAATGTGGCTTGTTATAATACTTGTTATCCTCCGTTAAAAAATATCACTGACTTATCCATGAAATGAATAAAAATAGAATACGTACATAGCGTGTCAGTGCTGCATTTGATATGAAACGTGATATCACGCTCTTTTATTATTAGCACTAGCTGGCTTCGCCCACTAGCGGGCCCTTAATTTACATCGGGGCCTCGAATCTTGTAAAACCTCGAATAAGATAAACCTCGAACCGAACGAACCTCCGACCAGGTTCCCCGCTACCTTCGGCACCGGATAATCCCTTAATTTGCACATCGAATAGTATAAACCTCTAACCGAACGAACCTCCGACACGGGTCCCCACTGCCTTCGGCACCGTATAGCAGTTGTGCTGCGCACGCTCCAGTTCCATCTTCCACCACCAGGTAGCGCAATCTGTTCTATATGAACCTCGGGCACTGAAATCGTTAAGGCTATAGATGTCGAGTCGAATGAGCTATACCCCGTCGTGATCCAGCTCATAGAACCAGAGATAGGAAAGTGCCCCCTGGTTGTGAAAAAACGAACTAAAATCAGAAAGTTCTATCGATGTCGAGTCGAATGAGCCATACCCCGTCGTGATCTGACCCATAGAAACAGAGATAGGAAAGCGCCCCCTGATGGTGAAAGCTAATCACGTTTAGGGGCAAAATGGGGGGATGAACACCGGAGATGCATAATAGGATTAAGCGGTCACAGACCTTTCCAACGATGTATCACATGAGGGGTATGTGCAAAATTTAGAAATCCCCCCCCCCTCCCTGCATAGTATGAGTAAGCGTTCACAGACCTTTCCAACGATATATCACATGAGTAGTCGGGGGAGGGGGGGGGGCGCAAAATGTGAGGGTGACACCTGTGATGCATAACAGGAATAAGTGGTCACAGCCCTTTGTAACGATATGTGACATGACGGATATCGTTAAAATTTAGAAAAGTGTCCCCCCCCATTGTGTAGGCAAAACACGCTCCGCCCCTCCCTATAATTTTTGACGCGGCTTTATTTTTAAAATTTATGTTATGTGTTATAAAATATCGTAAAGTTTCAAACAGATAGCCTTATTATACTTCCTAATTTTGTTCACGGCCCTCCCCATCTCCTCCCCGAAATGTGACGCGCCACTCTTTTTTATAATTTTTTTTATCATGTCTTATAAACTATCTTAAAGTTTAAATCAGATCGCATTGGAATTTAATATATTTGCTGAAATTACTATTATATATAAAATAATATAGAAATAAACCCTCTTTTAGCTTGTAATTAAGGTAAATGTGGAAAAACTTCATTTAAATATCGAAAACTATCCTCTGTTTTATCTAAGGTTTTTACGAATTGTTTCATTAAACCTAATTTAATGTGCAGGGAAGGCAAGAGGACTTCTTTTGGATCAACTAAGTTCTGCCAAATCACTTTTTTTTATATCCAGGATTTATACAACCTCTTGATGCCATATTGCTATAAGAAACTGACAAAACAAACGTAAGATATAAATAAACGAACAAAATAAATGCATGTTCTCACTTTATTCACACTCGCTTTATTTTTAAAATTTATGTTATGTGTTATAAAATATCGTAAAGTTTCAAACAGATAGCCTTATTATACTTCCTAATTTTGTTCACGGCCCTCCCCATCTCCTCCCCGAAATGTGACGCGCCACTCTTTTTTATAATTTTTTTTATCATGTCTTATAAACTATCTTAAAGTTTAAATCAGATCGCATTGGAATTTAATATATTTGCTGAAATTACTATTATATATAAAATAATATAGAAATAAACCCTCTTTTAGCTTGTAATTAAGGTAAATGTGGAAAAACTTCATTTAAATATCGAAAACTATCCTCTGTTTTATCTAAGGTTTTTACGAATTGTTTCATTAAACCTAATTTAATGTGCAGGGAAGGCAAGAGGACTTCTTTTGGATCAACTAAGTTCTGCCAAATCACTTTTTTTTATATCCAGGATTTATACAACCTCTTGATGCCATATTGCTATAAGAAACTGACAAAACAAACGTAAGATATAAATAAACGAACAAAATAAATGCATGTTCTCACTACAAATGCGCGGGAGAAAATTGCGCCTTCTCAGGCAAATATCAATACATAAAGTGGCGCCATCTATATTTATATTTCACATCCTTTAGTGCAGTATTGTATTTTAACATTTATTAATGTCACTTTACTAAGAAATTAATTTTTGTTTTTATTAAAAATGTATCTTATTTAATAAATATTACACATTGATTTTATTAAGAGGCACCCCCTTCCTTTTTGTTTTGTGAAAACTGTGGGTGTTAGAAAAAAACTAATGTCATATTTGTGATCAGCGTGACTGATTTACTAAGAAAAAAGTGCCATTTTTCAAACCGCAGATTTGTGTTGAGCTGTATAATTTAACAACTGGATTTCATTAATTTATAGGAAAATGACGTGAAAGGTATTCCTGCGAACGAAATGCCTGTCCTTTACCGTGTTTTTTTTTTTTTTAAAGAAATAAATGAATCACATTTAATTCATTTCAAAAATTTTGTTTACGTTTGGAAAGAAAATTTAAATGCCGATAAGTCTTAATGTATACATTTTAGAAGGTACTGGTACATCTTCCCTCAAAAACTAATTTATTTTTAAAGATCTTTCTAAAAACGTAAATTATATATTAAAAATATTTTTTAAAGCATAAACACTACGTCTGATTAATTTATTTTACAATATTATGAGAACACGCATTTTATCAGACAATTAAATACACTAAACAAACATGAGTGAAAACTTAAACGTGGGCAGGACTCGAACCTGGGACCTTGTGCATGCCGTGTTGACGCGCTGCGACAGAACCACCCAGACCTATATCCGTGAGCGGCAATTTCTCATACTTATTTATGTTGGAAACAGTCATCTGCTACAATTTGCAGTCATATTTAATTGTCTGATAAAATGTGTGTTCTTATAATTATGAAGTTTTACTTTTTTTTAAATATCTTCAAAAGAAAATGGCTGACTTGCAGATGAAATTTGATGTGGTTATATTATAACCTGTAACTGATTTGTGCTATTTTAATACAGATGGTACATGGTCGTTGGCGGGTTTTATCTCTGTTTTGGCATAATTTTTTAATCGCCAAGTTAATTAACAGTTTTTTGCTAATTAAGAATAGAAAATAATTCTTTTTTACACTGGATTTTATAAAAGCACATAGATTACGTAATTACTTGTCCAAAAATGCAATCCTTTTTTTATTCTGCCCAATATTAAGGCCTGTAGCTTGTTTGAAAAAAAAAAGTTTGACGAAGAAAAAAGTGATCATTTTAAGTAACTCGACGTTTTTTAAAAAAAGCTATATCTCTGTTTATAAATCACTTATAAAGATGAGTTTGATCTTAAATTGAAGAAATTTTTCCTTAAATTCTTCTAGTTTTCGTTTTTTTTTCTACGACGCTTGGTTTGTTTGATATCTGATATTTTAATCTGGCATGTTTTGTCGATTTAACATTGCGAAGTTGCTTTCTGTATATAAGCATTAGCGGTCTTTATTCCAGTTCTTGGCGTTGTTTGTGTGGCGTTTTTTTTTTTAAGCTTGGCTTGTCAGAGCGACCGCCCTGCTTGATTACATTAATGTTTTGATATTAAAGATAATTTTATTAAGAATATGTCATGAGAATTAAAAAGTGCTATGCAAAAGAACTTGCCGTTTAATAGAACAGATAAGCATCTCATATTTATATTTATTATGAACTTCAGTTCTGAATTACTTGCCAAATCAATGCCAGTTTTAAACGATCATTTTAACTTAATCTTTGACATTGTCGTAACTCTGTAGACACTCAAATTAAAACGCAAAGAATATGTGAAAAACATAATATGTTAATATGTTTTTACATAGCAAGTTAACATAATTGGAAGCTAATGAGAAAGGCGCCAACAAATAGGTTTTTCCGAACATGAAAAGGTATTCGTAATGTCTAATAGTAAAAACAATCATGCAGTACACACTGCGCCGTTATCATTTGAATCTGACTTTGTTCTACTTTTACGTTGCAAAGTGCTAAAATTTTACTATTTATCAATATTAAATCACACAATAATACTCAAGTATGTAACTATGGAGACTGTAGATACATGGGAAGTTCAAACGATGAGTATAATTTACTGGCAACTTTTCAACCTAGAATGATCAGAGAGGAAAACCTGAAACAGCAAACTTTTAAATCTAGTGACAGCAAGGGGTTAATCAGTCATAGAGATTGCTCGTCATAAATATTACATTTTTCATAATTCATGTCAAATAAAAAAAAAAAATCGCTCCTTATTGTAACTAAAAGAATACCAGGTATCTACAGACCAAAGTGTAAGAACCACCGATCTAAATTACAATTTTATAGAAATAAATCACTTTAAACATATTTCTGGCATATAAAAATGTAAATAATTCACAAAAAAAGGTTTCTGCTATATGTAAAATATAAACTTTCCTAAATTGAAATTAAATTTTGTCAAAGGCCAGAAGGAGGACATGAAAATCTATGATGAAATTCCTTAAGATTATGTTGTTTATATTAACCTTGATTTACTGTTTTCAATATCTATCAGAAATACTCTAGCTTGACAACTTAAGTTTTCCCACTGATTAACCGTTGATGTAAGAGTTTAATAACACTGAAGAAACCCATGCACTATTAAACACAGGATGATGTGATGGCAATGAATTAAGAAGTATTTTCCCCTTCAAGAAGTTCTATCGTTTTACTGCTTTAAAAAATAATATTTATAATTGTAGCAAAATATATTTACTATATATTGCGTTGTTTTGTTTAATATTTTGAATATTACAGAATTTTATTTACATGTTGAAAAGATTATTTTCCTGCTTCCCAATTAACTATTATTATTTAAATATACGTTTTACTATTAAATATAATTTTCAAAAGCGAGACTTTATAATATAGAGAGAAGTCAACTGGATATTGTTACGAAATAATGCCTCTAAACTTTTCTTCGATAGATTACAAAATGTTTTCTCTAAAATTGAAATTTTCAATTCTAGATCTCTATTTATATTCTAGAAATGCTCAGAAAATACAACAAATAAATTTATTTCTATTCAAAATAATTTTCTTGAAGAAATGGAAATTTTCAATTCTTCCTGTTTTAAGCATTTTGTCCAGTGTCAGCCATTTTCTAGATTATTGTTTTTAGTTAGGAGTATATTTTTAATAAAGATTTTAAATAATGTACAGAAAGTTATGCTTCTCATATTTTTATTATTCAAATAAAATATTTAATCATTTTATAAGTTGATAAAATACGACTGCTTTCATGTTTTATTTCTGGAAGAAGAATAAACTTTAATATTTTATTTCCCAACATTAACATGTTTACATCCAAATTATCTTAAAATATAAATGTATGCAAAATTTCTTTAGAATACGTAAAAGCCGCTGAGAAAAAAAAAAATGTCAGGAGTTTTGTCCCGTTTACATTAGGCCTTTATTAAGCGAAATAGTGGAATCGTCTCGTTTCAATGACCGAGTTCTAACTGAAAAAATTGGCTAATATTAAATTATATCATTTAAGGTATACGCACACTTTTAAAACGTCATTTTCGATGAAAATATTGATTTTTCATTTTTTCAATAATATTAAAATGCGATTTTTTATCTATCAAATTCTGCTTTAATTGTGTCTGTATCTGAATTAGAACCCGAGTTACAGCCATTTAAAGTTACATCTATTATAGCTTGCTGAAAATTTTTACAGCCGGAAATATTGTTCTGCAAACCGGCAGTAAGCTGAAATGATGAATTACATTCATCTTTTTCGAGATTTAGCATTTAAATTGGATTAGATGTTCAAGAAAATACATGGAATATATAATTAAACCTTTAAAGAATAATAATTATTTTTATAGCAAGAACAGCCTTTAAAAGTTATATCTAGCTTTTTCTCAAAATGAATTTTTCAGATTTTTACTGTACTCAAAACATCCTATAGCAAAAAATTATAAATGAAATGCCTTGATTTTTTTTTTTTTACAAATGTTTATTGAGGAAATGGACTACAATCCTGATGATATATTAATTAGTTTTATATTTACACTAGTATAAGTTAAAAAGTTGCAAGATATTTTACAAATTTTTCATTACAGTAGTACTTCAAGTGCCATAGCTTCTGCGATAGAAATGCTATTATAATGTGGCTAGTCTATGTTCAACAGAAATTTATTCTTTTTCTTATGCAATTTACGAAATGTAAATTCATTTATTTGATTTTGAGTTACCATGTTTTGCACAAATGTCAATTTTTTTACATAATTTTGACTAGTTTTCACTTAAAAAAATATTTCTGTGCGATTTCTAAAATGTTTATATATTTTTCAAAGTTTTCCCTCAAACGTCATTAGAAAAAATTGGTATAAAAGAAAATTTCAAAATTTTCAAACTCCAAAGCTGTGCGGATAGCTTAATGGTTATACCATCCAATAAATACCAATGGAATAATATGGTCTTCACTACAATTTGAACTGACATATCACATATGACTACAACGCATTCTAACAATTTTTTTCAAGAATTACTGGATTTTGAAATTCCCTAACTAAACTGATGCTTATAGTTTTCATCTTGTTTCAAAAGACTAGTCGAAACAGTTAGAACCTTGTTACAGTTGCCTTGTTAATCCAATACAACGGAATGCTGGATTCCACAGACGTGCACGAAATAACTGACGCGTTAACTGGATTTACAAAGCCAGAAAAAGTAGCCGTTTTATTTTAGGACAGTGGGCGTTAACGGGTTAAATATAAAATTATCTCGGGTGTGGCTGTCTAAGCGTAATTTTTAAAACGAATATTTAAAAGTAAAAATATTTATATATTTTACATTACTTGAGCAAGGCTTGACAAATGCAGTCGCCAAGTTTAAGGACTTTAGTTTTTCTTTGTTTGTTTTTTGGTAAGTTTCAAATCAAGTTTTTAAGTTCAGAATTAAAATTGATTAATCTATCATTATCTTCATTTTAATATTAATAATAATCTTCATTTTAAAGAATAATAACATATAAGTGATTATACTAAATTCTAGTAAATCTATAAAACTAATTAAAATTTCACGAATAATTAATTTGAATAAAATCAACCCTTTATAAGGCAAATTATTTATGTTGATGAGATTTTGAAATAATGGAATGCCACCAGAATTTAAGAACAATTAATTTAAAAGATTTTAAGTAGATCTTGCCACGTAAAATATAAAAGCACAATTTCATTAACCCCTTGGGGACGAGCGACACGTATACGTGAAGCATAAGATGCTCAGAATCCTTGATTATTCCCACCAGTTATTTTTTATTGTAAGTTTTGTCTTATTAAATCTTAGTATATCTGCGATTCGATAAGGCGAAAATTTCTGTTTTGAAAAAAAACTGTGGTAAAAGATTAAAAATTCTGTGAAAGACGCTCGTCGCGAAGGGGTTAAAAAATCTGGTACAAATTTGGAATCTTGATATTAAAATTAAGTGGTAAAATAATTTCCACTGCCTTGTAATTTAATCTTAAACATCTTTGCACCTTTATTACCATGGCGCTTGTGTGCACCGCACACATTGCACAATTCGTCGACGCCTCCCTGGTTTATAGTAGCGCCACCTGAATACTAGGCCTGAGCGCTGACACAAAAGTGGAGGTGCTCGTGGGCCGGTTTTGTAAAACCTTTGTACGGTCCCCTAATTTCACACCCCAGTATTTTCTAAAAATTTTCTGTCTGGTATTTGACTGTTTATCAAGTTTTTAGTGAAAATTTAGATTTCCAGTGTTTCAGAGAAATTTGGTGGAAGAGATGTGTGAGAGACAATTTAAATTACGTGACTACAAGAAATGTTGTCAATATGAAGTAAAAGGTTGAAGGCACTTCTTTGTGGAGAGTGATATTGTACGTTTATCCACCCAGAGATTCTAATATATACAGTATACGCTTAGATATCCAGAAAATAGCAAGAATAGTTTATTTAAGAATGAGAAATCGTTATTTCACAAATTATTTAATCTAGATTATTATGTTACTCAACAATTTTATAAATACTAATTTTATTATATTATTTAGTTAAAATATTTCATAATTAGATGGGTTTGGATTATATTCTGCCGTAACTGGAAATATAAAATCATGCGTTGCACTTTATATGTATAGGTTTATTTTTATTTATTTATCCTCAAATTCTTTTCGCAGATTGTTGGATTAAAATGAACCTTTTTTGGAAAAAAAAATTCTGCTTCACTACTTCATCGGTGCCCTCCTCATCAGATATAGATTTTGTAGCACTCAACTATTCGGACATTTGCTGCATTCGGCAATCAGAATCTCCCTATCATGCCAAAAATTTTGTCTTTACCGTATTTCCTCATTTTGTTTTCAGATATATATAATTTTGATAAGCTTCATGAGAAAACATAGTTTATATTATATTTCTAAATTATGTACTATTCTAAACCAAGTAACTAATAATTCTAAACTATGCATGTTATTACTTTTTCTCAATAAATACATATAAAACTTTCGTGCTTTTTGAAAATCAATGACGCGGAGGATAGTAAATATTTTTTACTGGCGACTAGAGTTTTTTTTATGGCTACCAGATTTTATCAAATTTGTAAAGAACTGTACTTGAGCACAGAAGGCAAAATGCAATTCCGTCTCACATTTTACTAATAAATCGGAGCTGTATCTCGCTTCATATAATATTTATTCTCGATATACACCGGTTGTGCCCACATACTTTTTTTAAAATGCTCTTTCATACCCTAAAAAATAATACCCATTATGAAAATGCATCAAATAAGTAGGATATGCAATAACATATTCTATTAAAAAGACAGTATGTAATGATTTTTGAGACTAGGATGAAAATTTTGCTTATACAAAAATAACTGTTAATTGCATTGTGTTACATTTCCCTTTTTTGGAATATAAGATGTTCATCATTACAACAAATACGTTTTCGGATATAATGATATAATATCTTTTATAATATAAAGTAGCAAGATAACGATAGTTTTAAGTACATTGTGACAAACGCTGATCTTACAAGAAGGCTAATATCATCCTTTCTCTTTTCAGCTTAATATTTAACTTAATATTGTCAAGTATTTTATGCATAATCTTTTCGATCTGTTTATCGAATAACGTTTCAGTTTAATACCTTTAAATGTTGGATTTTTAATTTTATTCTTATGCCTGCCTTAGATGTTGAAGCATATTTTTTTCTCATGAAATGCATTAACATTTTTTCTTTTTCTTAATGCTATTCAAGCCATTTAGTATTTTGTTATGCTTCTGGGTTTTTCTGAATAATATGCTAAGATTTAAGAGGATGGCAAATTAAGTACACGTAATAATTACTTTAGCTGTTTTAACAGGAAAAGTTGCATGTATGTCTTCTAATGAACATGTTTATTTACACAAAATTAAGGAAAGCAATATTTAAAGTTATTAAAGGACGTTATACTCTTTTAAAGTAAATCACATGTGTATATGATAATAAATACCAATTTAAAAGTAAACTTCTCTTTTTGCCACAGAGAAAAACACCAGTTGGTGTTCTTACTTTTTTAATAGAGGCTACTTATTCTTTTGTAAAATACATTTCTTTGTGGAGTTCTAAATCCTTTACAATTTACAGAAACTTAAAAATAAACTGTATAAACATGCAACCCAATGTGAAAACGCAGGTTTCTGTATGAATTGATTTTTGATTAAATGCAAAAGGAATAACTTTAAGATCATAACTTATCGGTACTATTTTGAGAAAATAGGAGACATTTCTGTTTTATATTTGAGTTTTATCCTATTTCATTCAAAATTAACATTTTATTTTCTAACAAACTTGCTATTTATTAATATTAATAAATATTCCAAAAATTGCAGGATGTAATAGAAAAGTATAGGGAGTGCTTCAAAATCAAATGTTTAATGTTGTTCTATGAAACAATATAGTCGTTGAGCCAGAAACCAAATTTAGTGCTTTTGGTTTCATCTCTGAGGACATGATAACTTTTTTAATTCACAATGATCCAATGTGTTCATTTCATGATGATAATAGGAAATTTGTGGTAGCTTATAGACGCTATATTGAAAAGATGGGCACCATCGATCACACATGGATACGTATGATTATTTTTGAAATTATCACATAATTAAGGAGATTTCAATGAAAAAAATGCAAATAATAAATTTTGTTGTACATAAAACGTTGTACAAATTATATGTTTATTCAGATTTTATTTTAACATTATGTTTCACATTATATTTAACATCATGTTTATTAACATTTTCAGCTGGATAAACAGTTTAAAAGACAAATGCGATGAAAGAAGACAGAAATCTTGTTTTATATTTTGATGCATATTATTTTCTTGTGGATAAGGCACAGCAATTATCCACACATTACAAGAAATAATTAATACTGGTGAAAATATTGTACAGAGTCTGTTAAGAATGAATAAATAACAGAAATCTTAGTCTTCTTCACTGCTATCACCATCGATTGACATTCCTGTGTCCAAATCACTTCCATCGTCATAGTTGGAAAAGTTCATTATTCTGCACATGCTTGTACATATGAGGTTATTAAAAAGACACACACGTCATGACACATGTTCTTGGGCAAGAATATGACATCAGTTGCAAAACAACTTGAGGAGCAGAATGACTGTCAGTCCATTGAAACTCTAGATAAGCTCTTCCCTCACTGTCAGTTCCAGAAATCCAACCATGTTTATCTGGGGATGGAAGATCAGGATCAGCCTGTAGGCACTTCTTCCAAACATAAGCCTGGTAATTAGCTCTAATTACATATAGGTAGAGTCTAATACTACATGACGGAAGGCGATGCGACTTACCAGACATCTTTTTGTAAAAAAAAATAGTATAGTGCAATTACTTGATGTCAGAGAATTTGTGCTTTCCATAATAGAGCTGGCAAACATAAGCTGTTTCTTTGTTTCTTCGGATTCGTCATCTTGAATACCAAGAGCACTTAAAGCATGTAGGAATTCAGCATCTGAATAATTATTTTGTAGGCAGCACGTGTTGCCTTGCCTGCAAAAGCACTTACTGTATCGAATCCTGACAGTGAATGAATTCCAGGTACGTCTGTACCGAGATGTCCATGCATCTCACTCATGTTGTAGTATTGATTGGATCCAAGCTTTATAAATATTAACTCGTTTTAGTTTTCTAACTCGTTTTATAAAGCAAACAGTGTGATAGCTGCCACATCGGTATCTATAGAGATAATAATTATATTTCTAAATCCATACTTTAAACCATGGTGTGCATGAAATAAAAATCACGTATCCGCCTCTTCTTGGAAGCATGTCAATTCAGTGGATTCTTCTTCTTCTACAAGTTTTTTGTGAATTTATAACACTTTTCTCATTTTGCCATTCTTGTGAAATGAAATGTATCTTCTTTGAAAATGTATTTCTTGTTCTTCTCATTAGACCGAAACTGTTTGCATTTTCGTATTGGGCAACTGGGTGTCCAGGAGTTAAGTGTTTTACTTTTATTGAATCACCGGCAGCTCGTTTTTTTCGTTCATCACTTTTATTGACAACTGTCTGTATGAAATCTTGCCCTAAGTATCCAATACATAGATGTTTCGATACCCTGGTGTAATGGTGGATGTATTTCTCCCTACACCACGGAGTAATGTATGAAGAAATATGTAAACAGATTCCGGAATTTGAGATTCAAAATTCATTACTGCTTCAATACATGATGGCCATGACTTGATGCCTTCAACTTCTTGGATGTATTTGCATAGTTTTAAAGCTGCTATTATTATATCCTTTTTTGAAGTACGTCCTTGGAGTTCAAACTCGTCCTTGGAGTTCACTTTCGGTTTATCATTTTGCCTTACTAGTTCTTCTATTGATAAAGACTCTGGATACAAAAGCAGTTTTCGTTCATCATTTATAACAAAATTAAAACGTGAATCAAATACGCCTGTAATCTTACTCCGCAGGTTTTTCCTTGAGTGGAATTTTATTTTATTGGTTCCATAATCTGTAAAAATATTAACATAACGGTCTGGCATAACACTGAAACGAACAACACATGGATTTGTAAGCAGATTATCCAAATAGTCTAATAATTATTTAAAGTCTATTTCTCCAGTCTTTCAGTAAAAACTATTTCCATCCTCGTATAATGTATTTTCTGGCTCAGTGCGTGCTGTCGATGCTGGTTTGTTGAAGTGTACTTCTTGTAACAAGACCAATGATATTTTACTTCAGCAGATACAAACTTCTTTAGTAAATATAAGACCGAGCATTTTGATATCATTTTTTCCAATGCACTTTGTTTAATTAAAGCACAAGCTTGTAGCAATATAAACTTCACAAGATTCTTACTTGTTTTGCTTCCAGGCTTGTATTAATTTTTTTTTAATCACAAAACACAGGCAAATCAGGGTCAAATAGAGCTTTGTGAGGATATGATTTGGTGACTGCTGCTTGATCTACTTCGTCAGATTTGTCAACAAATATCTTCTTAATCACTTCGAGTTTTAATTTCATTGTGAAGATACTTCTACATTTCCGGTGATACTTCATTGCTGGACATTCTCCTTTTTAAACAGTTTTCGCATGCTCCAGTATGAAATCATGATCGCGAATCTCTGCAGCTTTCAGAAGGGTGTACCATGAGTCCAAGGAAGAAAGGCTCATCAGCTCTGTATTGTCATCGGAACAATGAAATACACATTCACTGCTAGTACAGTTTCTCCTTGCAGTTTTTGATGGAGGTGGTGAATTTAAATCTTCATCGTCCATTTATGTGTTTGAATGTTCGGCTTCAGTTTCAGTAACTATTTCCATGGAAGTTTCGCCATACATCTCATCATCTTTGTCTTCTCTATTCATCTGATGTATCTGAAAATTAAATTACTTTTTTAAAAACAAGTAAATGTTTAAGAAATTTCTTAATCTAGAAAATTGTTAGATTACAATATGTGTAATTACAGAAATTTTAGAAGAAACACTGCGTTGCCAGATTTACTGAAAGGTACACATTTTTTAAATTATTTTTAATACTTCCGAGAACAAATTATACAATGAATAACAAATGCTTTTACAATAAAAAAAAATATTTTACAAATATATATTTTTAAGCTTTGAAATCATTTAAAAATTCTTACTTTTTGATTAATTTGGCAACACTGTTGACTTGCGATAATTACAAAACTGTAGCTTTATATAACAATACGTGGGAGATTCCTCTTTAAGATGCCAAAAACAGCATATTTATATCTTTTACAGCTATTAATTTAAAAGCATGCAAAACCAAGAAAAGCTCTCCAATCACATTGTTTATCGGCGGCCATTTTCCAATATGGCGTCCATTAGCTACCCTGGCATTAAAAGTATCATGGATAAATGCCATGCTAATGATTTGGTGCATACAAAAATATATAGTTTACCAAGTCCCATGAGTTGAAACCACACGAACCCCTGGCTCAACGACTAATATTGATAGAGCGGGCACTACACATTTAGACTGCACGTCTTGAAAACGACAAAAAAACTAAAATTTTCAAATAACAATTATGCTACTATTTTCTATAACATTACAGATTAGGACACTCCGAAAATTTTATCAATAGAAATTCAAATTATACAGCATTATTAAAAATACATGTATGGAGATATTTTTAATCATATAAGTATAGTAAACTTTAACATTTCTACAAAATAAATTATTAACAAAATAGTTTTATTCTCGCGAATTCTCAAACTTACCTGTAATTGGATTTCGCAGCGTAAGTTTTCTAAATTCAAAGAAATTAGAAATATGCGACAGGAATATTTGCTGAAATAAGATTAAAATAAAAATAAGTTTGTTTCTTCTTCAATCTAAATTATTTTGTTCCGGTATAATTTTTTACGCGCAAGTATTTTTTACTATAAGGAATATTTTGTAAAACTGATATTTATCCGTTTTTTTTTTTAATGCAGGAGAGAAAATAAACAAACTCTTTTAACGCTTGAAAATGCATTAGAATTTGTTATTCTATTATATGATAGGCAGTTTATATGATATTTTGATCACTTTAGACGCAAATGTCATATAGAAATAATCTGAAGACTTTATGCTATTAAAAACATACAAAGTTAAGAGACGTTGAAAATAAATCTGCATGAGCAATTAGCATTCCATTAAGTTTTAGCGTTAGTTAGATTGCTCACAACAACAAAAAAAATGTCACTAGTAACTTTTTTCAAATGGTAATTTCTGTGAATAAAGGGGTGAATTATTCGTAAATAAGAGGCACTACATAAATAACGAGGGCAAGTTTTGCCTTAATTTTACATGATTAAATTAAATTGTGATTAAATGAAAAACACGATTCACTTCACAGTTTAAAGATTTGTTTTAGCTGATTGGAAAGTCTACCAGCAAATCAAGAAAAATGAGACAAATTACGAGAAATTTTAGAAACAAGTGAAGAAGATAACCTAATTTTTTTCAGTCATTGAGAAGATACATAAATGATACAATGTTACGAACTAAAAGAAGTAAATAAAAGAACTAAACACATTTTTATATAAATGTCAATAAATTATTCTAAATTTAAATTATATTTGAAGGTACATTTTTGTCTAAAAAATTGAACAAGAAAATTACAAGGATAGTTGACGATTTGAAACTGTACTTTATATTTTAATATTAATATTTTAAACTCTTTCTTAAATATACTAATTTAAAAATTATATGTACATACATATGCTTAATGTAAAACTAGAACATTTAGAAAATTCAATGCATGAAATTTGATTTCAATATGTAACGATATAGCATCATTTAACTTGCCAAAATCATGGGTTGAGTTACTTCATTGCCGTAAATTCAGTGCAGGGTCATTGTGGAGAAGATAAATGTTTTTCCTTTTTGTCTGTTTCTCTGTCTGTTCCGTGATATCTGCCGCAAAAATGATACGATTAGGTTGATGATTGGTAGGTATGTTGGGGAGGTACCCGGAATTAGCTGTGTAGTTTTTAGTTACAGTTGGTTCATTTCTTCGAAAAATATAGAACATTTCTTTTAAGGTCATAATGCTTTTCTATGGGAATGCAGACGATTTTCAAATTTCATTTTTAACAGAAATGAAAATCAAATTTTTGAATAATGGATTTCAACGTAAAATTAAGGATGCTAAATTTTCGATGTAGAGGTTTTAAATAAATCCAATAGCTTTGAAAATTTGCCGATACATTTATTAGATTTTAGAAATTAATTGTTTATATTATTGGAAAATTTTTTGCAACTTTTCGGGAAATATTTACAAATTTTAAAATGCATTTCTTTTTACTTTGCTCTTTAATTTATTAGTTGCTTAGAAACCCTATTTCAAAGAATATCGAAATAATAAAATTCAAATAACCCGCACTATTTTGTTGCAGTACTTTATTAGCAAAATACATTATTTTCAGGTGATTTTCGTATTCTATTGACATACAAGATAATTTATTTTGATACAAGTTGCCGTTTAACTACTATAGAAAGATTACCGAAATAGTTTTTCAAAACGAAAATTGCAAAAACTTTTAACGTGTAATATGGATTCAAGTCTCGTAGTATCAGTTTACATTTGAATTTGTATATTTCTTACATGAGATATTATTAATTTTCTGGAACAGATGATGTGAATGTTTCGTCGTCAAAAAGTTAATGTAATTTATAAATAGAGCCAAATCACTCGTACAACGAGGTTGTTAATCTAAAGAAATTAGAGTAATAAAACGATCCTGCGAAATATTACAATTACTGGAAATTGAGAACATAATAGCTATTGCAAAAAATACTTTATAGCTACAAATCACGTTTGCTACTTAGCGAATTAGCAGTGGGCACGATTATGAATGATTATCCAATCGGTTTATAAGTTTCCAAATATGCCTATTTTGGGGATATATTAGTATGCTATTGCCATGGAGTTAAATCAGAATGTACTTAGATAAAATAAATATTATGAAAACTGTTTATTAAAACTATATTATTAAAACTGTTTTTTCGAAACAAAAATTCTAATAACGCTAGATTTCTAAAATAGACATAAGTGAAAATAGTAGATCCAGTTTACATTTCCATAAGTTGCTTTTGTACATGACATATTACTCAACTTATCCATCAGATACAGGTGTTTCGTGGTTGGTAGGTAAGTAAATATTGCTATTTAGGTATTAGGATAACATGAAATTTTTTTTTCGAAATTGTTGCTTATCCTAATAAAACCACTTTGTAGAACGAAATCCAAGATATACTAGAATCATTCACACAATCAATACGAATTCACGGATAGAAATTAATAAGATTACGGGGGGTTCAGGTTGACCCACATTAAGAAATGTATTTCTTTATCTAAAAAATTACAAGAATAAGAAGTTTATAAGAATTTCAGAATATCATTGCATGAACCGCGTTTAATTTAACGCTTCTAATTCTGAAAACGCTGAAGTATTTTATATGCCTATAAATATGTATGCAATAGAAAATAATTAAATTGCGGATTGTAAGATGCTCAATAAAATGAAAAGTTTGATTAAAAAAGCAATGACTTTCAGAGCTGACGTTTAGGCTACTGATCTGCAGATTTACTAGTGTATCGAGTATGGAAATAAACATCAACGTAATTATAAAATAAAATAACGCGAGTAATCTGAGAGAGAACGTGAAAACGTGAATGATGGCATTTCACACCACTGCATTATAGACAGTGCAACAGCAGAATATTCTTGGTGAACTGAGGCATGTAGCTAGTTTGACAATAAAAACCTTTTTACCACTTTATTTTTTGCCGTACTGTTTTATATACCTTTTAGCAATTAAATAAGTACATGACGGATAGAACATATATAAAAAAATATATATATATAAAAATTATTAAAACCAATTCATGGACAGTGTGCCATGAACAAAGCATATTTCTTCTAAGTTCTCTCCTAGTAAAAATTTAATAAAACCTAATGTGAAACAACACATTAAAATATAATGCTTGTTTTTACTTTTTCGGGGTTATTTCTTATCCTTCCGTGAACTTTGTAGATTGCAAAACGTGATGAGTAACAAGTGAGTACGTGCAGTATAAGCGAGTATTTTATCTTTAAATGTTTTTTTGACCTCCTATACTCATTTCTTTTTAAGTTTGAACGTATTTGAACGTACAGTTTTACGATTTAGTTATAAATTTCTTTTCCCTTTATATTTCGTCTTATTTTTTCCACTTAGAATAAAAAATAACTTTACTTAAGTACAAAATGTAATTTCACTTTGATTAAACAATAAACATGCAGTTGATCGTTTTCCTTTAAGCTTCGTTTATTACTTACCCATCATACGTAGCATACGGTAAGTCTTGTAATCGGTTTAAAAATCGAAAAATAAAATGACGGATTTACACGTTTCAGACACTGGAGATTCCGAAAAACATATTTTTAGAAAAAAAATTGTCGTCCGTCCGTCTGTGTGTGTGTGTCTGTAATCACTCTATCCCCCGAACACATTGAGATAGAGACTTGAAATTTGGTATGTACTTAGTATGTAACAATGGGAAGAAGCCTACTGAATTTCAGTAACCTCGATTATCCGGAACTATTTTTTCGGACTCTCGAAATATTCGTTCTGATAAAAGGTATATACAAATTTTCGAAATTGTTTATTTTAAGGCGGGATAATAAAAGACAATAAAAAACATAAATTTTGCATAAAGAATGAAGTTGATCGGATAATGAGTTGCCGAGATATTTGTAATCCTATTTTCCACACCCTTCGATTTTTCATGACCCTGTATTTCATTCAAATTTCAATTCAAAGATATATTTTAATTGGAAATGAGACGCTTAAATCGTTAGCAGTAAACCGTTTGTTAATATGGTTATCAATTTTTGAGTTATAAGAATGTTTCTTTGACGCAATTCAGTAATAGCGCATTTAAAGTTTATGACGTCATCAAGCCACGATTTCATTCGAATTACAATGCATTTTATAATTAGTCTGCACATGTTTTATTTTAATATTTTATATTATGCATATATATGATGGGTAAGTATCACGGTGGCACCCGACGAATAGTTTCTATTAAAATTAGTATTTAATTTCAATAAAACTCTTTCTAATTAAACTAACTTATCGAAATCAGTTAAATATAAAGGGGGGTTTGATAAGTATTTTTAAACAAAGCACCTAAATTTATGCCAATTTGATAGCACATGATAATAAATTGAAATAAGTCGTTTTAGAAATTTTGTTTAATTTTATTAAACTATTTTGCTTATATGAAACTTTCTATTAAATTTACAAAAATATTTCTAATGATAGATTGATTTCATCTTAAAAAATACTTACAATATTTCGAAAATTATTCATTTATTCTTTAAAATAATCTTACGCATCATCAAAAAACGTTAATGAGCCTTACGATATTAAACTAGAAATTTTCATATATTGCGAGCATAAGCATATGACGTCCTTTATAAAAGAAGAAAATTTCTCTTCACTAACATTACCTCTCATTATGAGGAAAAAAATGACGATCCATATTTTTTTGTTTGTCAACTTTTCTTTAAATATGTATAATATGTATATCATTATATCGTTCATTTTCTAAATGCCTCATAAACTTTTTAATGAAAAAAAATGATAAAAAGTTATCTGGAGCTTAATGATGTTTTAATTAAAAGTTAAAATCTAGAAAAAAACATTAACGATTAGGAAACATTTGTTTTGGATGTGTATTTATTATTCTTGGTAAGTCTAAATTAACGTTTCACGCTAAGATGTTAACAGGGCTCGGAAGTAGCGCGCTACAAGTAGCGAAACTACAGTAGCCGCTACTTTTTCCAGTAGTTCGTAGTGTAGCGCGCTACATTAAAAAGTGTAGTGTAGTGAGTAGCGCGATACAAAATATCAGTAGTTTTTAGCGAGCATCAACGCTACTTTTGACGCTACTTTAGGAGGGAGAAAAAAAGTGCCTATCTTCAAATTACGTGATCATCATAACTCGTTTATTTTGTGCGAAATATGTTCTCTGCAACAATTTGCGAACGTCAGCGACAAATCTCAGTTGCAGTAGTTACAACGTAAAGTTTCAGCATGGCCGTGATCTAATATTTGCTGTATTTGCTGATAAAACCTCAAAGTACTCACTCATAAAAAAATAATAATAATTTTCTTGCTGGGAACCCTTTGTCTTCTTACTCATTATTAGATCTTGTGTTTTAATGTGGGTATGCTTCTTTTGAGATTAATATAATAGAATGACAGACAAAAATAGTATAGAACTGCCCTGCTAGGCATATAATGAATATTTTGAAATTATAGAGCAACAAGAAATTGGTAATTATTCTGTAACATGTAAACTTTGTACAATTAATAAGAATTTATCGGTATCAAAATCACCTTCTTACAACTTGAAGTGGAATATAGAGGTGATTTAGCATTTTCTTTATTAATAATAATTACTGGATCGCATCTCGCACCGAATATCTAAATCTTTATTCACTAAAATTCATAAATAATTAAAAAGAGTATTTTCGAATTAAGATCCCTGGTTCAGAAAATAATCTTATCGAACTGTTTATTATCGCAAAAAAAAATATTTTATTAATACGTCTTTTGATCGTTGTGAAATATTTGTCCAATATATGCATACAAATTAATTTATTGCATATTTCCTTTTGAAGATTCCAATAGATAAAACAAAGGTGGTTGAAAATAAAAATGTATTATTTAAAAAAATGCCTAAGAATGCTTGATTTGATTGTTATGGCTATTTATTTTTACTTTAGCTGCACAGGTTTTTTATCGCTAAAATAATTTACTTATAATGTTTTATATTTGAATTGATATTGGATAGCTTGGTGTTTTAATGAAATGGCTTTATCTTTGTCTCCAGAATGAATGTAAAGCCCAGTATGTTGAAATTCGGGTTTTCAAAGGGACACAAGCAAAAAGAGATAGAAAGGAAAAGAAAAGCTAGGATTTAATTTATTCAAGTCTGTATGATCGTGTTCAATTTTTCAATTGCTTTCAGGAACTATATTTAAATTGTAAAGAAATAGGACTGTTTAGCTCTATTTAAAAAATATATATATATTCAAATTTACCAAGAGCTATCCGCTCTTACGGTTGTTCTCAAATTCAAACTGGCTACTTTATGACATATTCTTTAATTCACTTTTGTTCGGAAACGTATGAAAATGCAGGTGTCCTTATTCAGAAAATTTGTAACCGAAAGACGTTTTCCACTATTCTTTAATTTATTTAATGTTTTGGTAAGACAGAAGATGTTTCAGAAAACACTGCCAAAGTCGTCGTTTTTAACCGAATTTCCAATGCCGCAGCAGGGGAAACTGAAAAAACGTGACACGAATCGCTTATAACCCAATAAGTAATTTATTTATCAAAAAAAGAAAAACTCATTTCGATTCCAAATCGCTTCAATAGTCAGACCTGCCAATTTTATGCCTTTGTGTTTAAAAATAAGTCAGATAACGTATCAGAAAGTTTCGCGTTGTTGAGTAAGGAATTTGAGAACCGCCTTAAGCGTTATTGGGCTATATCACTATCATACATTTGTAAGATTACTACAATTTTGTTTTCAAATTTCCTCTTTTTAACACTTTTCACCATATTAAAAAGTATCTATGAATTCGTTTTGTCTGCCTGTCCGTGCTCTAACTCTCCTAAATTTACTCAGATTGCCATGAAAGTTTTATACGCTATTGAAGTTTACCATTGAATGTTCAGTATTGAAAATGAAGTGTGTAGCATTTATTTCTCGCTTACAGGGACATTCAAAAGAATTCTGTTACAATATGGTCTATAGGGAAAAATCGTTTGCGGTGTACTTAATTTGCGATGATAACTAAAGTAGCGAAAAGTAGCGAAGTAGTAACTACTTTTGAAAAGTAGTTTGTAGTCGCTACTTTTTAAAACAAGTAGTTGTAGTTGTAGTTAACTACATTTTTCATAAAGTAGTTGTAGTTGTAGTTCGCTACAAACAAAAAGTAGTTTTTCCTACCCCTGGATGTTAATTAGAATTAAGTGTTTTAATTTGTTATTAAATGGGTAGAATTCTGAATAGAAATGTGTCTGAAAAAAAATTATTTCAGATATACTAATTAATTTTTTAGCAGAGCTGAAATTACGCTGTAAATTAATGAAATACAAAGGATGTGAATTATCACTTTACTTAACAGCGAACAACCAACAGAGTGAAAAAAAAACACATTTTTCACTCTATTGGTTGTTCGCTGTTAAGTAAAGTGATAATTCACATCCTTTGTATTTTAGTAATTTACAGCGTAATTTCAGCCGTGATCCCCCCAAACAGCTAACTCTGCTGCACACCTATTTTCAATGGATGCGATGAGGTTATCGGTTAGACTTTGAGGAATACTGTTCCACTCTTCAAGAATTGCAATCACCATGTCTCAGACAATAAAAGAAAGCCTTCGTCTCTCTGCAATGCGTCGTCTGAGAGTGTCCCAAACATGCTCGAACGAATTCAGGTCAGGAAACATGCTGGCCATTCCATACGCTGTATTGTTTCAGCTTCAACCATGTCCTCCACTAGACGAGCTGTATCCGGTCTGGCATTAGCATGCATGAAAACAAAGGAATCACCATGGGTGAAGCGTAAGATAAGACATGAGGTCTCAGTACCTCGTCTGCATACCTTTGGGCCGTCAAAGTGCCATTCCAAATGATATGCAGGTCCATACCGTTCCAAATGATATGCACGTCCACCAATGCTGATTCCAGCCCAAACCATCAACCCACCTTTTCTGTGTTTTAATTTAAGTTGCTTATTGGTGTAAGTATTTGTATAATTTCGTTAAAACCATGTGCTCCCCTAATTGTTTTGAGCAGTGTATATAGCATGATTTATTTTTGAAAATAATTTGCTTTTTTAACAACTTTCCTTTAAATGAATGTGTATGATATCACAAGAAATATCTTTTACGGGGAATAGTTTTAATTATTATAAAATAGAATTATTTCCATACAGTTATAGACTTGATTATTTCGTGAACAGCATTAAATGAATATAATCTTTAATATAACAGTGTTTTCAGATACGCACTAGATTAAATTTAATGCTTTTGTTATATAATATTTAACTTAACAAAATATTTCTCTCTTAACAACAACTTGTGTTAAAGAAAAAAAGTATCGATTTTATGAACAATGCAGAACAATTCGTGACAACACGTAAAATTTCTAAACTACTGAAATTTCATTAAGTTTACATATATTTTGTAAAACTGGAAGTTTAATAGAATTGTGATATTTCTTAAGTTTTAGTATTTAAATAAAATTGTCAATTAGTAACACAATACATAAATTTTTCTTTAGAAAAATGGCATATATCTATTTCATGAATGAGATAAAGTTTTACTTATGTTTGATTTCTTGTATCCCTGCGTGTGTTTGAATAATAAGTGCGTTTATTAATTAATATATACATACTAATATTATAAAGAAGAAAATTTGGTCGGTTTGTAAGGATTATCTATGCAACTACCTATTTCATTTAAAAAACTGGTCATTGGGGGCCACCGTAATACTTACCCATCATGGATATGCATAATACAAAATATGAAAATAAAACATCTGTAAACTATTTATAAAACGCATTGCAATTTCAAAATAAAGTCATGGCTTGATGACGTCATAAACTTTAAATGCTCCATTACTGAATTGCGTAAAAGAAACATCCTTATAACTGCAAAAATGATAATCATATTGACTAAGAATTTACTGCGCCGGATTAAGCGTCTCATTCTCAATTAAAATATATCTTTCAAACGAAATTTGAATGAAATACAGGGTCATGAAATATTTAAGAGTGTGGCAAATAGGATTACAAATAGCTCGGCAACTCATTACCCGATCGACTTCATTATTTAAGCAAAATTTATCTTTTTTTTTTTGTCTTTTATATTTACTCCTTAAAAAAAGAATTTCGAAAATTTTTATATACCTTTCATTAGAACGAATGTTTTGAGAGTCCGAAAAAAATAGTTCCGTATAATCGAGGTTACTGAAATTCAATAAACTATTTCCCATTATTACGTACTAAGTACATACCAAATTTCAAGTCTATATCTCAATTTGTTCGGGAGATAGAGCGTTTACAGTCACACACACACACACAGACAGACGGACGGCATTTTTTTTCTACAAATATGTTTTTCGGAATCCCCAGTGTCTGAAATGTGTAAATCCGTCAAGAAATGTTTTTTTTTTCTATTTTCAAAACGATTACAAGACTTACCCTGTACTACGTATGATGGGTAAGTAATAATTGTGTCAAACTGATGGTGACAGTCTGTGCTACATTTTCTGTTATCACCACTACCACCAAGAGGTACAAAAACAAAAAAGTTCTGAAAATGCCAGTCGCTTTTCTACTGTTGGGGTTATTTGCAAAGGGATTCTTTTTTAAATTAATTACTCGCTAAGAACGGTTTTTAAAAAATCGGAAATTTAAAATTGTAAAATGAACAGAAACATTCTAAATTACGATTTATTTGGACTTGTTAGGGATAGAAAATTGAAATTGAGCATATCAGTCCCTTTTAAGAAACTCACCCAGAAGAGTTTTTAAAAGGTTCGAAATTTAAAAAGGTGAAATAGACGAAAAACGTTATAAAACAAAGATTACGCTGGATATTACAGCATAGATTAAAAAACCCTTTTAAAGGATAATAATGCTGAGAGTCTCTGATTAATACTGGGCATAATTTTTTTTCTGCTAAACTTCCCTCAAAGGGGTGCACGAGTTTTAAGCATTCTAAAATTATAAGTTCTTTGAAATTATTGATACTACATTGAAGCACAAAATTTAGCATGGTTTTGCCATGTGAAATTTACCTTTAAAGTGCAAACGTATTACCTAAATTTACTTTTAAGGTGCAAAAACTCGCTCAGGACAATTTTCAAAAAATTCTGAATTAAAAAAAAGCTTAACGTTTTGTACCACATGTATATGTAACATTTCAAAACAATAGCAAAAAATAAGTCGAGTAAAATTAATTTTCTAAATAACTTTATGTTTAAAGGTTTCGCTCAACTATTAATTAGATATTTTGAAAATTTTGTTTGCTCTTCTGATATTTATTAAGTTTTTTTTCTTTTTTTACAATGCAGAAAAAAAATAATTATCCAAAGATAAAATTATTTTTATCTTCTTTCACAAACATCTTGTCATATCAAAAGTATTATTTAAAAAAAAATTAAATAATCTTTTTAACATTTTTAATATAAGAAAGTTATTTTAATAGCATAATACCAATTTTATTCAGTTCAATCTTATTGATACTCTTGGACGCCATTATTATGTTATATCTAAACAAAAATTGAAATGTGTTTTTTTTTGTTTACAGATTTTGTTTTAGTGCCAAAGCGATGTATCTGGTCGTATAAATTAATCTTCTGTAATCGAGTCACAGACAAATGGTATACTTGGCGCAAATGTATTGATTAAAGTAATCAGGTGAATTCACGTGCATTTTTAAGAACATTATAGAGTTGATGGCAACGCATGAGAGTAGACTCAATTACGGAAAATTGATATAAAAAAAGTAAGATAATGGCTTTATAATTGCTCTAGGCAATTAACTGTCAATTGATGAAACTTATCTGCAACTAGCCACATTTCTTTATTGTAGCAAGCATTCATTTTAGATAGATTTTTGTTTTTAAATCATGTTTGAAAATTATTTAAAAGCCATTAAATGTCCTTAAATTGAGTTACATTGTTCAAGCAATTTTCATACGGAAATTCCTTTTCTTTCTTTATTCTTTGCTGTAAAAATTGAATTTATGCAATCTTTTGAAGAAAGGAAAGAGCAATAGATCATCGTCACTATCGCTATAAATTTCTAAAATAATTACCATCTTTTGGCAATCGTCCAAAATAGAGCGACAGAAATATCTATAGTGAAAGAAATAGAACTTTGTCACTAAGAAGCTTTAATATTTCGTCAACTTTTGATAGTCTAAAAAATATATGAACCTCTAAGTCTATATTTTAAAGTATACAGCCATGGAAAAAATTATAAGGACAGGCGAAACGTCACCAAATGTAGGAGCCGCTTGGCTAGGAAATTATGCAAATAATTGTATGATAAAAATGCTTGAAATGGAACATTTCCAAACAAACTTTAAGTTGAAAATTTGAAAAATCATTAAAATGCATGAATTTGAAAGGTTTTAATAGCACTTGGAAAAAATTACTCTACTTGGAAAAAATTATAAGAGCACGCATTTCTTTTGAAACCGCAAAAAAATTTTGCATATTTGGTAACATCATAGGATTGTTTAAAGTAGCCTAAAACTGTTGCGCAGTAAGATTGTTTAGTTGCTCTCTTTCTTCATCATGCCAAAGAGCACACAACTACCTGGATTTGAAAAGGAAAACAATATTGCTTACAGAAAATATGGAATGAGTGGACGTGAAATTGCAAGCAATATATACAGATTTTAAACAGTAATTTATAATTTTTTGAAGAATCCAAAAGATTATGGCAAGAAGAAGCATACAGGTAGGCCTGTTTCACTGACTATGATCCAGAAACGTGGAATTGCACGTCGAGTTTACTTAAACAAAAAACAAAATTCTACTCAAATTAAAACAGAAATGAATCTACCATGCATTAGACGAACAGGGCGTAATGTTCTGCAAAAGAATCCCAATGTTATATATGCTAAACTACGGTAACGTCCACCACTTACAAAATTACATAAGAAGCTTAGATTGGAATTTGCTCCGAAACACGTTTCGTTTGTATAGAAGTGGTATTTTCGAACGAAAAAAAATTCATTTGGACTGACCAGATAGTTTTTGTCATTATTGATATGACTTGCGAAAAGATAAACCTTTTTTTTTTTTTTTTTTTTTTTCAAATGCCAATTCGAAGGAGGTTCTCTGATGGTGTGGGCAGGTTTTGCAGCCAATGGAACCACTGCAATCGTGTCCATTTGAAGTCGCATGAATTCGAATGAATTCGCATCGAATGATATGTGGATATGCTAGCTGAAAATTGCCTGAAGCACCCCTTATCACAGGTAGTGATTATTTTTTTCAACAAGAAAATGCAAGTTACCATGTGTCTCGTGCATCACATTTTCGAGGTCAATTCTGTCCAACTTTTGAATTGGCCACCAAGAAGCCCTGATTTAACCCCAACAGAGAATCTGTGGGGCATTTTAACTAGAGAAGTATATAATCATGAAACACAATATGCAAATGCAGACGTTTTGACATCATTCATCGAATTAACATGAAAAAACATTTCTAAGTAAACCTTAACTGAAATTTCTGTGTCAATGACTGCACGATTAATAAGGGTCAATGAAAAAAAAGGTGATTTTGTAGAATATTAATTTTTTTCCAGACATATTTCATTTATGTCCTTATAATTTTTTCCATGTTTCACGTCATATATTTCTATTAAGATGTGATTTATAAATTTTATTGTAACTTAATTTCATATTAATAGGTTCCTAATGTTTCCTAATTACGAGTAGTAAATTATGTTTGATTTTGTTTTCAGTTGATGTTCTAATACATGTTACTCATTTTTCAAAGTGTCCTTATAATTTTTTCCATGGCTGTAAAAATATTTTTATTTTTAACTAATACCAACACCTAAAAATTTAACCACTTTATTGAAGTAATTGCAAAAGTTTCAAAACCAATTTAATTCTAATTATTTCAAATTTTCGTTTTTTTTTATTTTATTTTAAATAACAAATGGAATTATTCCTTGAATGGATATATATTTTTTAATTTATGTTTAAAAATAAATTTTATTTTTATTTCTTGTGTTATTATTTAGCCACAATCTATATGTATATTTTCCTACAGGTAATAGAAAATAAGTTTAAAATGATGAATAAATAATTAATATTTATAAAGAACTGCAGAGACTAAACAATTGAAAATTAAGGTTATCAATCTTTTATGTTTCATTATCTTGTTCTTTTGTCATTATATTATTTTTTAGTTAATTGGAAAGTTCAAAGGCAATTAATTTTCCATTTAGCGTTTAAAAATAGTTTAATATTTTCTTTATTATAAAGGTAGTGTATAAGCTTCTGAATAATAAATAAATATGCGAAAAAATGTGTTTTATAGAAAGTTTAGATGATTGATGACCAGTGTAATATAAAAATGCTCATTACAATAATAATAATAATAATAATAATAATAATAATAATGATGATCATTGCTATTGATATTTCCTGGCCATAAATCTAATAAAATAAGTTTATTATAAACGTACTAGAAAGATTTTTAAAATATTTTTTGAACGTTTTATAGATTTCTTATGAAAGTTGTTGTTTTTCCCTATTTTATAAAAGACATAGAAATATGCTAATAAATAAACATGCAAATAGTATGATATTACTTATCTAAGTTTTTCACAAGCACATTAAAGTAAAATAAAGATAATCATTAAAGTAAATTAGAAACAAAATATCATTCTAAACGTTTATTTTAGAAATTGAGAATGTTTTTCCATTAAAAAATAGAATATTAAAAGAAATCTAAAATAGCTAATGATTTTGTCCAATAAAAAATATTTTCTACTTTTTTAACAAATTATTGATGATCATTTTTAAAAGATAATAAGAATTAACAGCAGTTAAAATATTTTTAGTTTCAAAATATAGAAGAAATAGATTTTTGTTTAAAATTATTTAAATGAAGCTTCCATTTCAACTTATATATTGTCAATGGTATAATAACAAAAACAATATTAAAGATTTAATTTTATTTAATTAAATACTAAAAACATCCAATTTTAATCAAAATGATGTGTTTTATTGTATTTATATCTGATATACTCATAATATATATGTATAAGTATGTATGTACAAGGTGGGGAAAAAAACAGCGAGCCACGTGTTTTTCAGTCACTTTTGTAAATTGAAGCACAACGCATTGACACCACGTAAAGAGTATCTATAACAAGTGGGTAAGTGTGATCGAAGATCGCTCAAAGGGTTTCGTTTAATATTCCTTTCAAAACACTGTATCCTTTCTTTAATAAATTCAAATAAATTTCATTTAGCAACAAAAAAAGTCATGTTTTTTATAAAGTAAAAATTTACCGGTCTATTTTTTCGTTTTTTCGAATATCTAAACTAGCCGCGGACAAAGCCCGCTATTATATTCTGTCATAATAATATCCGTCATGCGGACTAAATGCGATATTTTAAAAAAATATTTCAAAATTAAACATGTTGTACACCTTTAAAATGTTAAAATATGCGAATATTTCCATAATCGGATTTTTATCACGATTCAATATGTTTCTCAAACTCATATTTAATATTCTCTATTACTCATATTGATACCCGCTTTGTATTATTCTCAAACATCTGAAAAATTCGTGAAACTTCCAATAGGACGTCAGATTTTCTTTTTAATTCTCTAATGACGTGATATTAATCTGCATTGTGTACATACACATATTCATACTCCTTGTATTATTGAGAAATCTTAGACATTTTCCGTTTTATTACCACTATGACGTCAATCAATTTTATTTCATATTTATCTTTTTTTCAATGGGTGAAACTTTTTATTTCATTTTCATTTTTCACGTGGAAATCGTCTGATAGAAAATTAATTATTGTGGAAAGAATTTCATCATGGATTTTTAATTTTTGGCATCTGCTACAACGAAAAATGTTTAAATTGAATAGGAAAAGGCTGTTAGAATTTTGGTATTTTATCTCTATTTATTAAATAATACGAATTTTTTCAAATTTTAATATTTTGAGCTCTTCATTGCTGATATTCTGCTTTACACGCAAAGTTTCAGCTCTGTAAGTTATATAGTTTTTGAGAATGGCTCTGTGACAGACAGACAACGAGCGGGAGTAATAGGGTTTCGTGAGATGAACGAAACCCTAAAAATTGACATTTGCTTATTTCTTTTTAATATTTATTTACGAATATATCAGCACTTTCTTATAATTATATGTGTATGTATATGCACGATCGCTTTGAACCGATCGACATTTCAAATTCGATAAATGTTTGGCCAGTTCTTTACACTTGAAAACTGTATCCAACCCATCTAATATCTCACAGTCGTTTAAAAGAGTATGTAGATAATTAAATCGTGTTTTATCATCCTGCTGTAAAATTACAAAATTTTATGTGCTGACTTTTAAGAACATAAGCGATAATTATTTCATACTTTTAACGCGATTATATCATCTACAAATATGCTTAAATATATTCTTAGGGTTCGTAAATATTTGTCAAAGATAGTAATTGCTTTGGAAGGAAACGTACTAATGTAATTTTACTATCAAAACAAAATAAACGATATGAATTTTTCCTGAGAACTAAAAACGGTTAGAAAGGCCTAAAATTTATTTTGAATGTTTTGTAACTTCACTTTTCAAACAAGATACAGTTGCAAATAACTTTTCATTTAATGATTAAAATTAACATGGTAGCGGAAGGCATGAGGATATAGAGAGAAATTTTTGAGTTTTATGAATGACATAATTTAGTAAAAATTTTCTCAGTTATTTAATTTTTTGTTTGATGTATTTGGAATATAATATGTTTTCGAGATTTAAAGAAGCATTTATAAAAAGAATTTTTTTTTTTTGCCGACATTGATTTACGGAGAAATTTTTGCGTAGTTTTGTATAGTGTATTAATGAGTTTTCTCAAACCAGAATATAGGTTTTAAAGATGCTGAAATTCTCAATTTAAAATTTTCAGCTGCGTAACTTACTTTTTAACTGCAACATTAACGAAAAAATAATGTTAATGTTAATGTTGTTAAATTATCATGTTTGTCAGTCAAACATTTTCTCCAATATAAAAATGTTTACTTGAGAATGGATAGCATCCGAAAAATCTATATTCCGGGTGGTGATAACTGATTAATAGACTATAAAACTGCTTCGTTTTTATAAATCTCAAAAATACACTGGTGTCCAAAAATTAAGGGGCAGTGACCAATTTCAGACGTTTCGTTGAATATCTTACTGAAACTCGTGAGGAAATGCCGGAAAGCCCTTGAACGTTGAGGATGTAAAGAACATGTTTCAATTCATGTTTTTCAGTGAAAATTTTGTCGCGACGACAATTAGGGGGGGGGGGATAATTTTAATAATAAAATAATATTTTCGACCACCCAAGTACCAGAAAATGCTAAAAATGGTCTGTTACTGTAGCAAATGACTATGCAGGTCTTGTTCAATTGTTTATTGTTTGTCATATTTGAAATATTGTTGTTTATTGTTTGCATTTGCGTAAGCATAGCACGTATATTCGTGAAAATGTTAACGTTGCTGCGAAAACTTCGAAAGTTTTTTTTTTTTTTTTTTTTTTTTTTTTTTTTTTTTTTTTAATAGCATGCGGAGTTTTCAGCCGACTTTAACACCGCTTTCCAGAAACTTGACAAAAAATTGTGGAAATAGTATACTGGGATTAAAATGTTAATATATTGAATATTTGATGAGATATAGGTATTTTTTATGAAATTAAATTTAACTGCGCATGCGCGGACTGCAGAAAAGATTTTTTTTTGTCATGATTTGATAGTCAATACTAATGCTTAACTCATATAAACAGACCAGTGGACTATTGTGAAAACTCTAATAGTTACAGCAATAATTAATAAATTGAAAAATAAGTCCCGTAGGATTATATGGGATTTATTTTTCAATTTATAGATAATGAAAATGCTTATGGAATCGATAATTTCCCTTTTATAGCTAAAAAACTGAGAAATGCCTACCATAAATGCACGAAGGCATAAGTAAAAATTTTCAGAAAAATTACCCTCATTATGCGCCAATGCTCCCATTTTGGAAACATGCTGTTTCTCTTAAATATTCGAATCTTATTTAGTTTTTGTTTTCAAAAGTACTTTAAAGACTTCCTTTTCATAAAGAAAAAAACAACTGTTCCATAAAAAAAAAATTGGTTAATATATATAGCGGCGCCTAATGGGTTAAAAAAAAGTGACTCTGCGATATTTCAAAATGCAAGAATGCTAAAACTGATGAGCAGATGTGCATCAAAATTTTTTAATGTTTGCTTTGTAATCTATATAACTATTGAAGCACTGAAAAGAGTTTGTTTTTTAAAATTTCAAATATAATTCGAACATTTGCTCACTTTGAGATTTCGTAGCGCCATCTATTTTCCAAAAAATAATTATTTTTTTATGTACTACTTACAAAAAATTATGAGCTACCTGAGAAACATGCAAATCACTTCATAGTTATATTTACTATAGTTAGTTAAAGAGTAACCGAATTCTAAAGCTCGTTTGCACCTTTATGAAATATCTTCTAGTATAATTTCTTTGAAGGCTTTTAGAAATATAACACCTACATATAGACTCAAAATTTGAAATAAAAGTTTCTGAAAAGGTTAAATTTAATAAATACGTATGTGCCATATTTCTAAATAAAATTAATCCGAGTTTTATTTATTGCATTGCTGCTTTACAATGCTATGTAGTGTGAGAAAACAATCGCAATATATTAAACTTCTAGCTTTATTAAAGTTTACCTATACTTTTTACAATAAATGAAATTTTAGCGACTTAGAAGTTTTACACGTTATCTTGAAATATTCTGCATCCTTCTTACAAAGTAAAACATTTGTTTCTTAAACTAGAATTTTATACATAGCCAAAATTTTGTTATCCTAAATTATTATAATATAGTTAAAATTTATTTTACAGTATAAAATTTATTTTGGTACAAGTCGGCAAACATTGTTATATTGAAATATAAATTAAGGAATGATCTTATGTTCCAGAATAAAAAAAATGTTCGTAAATATCCCAAAATAAAAACGTGTTTTCAAATGTAACTTCCATAAAATATATTTTTCTATGATAATATACAACATTGTTCAAATCAAAGTCATACTAAAATAAAAATTAAAAAATATTTTAAGAAAGATAGGCGTGCTATTTAAAATAGGTGGATTGAAGTTCGTGCCGTTATATTAAAATAAATGATCAACGTAAAAATACTCAATTAAAAATACCGGGTGATTATAATTAAAGTTACGATTTCAAAAATCGATAAATTAAAATCTACTGGTCAGAATGACTTGATATTTTAGCAAAACAATCGTGAGGCAATGGAATTTTGTTTGGCGAAGGAAAAAAGTAGTTCCAAAATGTGCCGATAGATGGCGCTGTCAGGGTTCAGATTGACTGGAGATATGCAAATTACTAATACGTGGCAACTATGGGTACCTGAAGAATGTTGTTTACAGCGGGCGAATTGAGAATCTAGCCGACTCTAAGACAAGAATCACACGTCACACCCATTGCATCAGTACAGATACGCTCCGATCTGTTGTGGAGCATGCCATTTTGCGCTTCCAACTAGTAGCGGAACAAGGCGGAGGGAATATCGAACAACTTATACTTTAATCATCATCGTAAAGTGTTTGTTCCATACAGCTTTTTTTTTTCATTGTTTGTCATTATTGCTGTTGTCGCTGTAAACACGCGATCTTGTCTTTTCGCTAATACATTTTTAATAAATCACTGAACTCTATTTTTTTTCCTTTTGGCTAACAACATTCCTGTGTTTAAAGAATAAATTTTTGTCTTTCCCCTGACATTAACCTGACAGCGCCATCTATCGGCACATTTTAGAACTATTTTTTCCTTCGCAAAAAAAAATTTCATTGTCTCACGATTGTTCTGCTACAATATCAAGTCACTCTGACCAGTAGTTTTAAAATTATCGATTTTTGAAATCGTAACTTTAATTATAATCACCCGGTATATAAAACGGCAAACAGCTGTTTAAATATTTTTATGTGTGCTATTTTTACGTTTATCCTTTATTTTACTTTAATAAAATGCTGATTGTTTGAAACTCGCTTTGTATGGTATAACAGAGAAATAGCAAATGAATAGCTTTTTGAAAGCAATGGAGTATAAATAAAAAATTCGGCTCAGAGGCAATTTTAAGTTTCAAATGTTAAATTGAATTGGCCAAAATCACAAGGACATTAAAAATGTAAAACATCCTATATTTTATATACTTCTAATATTAAAAAGTATTGTAGAAAATATATTTATAATCCAAAGAAAACTCTCTTGCACATTTTATAAAAAAATATAGTAGTTTGTGGTGGCTTTTATGAGGTCGAAAGTTAATTTTACATCAAGATATAATAAAAACAGATTCAATGATAACAATATTTTGTTATTTGAATGGCCATTCCGAACACATGATAGGAACATTATAAAAAATAAATGAATTTCAATAGTGAGCAAATTTACGCAAATGACAATCAATATTCATGTATTTCAGATCTTGGAAAACATATATATATATATACAATATACATCCCTTGGACATCTATATCGACAACATAATTTACAAAACCTGTTCCAAGCATGTCGTATCGTATGGTATCGAAGTGTCTCCAAAAAAAAAATGTCGTTACATTTCTTATTAAAATTGTATCTATTTGAACTTATAAGCAATGTCCTTAAAAGTGTGATCATTAAAAACTATAACTATTTTACTTATTTCACTTTTTTGTGTATACGTATAATAAAACATGTAAAAATGGAACCTGTCTCTAACTGAATAAGGAAAATTTCATGATTACAAAATGCAATTATAACAGACGGTGTACCTGTTAAAATGGTATCTTTTTTAAAGGGAGAATTCGTGTTCCATTTTTCATAGTTATCCAAATACAATCTTTTAGAAAATGTTAGTACAAGTAAAAAGTTATAATGTTTATAAAGTTTTACTTAATAATTGTATAGCAATGACATACAAAATTACAAAAAGAAGAGAAAGGCTAAGTTTAAAATTCTACCGATGTGGCTAAATCGCTATATCTATATATATTTTTCTTATCAAATTAATTTTAAAATGCTTTGAAAATTCATCACATAAAAGAAATAAAACATGTTTTTAGAGCCGAAAAACACTTGAAGTTCTAAAAATTCAAAGCGTTATAACTCTCTAAGTTTTAGTCATCAAAAAGAATGCCATCCCATTCAAAATAATGTTACCTTTTGAATATCATTCATGGATATAGAGTAACATTTTTCCAAATAAAAATTACTTGAAAAATAATTACCTCTGAAGGTAATTACCTCTTAATTAACATATAATTGTTAATTAAGATTTAATTTACATACACGTGTATGTTTTGCACAACACACATAGTGCATTCTGCATAGTTTGTTCACATTTGAAATTAAGAGATAGAACACTTAGCATACATTTTAAATATTTACCACACATTGTCATATGAGTTTTCAACATATATTTTTTCGAAAGGCATCAAAGATTCATTGTTATGAGTTTATCTAAGAAGATATTTTGTGTGGAATGTAAGTATTAGTATAGATTTTTGTTCATCGAAAAGTTGACAATCTAACGTTTTCTGCATTATAGTATTTCTCCACTACAGAAAATAGTAATAGTATAAGAATTATCGCATCATTGCATTGTTATCTCATAACATCTGCTTAATTAATTTTGTTTTACTATCTCATCCCAAATTTTATGTTCAGTTGATAGATTAATTATTTTGAACATTCATCGTTGATAAGCCGTTCATTTACACCAGACTGACAAGGGAAATGTTTCTTAGAGTAAAAATTCTAACACTTACATAGTATCAGCGAAAGTTCAGTTTCAGTAAATTACCTCTTAGTAAATAAATCACTCGTCTTTTTCGTTTTCTTTTATTATAGAATATTTTTGAAAATTCCCAAAAGCTCAGTCACTTTACGGTATAATCTATGAAAGGAGAATTCACTTCCAAATACCATGCCGATACTTATACAGAACTGATAATGATAGAATGCATTTTTCGCATCAGATAATTACTGCTTTTATTCGCAATATTCTGAAAAGTATGTAAAAGATAATTGAGAGCGAGGTGTGAAAATAATTAATTTTAATCGATAAAAACTGCTACATTCAGTGGAAATCTTTAGCCGATTTTAGTGTATGCAACATATAAAAAACTGTCATTTTAAAAATGAATCGAACTTTTAAATAGAATATTTAAATTTATTGTGAATAAATGTAATTTCAAATTTTTTTCATTAAAAAGCATTTGCTTTTTCTTTGCAATTGTTTTTTTTTTTTTTTTTTTTTTTTTTTTTGCACTTGATTTTTTTTTTTTAATTCAAATTAAAATTCCGTAAAACATATGTTTTATGAAATTTATATATTTTATTAAAAGTATCTCAACTTTTATTTGAGATGTCTGAAAGGCATTTAAAAATGTATTTAACCACTTAAGGGAAACCTGTATCCCATTTTCTCTCAAAGTATGGTGAAAAAAAAAGAATTGTTTTCTTCTTAAAATTTGATGCTATAATTATTAGAGAATCGATGTGGGAAAACTCGGACGTTAAGGAATGTGTGCTAATTTTGTGGACACCTCGTAAATAATTATTTTCTGTGGTACTTGCAATCATTATCAAGCACTGCCAGTTTATAATTAATGTTAAAGTTTTGCACTATGCACTCAGATTTAAGGAATTTGAATCTCGACATTTAATAAACTTATATTTAACAAACATATTGAAAGATTTTTTATTCCAGTAAAGCAATTAGAAAATACTATAAAACATAATCAAGGCGTAAAACTGATAATTTTTTATATAAATTGAAAATATGAGAAATATAATTAAAAATACACTGCTCAAAACAATTAAAGGATATTGCAGTTTTAGGTGGATTTTGTATCTGGGAAACTTTTTAGCTGATTGATACATGGTCGACAGACATAGTAGGTTATATGAGAATAAATTGCACATGTTTGGCAGAAAAAATGCATTTTATTGCGCATTTGTGTACAAAAGGAAAAAAACACAATTTGTGCATATGAGAAAAAAAGAATAAGAAAAGGTGTTTTCTTCAAAGAAAATCATTTTCAGTAGGGGGTATGGTTTCCACGGGCGGCCAGCAACGTTGAACACCTTTGAGGCATGGACTCAATGAGGCTATTAATGACGAGTTGGGGTATTCTGCCCCACTCTTCCAGAAGAGCTCTTTCCAGTTCTTGGAGAGTTTGTGGGGGTTGTTGGCGGCCAGAAACTCGTCTTCCTAGAGCGTCCCAAACGTGCTCGATTGGATTCATGTCTGGAGAACACGCTGGCCATTCCATTCGAACGATTCCTTCCTCGAAAAGGAAATCCTCCACCAGGTTTGCACGATGTGGCCTGCAGTTATCGTCCATTAAAATGAAGTTATCTCCGATTGCTGCATCGTAAGGGACTACAATAGGTCTGAGTATATCATCCCTATATCGGCGACCAGTCAGAGCTCCATCTCGAATGATGTAGAGGTCAGTGCACCCGTCAATGGAGATGCCACCATACACCAACACTCCTCCACAGCCAAATCTGACACTTTCGTGCACGAACGCAGGATTATTCCTACTGCCACGGTCCCTCCAGATGAAAATACGCCTATTATCCGGATGCACAGAAAAACGGGACTCGTCAGAAAACAGAATATTGCTCCATTCATTTCTCCTCCAGTTGACATGCTCGGTTGCCCACTCCCTGCGGTCGCGACGATGCCTTGATGTTAATCTAACACATACCATCGGTCGGCGAGCATACAGACCTACAGCATGGAGCCGGTTTCGGACAGTCTGAGTTGAAATCGTGGTGCCTGTAGCCGAGCGAAGGTGTTGTTGGAGAAGAGTAGCGTTCATGTTTCGGTGTCTCCGAGCTGTTAACGCTAAATACCGATCTTCATTGGGCGTTGTTGCCCGTCTACGACCTTGCCCCTGGTCTTCGGCCTGCACATCCACTCTCCAAAAAACGGTTCCAGATCCTGGAAATGACACTTTGTGACACTCCAATGGCTTGCGCTACTTCGGCTTGAGTTTGGCCCCGTTCTAACCTACCAACAATTCTCCAAGCCTCTGAATCTGTCAAATGACTTCGCTGAGACATCGTACTCATCGAAACAAAGCAATCACTGAATGCCGATCATCCTTGTCTTCATTCTCTTTTATCCAGTTGAAAGTCAAATTTCATTCGCTGCCGCTGAAGCGACGTTTTTGACGTCGAACTCAAAATTTGCATACTCCACAGTTTGAAAACCAGAAAAATTTGCATTTGCGATTCTCTTCTTCTATTTTCGGCAAAAAAAATTTCGTTTATATCTTTATTTTATATAAAACTTCAAATATCCTTTAATTGTTTTGAGCAGTGTATATAAGTTAAAAATAATCTTATCCTCAATCTATTATCCATATTATAACACACCTGTAAAAACAAATCTTATTAGTAAAATAGTAGTAGTCCTTAGTGGTAATCCTGTATCCCAATCATACATATAAATCATGAAAAATCATTTTAAAAATCTCGTCATAAGTCTCTCTCTAGACTCGTCTCTAGTCTTTTTAATCTTCTGAAAATTGGTTGAAAAATGCATAAACTACACATTATAAACATCGTACAAATTACAAAGTACACATTACAAATCCGCTGACAAAGGCATTAAGTACACAATATAAACATCGTAATTGTGGAATACAAGTTTTTTTTCGCGAATAAAACTAACGGATTATGATAGAATTTACGTTACATTAATATGAAGTGTAAAAGCATTGCTTTATGAATAACTTGCCGACGCATTTGCCATTGCCTGCACCAAGAAAAAAGTTTTGTTGAATCAACAAAAAATTTGTTGACCCACAAAACTTTTCGTTTAAATATGGGTCAATGGAAATTTTGTTTGAATCAACAAAAGAAATGTTGTTGATTTTTTTTTTGCAATTCCAAAAAAAAAGTTTTGTATCGTCAGCAAATAAATGTTTTCTTAATTCAAGTAAAATGGTTCAATTTTACTTGAATTAACAAAATTCTTTTTGTTACATAGATATATGCTATGTGTTATTTTAACAATCTATTTATTTTTTCAACAAAATAAATTTTGTTTGTTTAAATAATAAAGTATGTTATATTAAGAATATTTATGTTATATTAAAGTATGTTATATTTATTTATCTTGTTTTGTTTATATTACAAAACCTTTTGTTAAATGAACCAATCCAAATACGCAATTTTAACTATTTTTAAATTCATTTTCAGCAGGCAACGCCTGTAAACCTTGAATAATAATAAGCTAATTTTTATCCTGCTTTTTTTCAAGCAAAAACAGAGAGAGTGAAAATTGCCCAAGCCGGGAGTCCATCCCGGGTCCTCAGAACAGCGATCTGAGGTTCTACCACTGAGCTATAGGGAACGATATCTGAGCTGGGCATTTCTCACTCTTATATATGTCGAACGGCTGAAACCGCAGCACAAGATGGAAAAGTCATCAGGATCACGCAAATTTCTGCGGCAAACATGAGACGACAATACAAAGCCCAGCATACGGCAGCACATAGTTAATTTTTAATTCATTTTCAGCAGTAAATTGCGCCTGCAAATAGCAAGATAAAAATTCACAGTTATATTTTACCAATGTACTTTCTTCCAGTGCCAGAGTACTTATGTACTAGATTACTTTCCTCTTGTGAAGATATATGAAAGTAATAAATGGGACGCGGGGATTTTTAAAACTACCTTGGTCCGTCATAATGAAAAAAAGTTTATCTTAAAATAAAAAAATTATCTTAAAATAATGTTAATCCTTTAATTATATAGCTATATAAGTCAAATAAATCCAGTTACGTTCAAAGATTACAGGGGTAATTCACTGCTGAAAATGAGATAGAGCTATTGCAGAAATCGCGAAAAATGCAACATAGCAGCGCCACCTGCTGCGCGATTTACACCAAAAACTAATCAACAACAATTTATATCATGAAGTAACTGAATATGAAGTTTTATTAAATTACGTGCATTAGCTCTTGAGAGAGAGAGCGCCCAAAAAATTTTTGTCTCATACAGACAGACAGAGTCATTGACAGTCATTTTCTAAAAACAGTCAAATCGTGTTCAGATCCTTCTAAAATCCGTTGGAAACCGGAAGTCGAAAATTTTCATGATTCCAATACTTTCTTCTTGTAAAGATAGAGGAAAGTAATAAATGGGACAGGGGGATTTTTAAAACTACCTTGGTCCGTCCCAATGAAATTTTTTTTAATTATCCAAAAATTATGTTAATCCTTTAATTATATAGCTATATGTCAAATAAATCGAGTTACGTGAGAGAGTTATGGCTACTACACAACAATTTAAATTTTGCGAAAACAACAAAATTTTGCTGGAATTACAAAATTATTGTAAAATTAGAAAAACAGATTTTATAATTAAAATAAAATTGAGGAAATTTTGTTAAAATTTTGTAAGAGTGTTAACAATATTTTTTGTCCAAGCAACAACACCAATTTTTTTACTTCAACTAAAAATTTTGCTAAAACAACCAAAATGTACTCAACAAAACACGTTTTGTTGTTTTAATCAATTCCCTTTTCTAGGTGTGAGATTACCCTAAATATACCTAAAATAACTTTAAATATAATGTACTAAAAGAAATCTAGTGAGCGCCCAATCGTTAAAAACATAAAATAAAACAAATGTAATGAGAACTTAAATTTATAAAAGTCTTCAAAAAATAATAATCTGAAAACTGATTAATTAAAAAAATATAAACGCCTTAAAATGTCTGTGGATTCTAAAGAAAAGAAAAATATAAATTATTTTCGTTTTCTGAAGCTTAAATGCTGCCGAGATCCGAACGAGGTTCTGAAGAATATGAGATACGAACGGCATACCCCCGCGCCATCAAACACATTCGGCAAGGCAGTTTAGAATAACATTTTAAACAAAATATATTTTTTTGTAGATGTGTGTGTGTGTCCTGACCGTGGCTTACGTCCAATGGTCCATGCACACGTATTATTATCAGAGAGGATATTTTCTGGGCTCACTGGCGGAATTGTGAGACATTTGTTGTAAATTATAACAGATATGTAAATGAATAAAATCCATAATTATTAAAATTCTATCTGAATATTTAAAATATGTATTTTCTTTCATAATAATAATAATAATAAAGTTTAAATTAAAAAATAGTGCACATTTTTGAAGAACAGTGGATAATTACTGACATGCATCGATTAAAATTTGAATGCATAACGCAACGACTGAAGGCCGCATGTTTTAAATTAAATAATTAATTAAAAAAATAATAGAAGAAAATTGAAATTCTGGTGGGTATATGCACAAATCGAAGCACGCAACTACTGTTTTTTGCACAAATCTTATATGCGTGCAAACTGTTTTTTTTTTCTGATAAGTGCACATACATACACAAAGTTATTTCTTACATTTGTCATTATTATATTTACAGATAATAAAACTTTTAGGTTTTTCCTACAAGACTCTTTATATATATAAGTAGCTGATTTCAAGCATTCTCGCTTATTCACAATGGCTAAATTGTATACATATAAAATTCACGCCTGATTTAGTAACTTAAAAAATTCAATTAGGCTAAATTTTATTTAATAAATAAGTGATCAGAAAAAAAATTTATTTATCGTGTTGAATAGTGTAAGGCGGTTAATGGGCTTCCAATTCGATGTCTCCTTTACGCACTGTCGAGGAGGAGTTTACTTTCTAAATCGTAGAGAACCGTAAAGAGTAACTGTAGTTACATGAACTACTAAATACAGTTTAACCTTGAAAGGTAATAATAAAAAGAAAACTTTAAACACATAGTTGGATCGGTGAAAAGTGAACGCGTGTTTCCACAGTTGCCAATTTTTATCCTTTTTGGCACTAGTATTTTTTAACAATAATAAGAAATGTTTAACTAAGAATAAGACATCCATGAACAAGGTATCTAAAATTATTATTTCGTACTAAATTTTCAGGTAACAAATGCTTGGGATAGAGATTAAAAATGAAAAGAAAAATTAAGTATAAGCAACGATAAAATAAAAGAGAAAATGTTCAGCTTTTTCAAAATGTTCGCTAAAGAAGAGGAGAAAACATAAGATGTTGTATAAATGCATTTTTCAGTTATATTGAATTTTTAAATAATTTCTAACGTGGTTAAATGCAAAGACTTTGTTCCTCGGTATTTGTCCGTCTCTTCGCGTTCAAACTTTTGTACTTATGCTCGGATTTCTAAATTCAAGAAAACCTAGTTAGACCCTTTTCTCGAAATTCCGCAGACATTCCGAAAAAGAATCGTTGAAAACCAAATAATTTTGAAAAGTGGCATTCCATAGATCGTATACGGTGATTCATTTTACCATAACGTTATTTTTAAATAAAAATTTTGAATATACGAGTTTTTTTTTTCTTTTTCAAACTTCTTTGGACCATAAAAAAAGACAAAAGTAAAGAACAAAATTAATGCATTACCAAATGTTATGTATAAATGTGATTACTTTTCTACATAATCGCCTTGAAGATTGAAGAATTTATAAAATTGGTGACGAGCTCTCCGATCCCCTCTTCGAAAATTGCGGCAATTTATGTGAGATGAGTCTGAACGGTGATTGAAGCTTTTATTATTCGTGTGGAAGCTCTTGCCTCCTAACTAGTTCTTTAATTCAGGGAGGAGATGGAAATCACTCTGTGCTAAGTCGGGGCTATACGGCGGGTGATCAAACACTTCCCATTTAAACTTTTCCAGCAGCTGTTTGGTCAAGGACGCACTGTGAGAGCGAGCGTTGTCATGAATGAGGACAACTCCCCGAATTTCTGCTGCACTATTTCCTTCTGCATGAAGAAAGCGGAAAACACTATGTAGCTCGCACTTGGTGGGACCATGAACATAGAACTAAAGAAATACTTCAAACGAAATAGTGTTAATATCGTTT